>OZ012735.1:169349230-169923722 GCA_963859935.3 Lathyrus sativus | reverse complement strand
CTATCAGATCCACAACTACAGGAAAATGGGAATGAAGAAAAAGAAAATAACAAACTGGTAGTGGCTACCAATTCCCAAGCACAGAGTGCTCCCAAATCACCAAAAGTGACCCCACCAAATCCTAACAGAATTTTGTCCTCCATATTCCCTTCCAGCTGTAGCTATATATAGCCACTCTCATGCCCTTAATTCATTCACAGCCACGTCATCATCTTTAATTCCTTTTGTTTTCTTCCTCGTGTAAACTCTCCACACCCTTGGCCTAGGTCCCACTTCTCTAATCACATTTCTATCAGATAGAGACAAAAATAATGTTGTATTCGGATGAAAACCATTTCGATGAATCAACAACTACTACAATAGAAAGCACGGGAGAAGTACATTAAGGTAGCAGATTGACAAAAACAAACCACTCGGGTTAACAATTACACAACGAGAATTTCACTTGAGTCCTTAAATTTGACAGCACAGAAAGTGTTATTAAAATGAAATTGTTTTCTGGAACTGGCAATAATAGAAGATGAGAGGTGCCCATTACAGGGGTAACAAACATGATTTTGATATGATACTTCATTTTAAGCAACAGAATGGAAAATACAAGACAAAACCACCATTGAGTAAAAATTTAGAGGAACTTGCAGAGGTGGTGGTGTCGCTGTTCAATATACAGAAGAAGCTGGCAAAGAAAAAAAATGAGGCCATGTTCGATAAATAAATGCTCTTGATACCATACTGAGATGATGGTAGGAGAAATAGATAATTGAAAAGGAGATCCTTATTGTGTATTTTGAATCTGACTTTTTAGTGAGAAGAAACTCATATACCTAGGTTCAGCCTTAGAGATAACTATCATACGATGTAACTATCACTAACTGGCTGTGTTTTCAGATAGCGTTTCTAGAAGCATCTGGTATAATCGGTAGAAATGACTAACCAAACAGAAAAACAGATGTACGGTGCTGTGAAATACGAGAAAAGAAACAATTGCAGTAACCAAATATCAATATTAAATATGTTCCAATAATATGCAATGAGTTTGTCAAACCTTCTCTTCATCTATTTCCACCAACTGGTCATTTCTATCAATATACCCTGTACAGCAGGCTAGAACAATCTCAGCAGCACCTTTCCAATGTATATGAACAGAGTCAGCCTGCAAAAAAAAGTATAAAACTACTTTATTTGGCAGATATAGTGAATCATTTAAGCATGAATTTGCAACCTATTAATGCACCAGTGTGGCTTCAAAGGAAGTAAAATATCTACATATTTGAATTAAAATGCCAATAAGATAGTACCGTCTGTATTGCAACTCCGCCTCTCTTTTTCTCTGAGTTGAACGGAAAGACATGAAGAATAGATGATTCTGACCGAGCATTCACAAAATTCATCCCAACCTGAGATTCAGTACAAGTCACAAATAGTTGTAAGCACATAAATCACCCTGAAAAAAAAATCAGAAATAACTGCTTTTCCAAAACAGACCTTCAGCGCCCAATGTAAAATTGCTTTTTCAGTTGGCGATCCAGAAACCTCAACATCATTAGCACCCTGTACAAGACAATAGTATGCAATAAGTAATTGAACGAGCTAACTTTCTGCTGAGAAGAATAATTTTTTTGGAAGGAGAACAGCTCAGTAGAATAAATTCAAGCATACCTCAGGAACAAAAACGCTGCCATTACTGTTCTGTGCAACACCTTCAATGAGTAGACTGCGCAGCTTAGGAGAACTCTCCAACTGGTGAGGTGGATCAATCTTACTGCCCCCAGCATAAACCTCAACCACAGTCATCTGTCAGAGTTCATAAAAATTAAGAATCTGTGAGAACCTTCTGTACATAAGTATATGCCGAGTGCCAACCAATGCCAACATTAATGAACTACCTCAAGATATAAACAAAAGTTTGATTGGATATCACATCATATTGATACAACAGTTTACATGTAAAACTCTTCTATTATTGTGATTTATTGTATAATATGCCAAGCAAGAAAGCCACTAAAGAGAAAAACGTTTGCAACAAGTACCCTCCGGCAAGTTTAAGTAACTTGTCATAAAAAGTGATCATGCAAGTCAATGGTCCAATACTGCACCACAACCAACCTGATTCATAGTCAATGTGCCAGTCTTATCGCTGCATATGGTTGTAGCAGAGCCCATTGTTTCACATGCAGAAAGCCTCCTCACCTACAATTCGTTGTGTTATACTACTCATATAATCATATCAAAACCTAATCAAAGCACACACATCAATTGGCATACCAAAGCTTTATCTGCCATCATTTTCCGCATTGAGTAGGCCAGACTATAACAAAATTGACGGAAAAAATGTGTAAGTACAGATTATAAAGATTTAATAAAGGAAAATTGAAGAAGAATAGAAAACAAATATATTACAGATCTGAATGAGCATATTAATATTCTAAGATGAATACGGATCACAATTGATAGAACTAGAAGAACGAGAAAATAAAATCCTACTGAAGCAAATTCAATTCATAATGAAGATCAAAAACCATAGCAAATTTATCATTATGTGCAATGGCACTAACGTAAAACTTTAAACACGGACTAGTGGTAAGACTTCACAACAACAAACGAAGTAAAAACTAGATGCTTGGACAAGAATTATAATACTTACGTTAAAGTGACTGCAAGTGGGAGCCCCTCGGGCACTGCAACAACTACAATGGTGACCTAAATATTCAATGGGTTACAAATTACAATAACAACAGATATTAAATTTGAAGGCCAGTCAACTAATAACTATGGGTAACTGCACCACTCATGCCATGGTAAATTAATATTTATCAAGGCACCTACCGCAACAGTTACTATCTTAATTGCTCCATCAACAGCATCACTAACTGAGGTCTTGCCAGCTGTAAATTGTTTTGTCCCGTCAGTATTCTTCGAATGCCCAGAGAAATATCTGATAAGAAGTTTCCACTTTAGAAGCATGCAAAACAACACCTTTGATTATTCAAACTAAGAAAAATATGGCAAATACGAGCCATCCACTAATTACCTAGCCAGTAGCACAACCAGGACAATAAGAGCAACAGTGAATCCAACAATACCAATGAAGGTGGCTACGCCATTCAAGCGGACCTATAATGAGAACTTATAAGAATAATTGAATTATAAGAAACAAAAGAACAGAGCCAGAAACCACAGAAAAGAAGAAGACCTGCAGAGGTGTTTCTTCACCGGTATCTTCTGAAATGCTAGCCATTAGAAGGCCCCATTCAGTATTAATTCCAACACCTGTTACCTGCAAAAAAATATATAAACAAGTGAGGGAAAAGACACCAACATGTTAATTTTAATCAACAAAACAGATTGAACAAGAAAATAAATACAGTCAATTAGATCTATTGAATTGTTGTGAGAAGTTCATTACTAATCAAATCATATTTTACCGACTCCAATTTCTCTACAACTCAATTGTTTCGATATTAGAATTCAAATTCTAACCAAAAACCCTTGCAAAATAATTGCGTCAATTACAAAAAAAAAATTACAAATGTATTCACATTTGATGAATGAAAAAATTGTTATGAATCAACAATCAAGTCAGAAATACTTAGCCAGTTAGTGCACAACTTTCCGCTATTGGAAAAACTACCACCCACACTTCTAGCAAAGCAACTATTGCATGCCCTTAACTACCGAAAAGACCCTTTCAAAACTTCCTGACATAAATTAAACTAGAACAGCATAAAATTAAAAGAGAAAATAAGGAAAAATGAAGCCTAACTTACCAGCATAGTACCACTGCCATCTGCAACCTTACAGCCAGACATCAGAAAGGGATCCTTTGAATCCTTGTGGGCCTGCAAAAAACAAAATTCATTACTGTTGAATATTAGCACAAAATCAAAACAGATTTTGTCATACAGCTCATTATGGCTGGATTCAAATTGTGATTAAATAGAAATTAATTGTATTATTATATTCTTACCTTATTTAGGATTAGCATTTATAGGGAGAATAATTACCCCTATTTCTTAGTGTAATTTATATTCTATAAATACTTATGTACTATGTTACAGAATAAACAATATAGAAAAAGCATATTTCTATATGGTATCAGTAGCAACAAGAATCCTTTAGGGTTTTTTTTTTGTTTTTGCTTCCGCTCTGTTTATCTTTTTTACATCCCACAATGTCTGATACCGAGTCCTCACTTTCACCCAAACATTCCTCACCCGAACCTAAATTAGTCCGAACGTACCATGAAAACCACCCTGTTCAGATCACAACAATTCGGCTGAACGGTGCTAATTATCTTCGATGGTCGCAATCCGTTCGTATGTATCTCAGGGGGAGAGGAAAGATTGGCTACATTACTGGCGACAAAAAACAACCAGACAAGGCAGGTGCAGATTATGATACATGGGATGCTGAAAACTCCATGGTCATGACATGGTTAGTCAACTCCATGGATGAAGAGATAGGTGCAAATTATCTCTGTTATGATACTGCAAAAGAACTTTGGGAAGGTGTCTCCCAAATGTACTCTGATTTGGAAAATCAATCCCAAATCTACGAATTAACTCTCAAATTGGGAGAAATTCGGCAAGGTGAAGATTCAGTCACCAAATACTTCAATTGTCTCAAACGTATTTGGCAAGATTTGGACCTTTTCAATGAGTATGAGTGGAAATCACCTGCCGATAGCAAACATTACAAGAAGATGGTGGATGTTAGTCGTGTTTTCAAGTTCCTTGCGGGTCTAAATGTTGATTTTGATGAGGTTCGTGGCCGAATTCTAGGCAGAAATCCTATCCCTCCAATTGGTGAAGTCTTTTCAGAAGTACGTCGCGAAGAGAGTCGTCGGCAAGTGATGCTTGGAAAAAATACAGCAGCTGTCCCTCCACCAGTTGAAGGATCTGCCTTGGCAATTCCCCATGTCAATCGTAAACCACTTCATAATCAACGAGGTGGAGACAAGACTCATTTATTTTGCGATTACTGTGGGCGCAATCGCCACACTCGGGAAACTTGCTACAAACTACATGGGCGACCAAATCATGGCAAGGCTGGTAAGTTTGGTGATCGTCCTATGCCTATGGCCAATGAGGCTGATTCGTCTCCATGTACGAAGGAGCAAATGGATAACCTTCTTAAGTTTCTAAAGTCCAATTCATCTCTTAATATCCCTACTGGAACTGTGGCACAAACAGGTAAGGATTCTTGGGCACTATCTGCTCACAACCACTCTAACCCTTGGATAATAGATTCAGGGGCATCTGAACACATGACTAATTGCTCTCATCTATTCAGTACCTATTTTCCTAGTTCAGGTTTTGAAAAAGTTAGGATAGCTGATGGGAGTTATTCAAGTATTGCAGGCAAAGGCAGCATAAAAATTTCAGAGCAAATCACTTTGCAATCTGTTTTACATGTTCCTAAATTCGCTTGTAATCTTCTATCTGTTCATAAATTGTCTAAGGACACTAATTGTTCTGTTCTTTTTCGTCCCTCTACTTGTGTTTTTCAGGACCAGAACTCGGGGAAGACGATTGGAACTGCTAGAGAGATGAATGGATTGTACTACCTTGATGGAATTCAGTTTGGCAATAAAGCGTTTTTCGGTTCAAACAGTACAAACGCATCTCCTGTTTCAGATCAAATTATGTTATGGCATAAAAGATTAGGTCACCCTAGTTTTTCATATCTTAAGCATTTGTTTCCTATTTTTTCCAAAGAAATAAATTCCTCACAATTTCATTGTGAAGCTTGTCACTTAGCTAAAGATCATCGTGTGTCTTTTAAATCAAAAGCCTATTCTGCTTCTAAACCTTTTTATTTAATTCACAGTGATGTTTGGGGTCCTTCAAAAATTAAAACTATGTCTGGAAAAAAATGGTTTGTAACATTTATTGATGATCATACACGGCTGTGTTGGGTTTATCTCATGGAGAAAAAATCAGAAGTTGAACAAAGATTTCAAGATTTTTTTAACATGATTAACAATCAATTTCAAACTAAGATTGGCATTCTAAGGTCTGACAATGGCACTGAATATTTCAACAAATATTTAAGTACATTCCTTGTAACTAAGGGGATAATTCATCAATCCACTTGTCGCGATACTCCGCAGCAAAATGGTATTGCTGAAAGAAAAAATAGACATCTCCTCGAAGTCACTAGAGCTATTATGTTTTCTATGAATGTACCTAAGTATCTTTGGGGAAATGCTTTATTAACTGCTTGTCACCTCATCAATCGAATGCCATCTCGGGTGTTACAATATGAGAGTCCTGTACAAGTGTTACAAAACAATTTTCCTACATCTCGTATTATTACGGATCTTCCCCTTAAAATTTTTGGTTGTCTTTGTTATGTTTACATCCCCAATGTTTTTCGTTCTAAGTTGGATCCTAAAGCCGAAAAATGTGTTTTTCTTGGCTATGCTTCCAATAAAAAGGGATACAAATGTTTTAACCCAGTTACAAAGAAATTTTTTGAAAGCATGGATGTTCACTTTGTTGAAAATCAACCTTTTTTTAAAAATTCTCTTCAGGGGGAGAGTCAATGTAATAATAAAGAAGATAATTTTTGGGAAACTTTGCCTGCTCTAGATGATATTGTGACTACAAATCACCCAAATGCTAAGATAATAGAATCTGAAACAGGGGGAGAAACACTGATTAAGGATGATAATCCTGAACTTAAAGTGTATGTTCGAAAAAAATTCCACAAAGGTGGTGCAAACCCTATTGTCTCTCCAGTAGAAATCCAATCTGATTTACCAAGTGAAGGTCCTACAGATAATCTGTCTTCTAGTTCTTCATCTGGTAATCCTTCTTACTCATCCAATGATTTATCTGATTTGTCTTTTCCTGATATTAATCTTCCAATTTCTGTGAGAAAAAATATTCCTGACCTCGATGTCCCAATTGCTGAGAGGAAAGGTTCTCGTATGTGCACTAAACATCCTATGTCTAATTACTTGTCATATGACAAACTATCACACACCCATAAGGCATATGTGTCTAGGATTTCTAATTTGTTTGTGCCCAGAACTATTCAGGAAGCATTAAGTGATCCGAATTGGAAATTAGCAGTGAAAGAAGAGATGGATGCTCTAAACAAAAATAACACTTGGAGTATCACTGATCTACCACAAGATAAAAAGGCAGTAGGGTGTAAGTGGGTCTTTACAGTGAAATGCAAGGCTGATGGAAGTGTGGAAAGATACAAAGCGAGATTAGTAGCAAAAGGATTTACTCAAACTCATGGTATTGATTACCAAGAGACTTTTGCCCCAGTTGCTAAGATCAATTCTATCAGAATTCTTCTTTCTCTTGCAGTAAATTTCAACTGGACACTATATCAATATGATGTTAAAAATGCCTTCTTGAATGGTGAATTACATGAAGAAGTATATATGAGTTTACCTCCTGGATTTGAAAAAAATCTTGGAAGAAACAAAGTATGCAGATTGAGAAAATCCCTATATGGATTGAAACAATCGCCAAGGGCCTGGTTTGAGAGATTTGGAAGTGTTGTTAAGAGACACGGTTTCACCCAAAGTCAAGCAGATCACACTATGTTCTTTAAACACTCATCTGAAGGTAAGATTGCTATCTTAATAGTGTATGTTGATGACATTATTATTACAGGAGATGACGTCAAAGCAATTAGTGATCTGAAGAGAAGACTTGAGGCTGAGTTCGATATCAAGGATCTTGGAAAGTTAAAATACTTTCTTGGGATGGAGTTCGCAAGATCTAAAGAAGGTATTTTTCTCAACCAGCGCAAGTACATACTCGATTTACTTGCAGAAACAGGGATGACAGGGTCTAAAGCAGTAGAAACACCAATGGATCCCAATGTGAAACTAAAGTCAGTTGCTGAAGATGAAATAGTAGATAAAGAACGTTATCAACGATTGGCTGGAAGACTAATTTATTTGTCACATACAAGGCCAGATATAGCCTTTGCAGTGAGTGTAATAAGCCAATTTATGCATGCACCAGGTGCAGCCCACTTTGAAGCTATTTTCAGAATATTAAGATATTTGAAAGGTACTCCGGGAAAGGGGCTGATATTCAGAAATAGAGGACATATACAGGTTGAAGCCTATACAGATGCTGATTGGGCAGGTAATATAAATGATAGAAGGTCTACCTCAGGATATTGTACTTTTGTAGGTGGAAATCTAGTTACATGGAGGAGCAAAAAACAAAATGTTGTAGCCAGGAGCAGTGCAGAAGCTGAATTCCGATCTGTGGCCCATGGTTTTTGTGAAGTATTATGGATCAAAAAGTTCATGGAAGAATTGAAGTTCTTTGGCCCAACTCCAATTAAAGTTTACTGCGATAATAAGGCTGCTATTTCTATTGCCCATAATCCTGTCCTACATGACAGGACGAAGCATGTTGAAGTGGACAAGCATTTCATCAAAGAAAAAATTGACAGCGGTGAGATTTGTATGTCCTACATACCTACCAAAAGTCAAGTAGCAGATGTTCTCACAAAGAGTCTTCCAAAGAGACTGTTTGATAACATGGTGTGCAAGCTTGCTATGAACGATATATTCATGCCAGCTTGAGGGGGAGTGTTGAATATTAGCACAAAATCAAAACAGATTCTGTCATACAGCTCATTATGGCTGGATTCAAATTGTCATTAAATAGAAATTAATTGTATTATTATATTCTTACCTTATTTAGGATTAGCATTTATAGGGAGAATAATTACCCCTATTTCTTAGTGTAATTTATATTCTATAAATACTCATGTACTATGTTACAGAATAAACAATATAGAAAAAGCATATTTCTATAATTACAATAAAGCAATATTCTAAAATTCTGACAATATTGAAAGAAGTACTAACAATTTTGCTCTCCCCTGTCATGCTTGATTCATCAATGGAAAGAGAGTGACCACTGATCACAATTCCATCAGCAGGGACCTGGAAAGAACAAAAAATTTAATAACAAAAAGGAAATCTAATCGTTTAGTATAGAAAGCAAAACAACAAATGACCAAGATCAAGTACCTGGTTACCAATATTAAGAGGAATAACATCCCCAACAACAAGATCATATATTGAGATCTCAACCCTTCTACCACCTCTAACAACCTTCCCAAGCACAAATTCAGACATGGTTAAAAATGTGACAAGAAAATTGTTAGTAAAATATAACATGAACATTAAAAAGTCATATCAAACATCCAAAAAAATAACAATCTATAAAAAATAAAAAAAAGCAAACCTCCAAGTGTATATTTCTCTTCTCTTCATTTAGGTCTCGAAACTGAAGAGACTGCTTATAATCACTTACAGCTGCAAAATGAAGGAGATATGATTAATGAAATTAGAGTGATAAGGTGGCTTGGTGATTTAGGGGGGAACATAAAGATTAGAGTGATAAGGAGGCCGTGTGTTTAACTCCCTCACTAACATAAATAACAACACTTGTCATTTCAAAAACAAATTAATGAAATTGGGTGAGGGCTGTTCAACGGAGAAATTATTGACAAGTTCTACATGGACAAAGTGGGCAGTGGATCATGAACAAGTTGCATCACCAAAGACCTCATAGGAAAGTACAAAACAGTCTAAAATTTGTAATAAAAAACAACTTTTATGCATTACGAATTTGACACCTCTCAAATGATTTATTATTCAAATTTGAGAGGAAAGAAAAACATCTAAACCTGATAAGAAAACCAACTTTTGATATTTCAACAGTTCAATGATTTGTTCCACATGTGTATTGAAATTTTCGATTATTGAGATTGTCATCAACAGCTGAATTGTATTATTTTCCCCTCTAAAATTAAGGCTCGTTTTAAGGGATCCGAGTCCATGTTCCATCCATTTTAAATCTTAGTACCCCAAAAAGATAATATGATACCTGTAACAACAATAACAAGAATAACTGCAAACGCAATGCTTCCCCCATCATACCATCCTTCCTTAATACCCTGCAACAGAAATATTTATGAATGGTATGAAAAAATTTCAAAATTAATTAAATATACTACTTATCCTAAATTACAAATGGAAGGACACAGTCACAGTTGGCAACCAACAAAATGTACAGAATTGCGCCATAACTTTATTAGCCACTCTCACCTCAGACTTTATTCCTAGTGCCAATGAAGCTGCTGCAGCTACCATTAAAATAACCAAGGTCAGATCCTTGCAAGCATCCCACATAAACATCTGTTAAGGCATCAAAAACAAAGAAGTCACTGCAATATTCCCCCGGGTAAAACATAATGAGGTTGCTGCAATGCAAGTTAACTCGCCCTCGGCCCCATCACCACCAACCCATAAAAATTGGCAGGTTGACCTTATTTAAAAATAAATTGATAAAATCATCAACCCCGGCGGGTTGGACAGTCAACCTGCCCAAATATTAAAAAAAAAAAAAATAGAAACCAAAGAAATTAAATAGAAAAAAGATGAACATGTTGAGGTAATAAAAGTGAATGGGATTAGGAATATAAAACAATGAAAAATTGTATTTGGAGTTGGTCTTAGAAGTTTGATATTAAGAAGTTCGATAAAAAAAATAAACAAGTTAACTCGTTCCAGTTCTCACCCGCAGTTAAGCAGGTTAATATATGTAATGTAACCCAACCCCCCAAAAATAACTAGTTATGCTTTGAACGGACCAGTTTAACTAGTTTACCAAGTCTGAGTTATACCATATAACCATAAAACACTTATGATTCCAATAGTCCAAGAACAATAGAAGTTACCAGAAAACTTCTTCCTTTCTTTCGAGGGTAATTGTTGGAACCAAATGCGTTCCTCCGTCTTAGTAAGTCAGCATCATCACCATCAACTCCCTTCTCTAAATCGGTTTTCAATAAATTTGATACCCCTGCAACCTGATAGTAATTCAGAAAGAAAAATCATTAAATTTATGACTTCCATTGATAATATTACCCAGTTTAAAATTTTATTCTTGGCAAACATACCCCTCCATATTGCTGCAATGAGGCAATATCGTGCTCCCTTGAAATGGATGCTAGTTGCTCAGGTCCAATTGGAAATTCACCAGTTGAGGTTTGAAGAGGTTTTGTAGTTTCTAACAGTTAAAGTAATTGATTATTAATATTGAGTAAGGAAAGACAAAAAGAGTTTATGAAGTTATCTATACTGAACCAATGTAATATACCAGGGCAAGTCCATGAAGCAAGTATCACAAAATGAAAGTATACTTAATGCAGAAAAAAGTGTGCCACTTGTTTGGATCACTGGAAAATTATTAAAACACATTACGTGATACTATTGGGCCTCTAACATTGAGGGCAGAGGCAGACACTCAAACTCAGGCTTTTGCATTTTCTTAGGCACAAACTTGGTGTCTTTGTAAGCACGGAAACAAAACAATGAAATTCATTCTTGTTCAAAGAAGAGTTTCGTAGTCTTGCTCTCATGGCCATAGAACTCATTGGAATTCAGTCTCTTATTTCTGAATTGAAAATTTAGTGCACAACTCTTGTAGCTTACTGTGACAATCAAAGTAGAGCTGCAATCAATATATACAGCTTGGTGCTTCACTCAAGGACAAAACACATGGTGCTAGACTTTTACTTTGTTCGAGAAGGAGCTCTAGCCAAGTCCCTCATTGTCCTGTACGGCTGTACTGACAGCATATTATCAACTTGCAGATGTTCTCACTCCCCAAGCCTCTGTTCACTCTGGTTCAGTCTATTTGTACTCATGGTGATACCATCATCACGCCACTCTGAGTTTGAGAGGGGAAGGATAACAGTATAAGTACTTCCACACAAAGTCTCTGATCACTGAAGTTGATAAGAGTCTTCCTAACAACCACCGACATGGGTAATAATAAGGTAATACTAAGAGAGATAATAGAAGTGATTGAATGTAATCACGTGTAAGTCTCGTACGAGTGTTGGGCTTTCGACACGTGTCAAGCACACCTTCAACCTAGAGTGTCAGTGTTACAAAGGGTTATAAGCAGTTGCTAAGTCGCTGTCAGTTAGTCATGAGAGTAGTTGCAATTCAGTTTAGTCAACATTGGCAACTGCTTAGTACAATAATTACTATTTCATTAACATAAAGTTAGATGATGAAAATCCAATTATCATAATATTTCTCTCTCGAATTCTCTTTTCCTCTCAAACTTCATCTAGTCAAACAGACCAATAATTCATAAGCATAAAATGTTTGCAAATAAAAGAGATAATAGCATTGGTTTCAGAATGACTAAATTACTCCAAACAATAACAGAGATATTTACAAATAACAATGAACAACATCAAATTACTCACCACTCAATTCTCCTTGCCCTTGTCCCTGCCCCTGCCCTTGCCCCCCAGCTGCTTTGAAAAGATATGCTGCCTGTTAAGACAAAATGAATAAGTAGTGCACTACACATACGCAACATAAACATAACAAAAAAAGTCCAATGAAGGAACTGTACTCTAATGGCTTGTGCATGCGCTCTAATCTTTCTCAGTATTTGTTTCTTCTCTTCTTCTTTTTTCAAATCCAAGGTATAACGAAATCGACGGGAAGCATTTAGTACAAGCGCTGCTTGCTGAAGACACAAGGGATTGCTCCCATGTCAGTATTAGAATTTAGAAATACAGAATAATCAAATGAAAGTATGAAACTAGTTATTGTCTGAATGAAGTAAATAAGAAAACAACATTTGTACAGCAGAAAGAAGAGAAAATTTTACTAGAAAAAAAATGCTAGAGGATTCATGACACTGATAAATTTTTGTTATTTTGCAGCAGCAACATTGCCACAGAACACACAACATTTACTCTACTTCAACTTAAGACAAAGTACTGCCTCTTTTATTTCCACCCACTGACCAAATCAGGCAGGGTGGTTTCCAACCAACACAATTTGTAAAAGGAAGGATAATGTTGTTCTCCATTGAAACAAACATGGAATTCGAGTCACCACAACTCCAATCAAAATTGTATATGAACTAGTACAACAATCAGCTACTTGAAAGCTAAAACTTGTACTCCAAATCTCCAATACAAAAAGGAACAGAAGTACACATGATGGACCCCTAATCAGTTTCCACTATATAATAATGAAATAAAACCCTAATCCACACCACTATTCCTAAATGTGATAACAACCAGAACAAGTAAGCTGTAACTCTATCTTTCTAGTGTTCTAAGAATCTCTTTTCCTTTTCCCTTCCTACATGTTCCTAAAAAGATCAAAGAATCACAATATACTGAGGCTATTATAGAAACCACACTCCATAGTCATCATGCAATGCAAGAAGTAATTTCAACAAAATTTTGCAACAAACAAAATGTAAACTAAAAACACTTCTCATAAATGAAGACAAAATCCAAAAACCATTAACTTCCTCATCCTCCGGCCATTAACTCACTCCATCCTCAACAACAACCAAAATCCTTATCCAAAACCAACACTATTTCCTCAATACACATATAAACAAAAACTAAATCCCTAAGCAATGAATTTCAAACACAGCATGCAAAAACCACTCTCATAAACCCTAAATCTGCCCTAAATAGAAATATCAACAGCAATCAGTGTATCCAGTTCACAAACACTTCAAAAACAAACATACAGATAGAGATAAACTAACCAAACCACAGATAAACTCAACAACAGCATCTAAGAGCATGAGAAAAACAGAAAACGTACTCTCCAGCGTTTCAGTCGAATAATAGAAGCGTGCTTTGTTGTAGCAATATCAAACGGATCGGAAATATCACCGTCATCATCAATATCCGAAGAACGGCGAGACAACGGACCAGCTTCAATATCAATATTCTCCGCCGGATTCCGGCGCGGTGAAGAACCGTTCAGGAAACTCATAGTTCCCTAAAATAACTGTCGCAGGAGAGATGAAACCGTTACAACCACTTTTGACGATAATTATTCTTTTTACTCCATAGTAATACGCATAGTTAATAATTCAATTACTTTAATAATTGTAGCATAAGATATAAAGTCAAGTAAAGTCAAGAGAATGCTTTGGTTACAAGTGACCTTAACTTTTGACAAATTGTGAAAAAGAGTACTATTCCTGAATTAGGATTCATTTCTTCAAAAAATAATATGAAATTCTTTTCATTTGTTTACACCACCAATTTCCGCACCATCTGCACCTTTCAATCGCAGTTGTAGAAGATTAACCTAAATCATCGGTTTTAAAAAAATATATACTCTATGTTTTATTTGTCAATATATGGATTTTTATTTTAATGAAAAACGACGTGTGAATGTGATGTATAGTGCAACGAGGTCTCAACACTGTGCATAATGCATGATAAGACGCATGAATTATACTTAATAATAATGTGAATCACTCTGTCGACAAATTATAATCTTCACAATTACTGTAACAATTTTCTTTTCACACATAATTTAGATGAGAATATTAACACATGAAAAATAAAAGAACCGTGAATATGATTCTACTATACTATTAAACTACTTTGAAGTAAAAAACAAAAGGTATTAGATGTTGATGATTCACCTCTTTAGTAAGAAGCTGGAAAAAATTTCAAACAATTAAGTGCAAAGCAAACTCAGACCTAATAACAAAATTAATAGTTCTGAAAGATACCCCCAAGCCTCATGTGTGATACAATGTTTGGTATGTATAGCAATTTATAGCATTGTAATCTTCATATGCAATGGTGATGGGGAGATGAAATTATGATAAGTATTACATTAGGTGAAATTTTCAAATTAATAAAAAACATGAAGTAATTAATTATGATATTCATATTTTTCTTAAAATGTATATACCTGCCTTAAAAACATGCAATTACTATTGGTATTTAATTTATTTTCCGTGTATAATTGCTGATTTTTTAAAAATATTTAACCCCAATTATGTTATATTTATGCAAATATTGATTTTAATATTTGCCGTAGATAAAATTAATCTCAGTTAATTCAGCTCCTATGGTAGTTTTGGGAATTTCTAATTGCAATAGTTTGACTTAGAATACTTGGCATCCTATTTTATTTATATAAAACACAAGAAAAGACTTTCTTTACTAGATACAGAAAAAAAATTCTACTCAAAAGAAAAATAAAACAATATATTTATCCGATAATAAACAAATAGAATATTTGTCTATGATATTTGATATAAAATATAAAATTGTATTTTTTATTAATGAAAATAATATTAATTATAATTGTTTCTCCGAATATTTGAATAATTTAAAGGGATGTCAAGAATTATATGTCTTATTTTCATATTTTTATTTTGAAAGAATTGACCATAAATAGTGGATAGTCTAAATCATCTATATGTGAGAATTTAATTTGTTTCTAAAACAACTTCTAACACCTAGTATAAACAGTATATAGTCTGAATCATCGAAATGTGAAATTTGATTTTTTTTTTTTCAATACAACCCAGCACACCTATCACTATTTGGCTTGGTTCGTGAATACAAATGGTCAGTAGTCTGAATCAATAGGCTATAATATCATATAATTTGAATCTGACCTAACGCACCCCTACAAAATCAACTTGTAAAATAAGGAGCATCACTTTTCATAAACTCTTTCAAGAATTTTTATCTTTAATCAATAAGAGATTTGAATTTTTTTTCAATAGTTAGCCATCATTAACTTGTCTTGAGATGAGGTTTTATCTTTAACTAACTGAAACTCAAATTTTTTTCATATTAATAACTTGTTGTGAGATGATGTGGAGTTGGACATTCATACTTTAAATGATCTAGATTCAAAATATTGTGATATCTCTATTGGTGTTCACATAAGAGAAAATTCAATTACTCTCCCATACATTGAAACCTATCTTCAAAGAGATGGACACACAACATACAACTGAAATAATCTCATTATTGTCTTAGTGTATGCAACATTTAAAAGAAAATCACAAAGCTACAAATGTGAATCTCGCCAATAATGGAGGAGAGTTTTAAAAATTAAATTTTTTTAAGGGAGAAGACGTAGACACATAGCCAAGACATGTAAAGTTATCACTTGAACTAAATTTCCGAAAAGATACAAACATATAGTTGATACATGCAAAGTTATCCTTTATACATCCAAATTATCTTAATGCTTCTAGAGCTATACCTTTCATATTGTAGTTCAATTTATAAACAAACTTCAACCATTGTCCTTAACATGAAATTACCATTCCAACTTTTACACCAAACCAATCCAATTCTTCTGCACTTTAATGTTGTTAGCTTTTTATGCTTTTATTGATTTTTTTCCATAAACAACCTCATGCACTTCACATATACTCCAAAACATGCATCTTTATAGGTTATGTCAAATCTCGATATGCATATCATTTCCTTAACCCTTCATATCACAAAAAATGTATACCTCTCGACATGTCATTTTTTACCATGTTTTTCAATACATTGAACACATTAACTACACTTCAACATTCAACCATGTACTAAGTAACGTTACCCAACAACCACGTACCATGTCATCTTTTCAACTTGCCAAAATTCCATCACCAAATTATACTTCATCCTCACCAAAAGCACATCCCTGCCACAACCACCGCTTACTCATTAAGGTCCCTTCATTACACGTATTTCACCATGTATACTTTAAGTTTATTCAACATTTCCTATAATTATGGTTTATTCTAACATAATCTTACAAAGTTGGATTGTAAGGTGAGGGTCATCCCTGCTTATAAATATATGTCTGAGCCACATTTTATGTATGTGAGACTTTTAACATACCATCTCACACCCATCACTATTGGACTTGGTGCGTAAATATAAATGACGGGTAATCCGGTAGAGGAAATCTGATAGAAGATGCTTTAACGGATCTTGAACTATGTTTTGATACCATCTCATAATTATGGTTAGGTCTAAAATAACAGTACAAAACGAGTTTGTAAGGTGAAGGTCTCCCCACTTATAAACATATGTTCAAGTCACGTATTTTTATGAAGTGGGACTATTAACAACATTCTTCATAATTAAATGTTTCAATTAACCCACCATCACATATCTCAAAGGAAACATTATTTTATTATGTGGTCACTTGAACACGAACATAATAAGATATAAATAGTCGTTTCATATCAAATGTAGTGTTAGGGGTAAATGATAAATTTACTTGTTATAAAGCAAATATTGTAGCTAAAGGATTCACATTGTGTCTTGGGTTGAATACGAGGAAACATTTGCATCAATCTTTAACCATAAACAAATAAAATCGTCCAAATAGATATCGGTGGAAGGTGTACAAGTTGGATATCAACAATGTCTTTCTTCAAGGCCCTTTAAATGGACAAACTTACATGTCATAACTTATAGGCCTTAAAGACGATAAATATTGTGTACGCACATTTCACAAAACCATGTATGGACTTCGAGATACCTTGTGTTTAACATGATGCACTGAATCATCGTATTGTTAGTGTGAGATGTTGGATCGAACTCTAGTATAGTCGAAGTCTGTTCGCGAGTAATGCGTGTTGTAGTCGAAGTCTGTTCTAACATGCATTAGTCAATATTGCTAGGGTTGTTAGCATGTTGTATTGGGCCTTGCTTGTAAGTCCAATTGTTTAAGTTATCTTGTACCCTAAGTTGGCTTGTAATGGGTAATTGTTAAAAAGCTCATTAGGTTAGTGTGCTATTTTATTATAAATAGGATGCTAGTTTCTCAATCTTGAAATAAGGAAAAATAGGAAGATAAAATCCTAATTTCAAGAGAGAGAGGTTATTTTGTTATTCTTGTATACGTGTAATCTTGTTCTAAGAGAAAGGAAAGAATAGCAGCTTAATAACCAATCCTTGTTGTTTTCTTCTTTATTAACCCTAACCCTTGTGTGTTTCTTGCTAAGAAATCGTTTATACTTTATTTAAAGGTATCCGATTCACAACAAATTGGTGCGGTGAGCGTGGAAAAGATGCCTTCAACAAAGTATGAAATTGAAAAGTTCACCGGAGTGAACGACTTCGGTCTGTGGCGCTTGAAGATGAAAGCCCTGTTGGTTCAGCAGGGTTGTTTGGAAGCGTTGAAGGGTGAGGCAGCCATGGACGCTGCGTTAACGGAAAAAGAAAAGACGTTACCCTGTTGCAAGTTTTTCCACTATATGCAGTCAATAAAGCTGCATGAAGAAAGTTAGTTTCTTGATGTTATAGAGTTAGATCCAAGGTGGAGATTTGTGAGATGTTGGATCGAACTCTAGTATAGTCAAAGTCAGTTCGCGAGTAATGCGTGTTGTAGTCGAAGTCTGTTCTAACATGCATTAGTCAGTATTGCTAAGGTTGTTAGCATGTTGAATTTTGCCTTGCTTGTAAACCCAAGTGTTTAAGTTAGCTTGTACCATAAGTTGGCTTGTAATGGGTAATTGTTAAAAAGCTCATTAGGTTAGTGTGCTATTTTATTATAAATAGGATGTTAGTTTCTCAATCTTGAAATAAGGAAAAATAGGAAGATAAAATCCTAATTTCAAGAGAGAGAGAGAGAGAGAGGTTATTTTGTTATTCTTGTATACTTGTAATCTTATTCTAAGAGAAAGGAAAGAATAACAGCTTAATAACCAATCCTTGTTGTTTTCTTCTTTATTAACCCTAACCCTTGTGTGTTTCTTGCTAAGAAACCGTTTATACTTTGTTTAAAGGTATCCGATTCACAACAGTTAGTAATGGGTTTCAAATAAGCAAGAGTGATCCATCATTCTAATTATTCAAATGGAATAAATGAATACTTTATTGTTGATGTTGATGATCTATTTCTACATGAGAATGACAATTCATGTCTCTTCAACCTCATCAATACTCTATCTCAAAACTCTCCTTGAAAAATATGGGATCACCTCATTATTTACTAGGTGTAAATATCATTCTCATTGCCTCAACTATCTTTCTATCTCAACATAAACACATTTGTGACATCCTTCAACAATTTGATCCGGAGGTGTAAATAACATTTGCACATCCTTCACCTTACATATTCTTATGATTTGTAATATGTTATTTTCAATTAAATAAAATTTTTATAAAAGAAATAGAATTCCTCTCTATTAATAAATATTGTCTACACCCAAAAAAATATGTCCAAAAATAAGAGTTTTTAATATAATATTAATCATTTTTTACCAGTTTTACTATTAATAAATATTGTCTACACTCTTTTCAAGATATTAAATCATATTATACTTTTATGATAATTAATAGTAATTAAGAACAATTTTATAAAATTGTTATACTTAATTATTATTATTTTTTTAATCTATATAAAAATAATTTCAAATGACTTTTATTTTAAGATGGAGAGAGTAAAAAAATATATATATGATCACCCGTATCTAGATTGTAGTCGGTGTTAGGTGGTCCTACTTTATTTAGAGACAACAAACAATGAAACTCGTCTTTAATTCCTCTTTGATAGGTCTTCTTTGGTAGAAAGCAGAAGCAGCTTCACAAGTTGTGTTTCTTAGGTAAAACTTCTTTCTTTGAAGCCAAATAAAATAGGTCCATAAATCTCCTTCAAACCCTCATCTATCACGTCACGTATGTTCTCTCTAGATCATCAATAATAGTACAAGTAATATTTATTTTCTTACTTAACTTATTTTGCATTTGTTCTTTTGCATATATTCTCTCTATTTCACAATGAGAGATTCAATTTTTTATTGAAAAATATGCATTATAAATTAAAATGACTCATTTATTTTAAAATCTTCTTTTATTTTAAATAAGTTACTCGTTATTTTAAATAAGTTACTCGTTATGAGATAAAGAAAATAATAAGTGAAAAAATATGTATGATTTGATAGATTTTGAGGATGCTTATCATTGTGATGGGGTAAAAAGAAAATAAAATTTACATGACTATAATGGTTAGATTTACTAAACAAGTTTTTGGCATTTGCGGTATTAGTATCAATTTGTAAACTTGATTTGTAAATAATTAAAAAAAATCAACATTTTTATTTAATTATAAAATTAAAAAAAATACTGATGAAAACAAAATAAATAAAAAGAGTATAGATGATCATTGTTCTAGCCTGGGCCCCCGCTTGATTGAGAAGGCCCAGCCCACTTATACTTGGTGAAAGGTTCAAATGAGTCCCCCTCATCTGTGTCGAGCACGAGGTTCCCGTCGACCAGGCATTGCCCCGTCGAACAGAAAGACGTGTGTCTCACACGTTCTCCACGTGCTCCCCTCCGCGGGGACACGTCACCAACCAACTGTCCACCTCCGAAAGAGCAGGTCAAACCCACTTTCTGGAGATCACAAGACAGTTGAACTAGGGCGAAGACCGCGTCCTGGTCTTCACTACGCCACGTAAGCCCTAGCAGTCACTTGGGTTGGGCTTGACCATCCAGCCCAACTCAAATGACCGTTGGCCCTGCGCTGGGGTCTCTCTATAAATACCCTTTTTCACTAGAGGGTCAGGTATTCTCTTCTCAACCTACTTTTTGTATTTGCTCTTACTCTGCCCGGTTCCTTACTTTGGCATCAGAGTGTCTTGCAGGTACACCCCTCATCTCCCCTTCAACACCAGCGAATAGGCAGTAAGTCAAAGACGTGTGGCAGCCCAGTGATTCCCTTCTGATCAGGTAAGATCAGTGGCGCCGACTATGGGGACATAAACTTCCCCGTTCCTCCGAGCAGAGAACCAAAGTTTCATCTCAACCCTTCTGAATCATGACTAACCCGCGCCACGATGACGTCGTGCACAACTCCTCTGTCGTTCCTCCTGTCAAGGGTAACGGTCACATTGGGACATCTTAACCAGGTGAGACTGACGCCAAGGACGGACAGACTGCCTCCCCTTCCCCCGAGGGCATCCCGCACCGCGAAGTTCCTCGGGCATGAAGCCCGACGGTGTTCTAGCCTATCCCTACTCTGGCGGGGGCGGACCCGACGATGGTCGCCCTCTTTGCATCTACGAAGGCAGAAAAGCCCTGAAGGCCCAAGTCCTGTCCGAATTCGTCGCTGAGATGACAACCGCGCCAGAATCCACCCAGGGCACTCGTAAATGGACTATTTTTGTCAATGGCGCCTCGAGCTCCTCAGGAAGTGGCGCGGGCATCATCCTCGAAAACGAGGAAGGCACTGTCGTGGAAGTTTCCCTAACACTGCCCTTCCCAACAACGAATAACCAGGAAGAGTACGAGGCATTCCTGGACGGTCTCCGCCTAGCAGAAGATCTCGGAGCAAAGGAGATAAAAATTTTCACGGACTCCCAGCTGGTCGCCTTGCAAGTACGGGGAGAATACCAAGCGAAAAAAGACAACCTGTCCGAATACTTAGCCCTCATAAGAGAGCGGATGAAGAATTTCGATTATGCGGAGGTCCAACACATGTCATGCGAGCAGAACACACGGGCTGACATCCTGTCGAAATTGGCAAGCACCAAGAAGAAGGGCGGGCACAAATCTGTCATCTAAGAGATCCTCGCGCAGCCAAGGATGAAGATAGCAAAAGCGTTGCTCAATGTCAATGCCATCGGGGACTCCAAATGTTGGATAACCCCCATACACGCCTACCTCGACAGGGGGAGCCTCCTCGCCAACGCGAAGGAAGCCATCACCGTCAAGCGACGAACCTGCTCATACGTCCTGCTCGACGACAAGCTCTACCGTAGAGGCTTCTCGGTCCCACTCCTCAAGTGCGTCGACCAAACCCAAGCCTCGGCCATATTACAAGAGGTCCACGAGGGCATCAACGCACAGCACCTCGGAGGATGATCCTTGGCAAGGAAAGCCCTCTGGGCTGGGTATTACTGGCCGACGATGCAGGAAGACGCAAAAGAGCACGTCAAGAAGTGTGACAGGTGCCAACGGCACAGGAACGTGCACCTCGCTCCTCCGAGCGAGCTCAAATCCCTCTCCTTGCCTTGGTCGTTCGCCTGGTGGGGGATGGATATCCTCGGCCCGTTCACCTTAGGCTCATATCAGAACAAGTACCTGATAATGGGCGTTGACTACTTCACCAAGTGGGTCGAAGCCGAAGCTCTAGCTAAAATCACGGCACACAACATACTTCGGTTCTACAAAAGGAACATCCTTGCCAGGTTCGGTGTCCCGCTCGCTATAGTCACCAATAACGGAACACAATTCAACGACAGAAACTTTCGAGACTTCGTCACCAAGCTCGAAACTATATACCACTTCACCTCGGTCAAACACCCACAGAAAAATGGCCAAGCCGAGGCCACGAACAGAGTAATCCTCCGAGGATTAAAACAAAGACTCGACGACGCCAAAAGAGGGTGGGTCGAAGGGATCCACAACATGCTCTGGACATACCGAACAACGCCTCACTCGACCATTGGGGAAACCCCATTCTGCCTCACGTACGGAACCGAGGTCGTGATTCCAGTCGAAATTAGGGAACCGTCCAGAAGGACTGAGGCGCCTCTCGAAGAAGAAGCCAGCGACGAAGCTCTTCAGGAGGAGCACAATCTAGTCAAGGAGATCCGGTTAGGAGCGGTCCTCCGCGAGGCCAGGTTAAAACAAAAAATAGCCCAACGCTACAACAGCAGAGTCCTAAGGCGCGAATTCCAGATTGGCAGCCTGGTCCTACGAAGAAACCAAAAGGACTCACAAGAGGGCAAGCTCGCCGCGAATTGGGAAGGCCCCTATCGTGTGCGAGACAAAACGGAGCACGGGGCCTATTACCTTGAAAATCTCCACGGGGACCAACTAGCTCGACCATGGAACACTAAGAAGCTGAAAAATACTACAGTTAAAATACTGCCCACGGCGACAACCGCCGCGACCACAGGGGGCGACATGGTATCATCGCACCTCCTCGCGTCTCCCTGATACCAACGAAATAGCAAGCCCTACCTTTACGTGAGCGGGTATAAGGCTCTGCTCGACGAAGATTCCCTCGACCGAGGCTCCCCGCCGCTGTACCAGAATAGGCAGAACACCCAGCTCGCGATGGGACATTCACGCCGCGGGAACCAAACTACCCCCACCACGACCAGGTAACGAAACCGGTCGACCGACCAGTTCTCCACACTACCGGGCACAATTATCATTGAGCTACGTCCCCCAGACATACCAAAAAGTATAATAAACACGCATCTCAAACATACTAACTTACATTTCGAGCATACAACATGCAAAAATAAAACAGGCATATCATCATGAAGAAACAAAAAGAGCGCACACTTAAACAAAATTCCATCTTATAAAGTCGGGCACCAGCCTAATAGTCAAGTTACAATATCAAATAAGGCGCCCAGTCCCAACAAAAACACTTAAACAAAAATAGCAAAACATTGGCGCGCAGTCCCAGAAACCACGAGCACGCAGCCCCAGAGAAATCTACATATCTTCAGCCTCCACCTCATGCTCGTCCATTGGGGCAGAGTCATCGACAACTTCTCTGGCAGGATCGACCACCCATCCATCGACGATCTGGTGGAAAGGCCCAATTCCATCCACGACCAGGTTGCCCGCAGGGTTAACCACCTTGAGCTGGTCCACGACACTGGAAAAGCCAATCCCGAATGCCTCCAAGCAATCACCCTCCAACTCCCGGATCTTCCTCATCAAATCCGCACGGGTGACCATGACCTTGTCCTCG
Organism: Lathyrus sativus; assembly: GCA_963859935.3. NCBI lineage: Eukaryota > Viridiplantae > Streptophyta > Magnoliopsida > Fabales > Fabaceae > Lathyrus > Lathyrus sativus. The sequence continues at coordinate 169,900,177 of OZ012735.1, read as the reverse complement.
TCCATCACATTGTCGGCAGGACGGAGAGATCCTTCCAACTCCCCCACGCGGGCCTTCGGCACCTACACCTCCGCCTTCGCAACCTTCAGCTTCTCCTCGGCACTCTCCCCCAGTTATGCTCCGCAGCTGTATCTTCCTGGCTCTTCTCCAACTCCTCGGTCAGTTTGTTCAGCCGCGACTACGCGAAAGTAAGGTCACCCTGCAACTTAGCTAACTTGGTCAAGGAGCAGCCCTCGTTGCTCAAGACCAATGCCGTCGAGAACACCCGCATCATGGCCGATAAATCCTCAGTCAAAACCTGCCTCTGAGCAGCCCGGTCTAAACCGAGGACCTTCTTGGCCTCCCCGACTGGTACGGCTAGCGACCGAGCACCATGAAAGAAGCCAAGATGCTGGTAGCACAGCGGGATTAAGAAGCCCTCCTTAGAGGACTTTGTCGTCAAGTTGACGACACCCTCCGACTGATGAACCTTGGCCCGTTTAGCAGCCCCTTGAGACGACGGGGACTGGCTGCCCTGGGGTGACGAAGAGGAATCCTTGCCTCCCTTATCAGAAGCAGCTTTCTCGGCCACCTGGGCGACCCGCGTTTTACCAACTTTGACCGCGACTCTGGTCGAAGCCAACCTCTTCACCCTCTCCTCGGTAGTAGACATGCTCCCTGCAAAACAAAAGAAAGATGTTAGCAAAAGAATAAATAGCTGAGAGGGCAGGAGAAGAGGGAGACGACCACCACCTAGGTAACTAAGGGCCTCCTCCTCCATCGAACACTCGAGCAGAGCCTTCGTGCTAATCAGCCTCGGCTTCTGGAAAACACGCCCCTCACTGTCGCGGATGTATCTACCGTCGGGCGTCACGAGGTTCGCCGGAGGTAGGCCAGCCACGAACCCAACTATCTTCTGATAACCGGCCAAGTCATCCTAGCCTAGGGTCCCTGCCCGCACGATATATCGATCAGTGCCCCTCGCAAAGTGCTCCTCAGTCCACTCCAAGGGCACCTTCAGGATCAAGACTTCCTTGAAGGTGAGAAAATACTTAGAAGGGGGGTTGAATAAGTATGAAGATTAAAACTTAGAAATAAAAACTCAAGTATTTTTATCCTGGTTCGTTGAACTCAACTACTCCAGTCCACCCTTCCTAGAGTGATTTGTCTTTCTCAATCAAGGACTTAATCCACTATTTAATCAACTGATTACAATAGTAAGCACTTAGAACAACTGTTCAAAGTCTTCTCAAGAACTACTGATCCTAACTGGATCTTCTTAAGGTTTACAATCAAATGTAATACAAATATAAGTGTTTAAGATTGCTTCTATAAAGCTTTATCACAACTGTGATTTTTCACTTAACTATTAAGAACAAAGAAATTAATTCTTAGAAAGAATATGAATAGTAGGAGAGCTTGAATGTTGATTTCTTTTTGGATAAAACGTCAACTGAAGAAATTGGGTGAAGTCTTGCTTTTATAGGCAGTTGATCCAAGGTGAGCTTCACGTTGAGAAGAGTGTCCAAAAGGTCTGAGCCTTTTTTGTCTTCACATCAAGTGACCTTTCCTAGAAGAAGAAAGCACAGAAAAATCCTTTTTGTCTGTGTTCTTGTGTCTAGCATAAATAAGGAAAGAGTCGTTTGGATCATTCCAACGGATATAAACTTTGAATAATTCTTCTTCAGTTTTCAGCAAATTCATCAGAGTCTAAATTAATCAGAGCCTTCTGATGATGATCAGAGTTTTGTTGAATCAGAGTCTTCTTCAGCAGGTATGCTTTTAGCGTGTTTAAGATCAGAGCATATTTGAGACAGATCTTCAGTACTGGCAGCTTTAGTACTTTCAGAATCTTCTGTAGTAACTATGCTTTGAAAAACTCTTCATACAGAATTCTTCTTTGGTTCAGATGCTTCTGACTTGCTTCAGATTCTTCTGGAGCTTTTGCTTCAGATCCTTCTGGAGCTTTTGCTTCAGATCCTTCTGGAGCTTCTGCTTCAGAATCTTCTGGAGGCTACGCTCAGGATCTTCTGTTGGCAGCAATCAGAATTTTCTAATGGATGCATTTGGCGCTTCAGAGTCTAGCTAATTTCTTATATTCAATTCTGATTTGCTTCTGGAGTGTTAATTCCTTTACTATCTGCAGTAAAAACTCTCAAGCAAATTTTAGAGTATATAATTCTTAATTACAAAATTTCATAATAGTTATCATCAAAACATAGAGATATTATTAAGAAGCAATCTGTGTTCTAACAATCTCCCCCTTTTTGATGATGACAAAAACATCAGAAATTTTGTTTAATTGAAAATATGATAATTATAACTCCCCCTGAGATGATGAATCTCCCCCTGAATTAAATACAAATAAGGAATAGAAACTTCCCTTTTGTCTGGAGTAATTTTCAGAGTTAGATCTTGATTGTTCTTTTAACATTTGTGAGTCAGAGTGTCTTGCAAATTTCAGAGTCAGAGTTTGATAATTGTCAAATGATCTGAGAGTCTTAGAGTTTCTTTTACAGAGTGTACTTATCAAATGTTCTGAAATACTTAGATTTAATGTTAGATAAAATAGATATGTCTGAAGTTTCATTTTGGTGAAGTTTAATTAAACAGTTCAGATCTATATTTTCTCCCCCTTTTTTGTCATAAGCAAAAAGTAAAAACTTTAAAAGGACAAATAAAAGGAAACAGTAAAGAAGATAAATCATGTGGAGAAAACTTTGAAACATTCATTCAATTCAGTTCAGAGCAAGAGTGCACATATTAGAAGATATTCAAAATACATAAGCAAACATCAGAATGAAAAGAAAAAAAATGAAAAACTAAGAGTGTTTTTTCAAAAGCATCTTCAACAGATCCGTGATCTCAGAGGAGGATTGTTCTTGCTTTGACATCCACTTAGCCATTGTTTCCTTCTTCTGATCCTGTTTTGACATCCACTCAGTCATGTCTTCAGACTTCTTATCCTGCTTGGCCATCCAAGACTTGATTTCTGATTGACCAGCTTCCAGAGCAGCAATTTTATCCTCAAAATCTGGATGTTCTTTCTTAATCTCAGATGAAGAAGGTTGAAAATTTTCTGGAGCTTGAACAGAGTCAATTTCCATAGGGTCTGTAGAGCTTAGAGCATTAGAGCCAGAAGGAAGTTCTACCAGAGTCATGGCCAAAGGGTTGTCTTCAGATGCAGATTCAGTAGTTTCTTCTGATGATGGAGGAGCATCTGTAAGAAGTAATGGTACAGATCTCTTGACAGTCCAGAACAGACTTCGTGCAGCTTCAGCAAATCTGAGCTTCGCATCATCAGAACATATGTTTTTTAGATTTGATGCTATAGTGTTGAATCTGTTTATGAATCCATTCCAGATGACATCAGATTTTGTTGCATCCATTGTTGCTAAACACTTCTTCTGTACAGTACCTAAATACATCTGTATTTCTTGCAAAAAGCATGTAAATAAATGATCAATGTTTAGTCTAGGTTTGGGGTGTAACAGAGTCTCCAATGTTATTGGTTTTGGTTGAGGAGTAGGTGGAAATAAGAATTTCTGAATGGAAATCAGAGGAGGAGGGTAATATGGTATGAAAGGAATTTCAGGGGATGTGTCAGGTTTAGATCTGTTTAAAGCATTCAACAGAGTTGGGTTTGCTTTGGTGTGATAGGAAACCACATCAAAGGGTTTATTGGAGTAAGGTTGGAAGGCATATTTTGCAGGTTCATCAGAAGCAGCAGGTTTAACAGATGAAACAGGTATAGCTGAAGTAACAACTTTTGTAGATTTAGCAGAATATGATATTGTTGCTAATGAACCTACATCTGACATTGATTAAATATAGGTGAGAAGCACAGATGGTAGGGTGATTGTAAGTTTGGGTTTCAAGGGAGTGATAGGGTCATATGGTTCAACTCTGTCATAAAAATCTTTGAGTTTGAAGCCATAGGCAAGATTGTGAAAAAGAGATGAGAATTGAGCACATGAAATAGATGTTCTTGGGGTAGATGTTGGGTTAGGATTTGGAATGAGGATTTCAGATGTCTGATTAGGTGTGGGAGTAGGATCTGGAATAGGAACTTTGGAAGATACAGGGGGTTCTGGTTGGTTTACCTTAGAATCTCTGTGAGAAGGGGATATCAGAAAATCTGGGTGAATGTCAAATTCTGAGGAATTTGATGAAGTGGTTGGTGTGCAAGAAGTAGAAGACACTTGAAAAACAGTTTTCAGAGGTGTAACATCAAGAACTTCTGTCTCAGGGATGTTGGTTCCAGATGGGTTGGTTGATTCAGAGGGATTTGATGAGGGTTCAAATGTAGGTGGTTCTGATGTGATTGGTTCAGAAGTAACTGGTACATATTCAATGGGTTCAGATGTTTTGGATGGTGGATTATCTGATTGTGGTTGTTTCTCTTGTTGTTGTGTTTGAGGTTCAGATGATTTTTGTGGTTGATGTTCAGAGTCTTTTTCTGGTAGAGGTTCAGATGATTTTTGTGGTTGTTTTTCTTGAGATTGGTGTAGTTGTTCAGATGGCTTTTGTTGTGCAGATGGTTTTGTTGTTTGTTGTTGTTCTGTGGGTTGTTTTCTGATGGTTGTTTTTGTGGTACAGATTGTTTGGTTGGAACTCTTGATTGTGGAGTTTGAATTGGTGGTTTTGTTGTTGATGGTTTAGGTACAGAGGATTGTTTTATAGGTGAGATGGAAATTGGATTAGAAGATTTTTGAGGAGATGGAATAGAAACATGAGGTGGAGCATTAACAGATTGATTTTGTGAAGAAGGTGGTTTTGGAATAGACTTAACATTTGAATCATTTATAACAATAGGATTTGCAGAAGATACAGAAGTTTTAGTACCTTTGATTTTGATGCGTTTAGCAGGAACAGAAGGAGTGTCTCCAGATTCCTTCCTCTTTAGCAGCTTTTGTGGCTTCTCAGCAATCTTGGGCTTCTTCTGAATAGGTGCAGCTTCTGCTTCTGGTTGAGTCCTCTTTCTTGGTGGTTCTTCAATTACAACAGGTAATGGTTGCCTTGCTCTCTTTATAATATCTGCAGGAATAGGCTTTCCTTCTGCCTTGCACTCATCAATATATCTTACAACAATTTCCCTTGGTTCTTCAGCATAGAACAGTACAGGAATTCTCTTCTGACTCAGTTTAGAAATGTTCAGCTTCTTGGGAGCTGTTGTGAGTTCTTCCACTATTTTTAGTCTCTGAAGACTTTTGGCATTCAGAGGCTTTCCCAAAATAAATTCCAGCTCCTTTGTGACTCCAGCAGCGTACAGAGCAGTTACAAGTCCATTTTCTGTTAGAAGATCTGAGATTAACCTTCCAAAAGGAATCCAGGTTCTGATCTTCTGACCTTTTTCTTTCACATAATCTCTAGAGGCATTTATATGATTCCAAAGATGCATAAAAAGAATATATGGAAGATCTACCTTGGTGCTCTGACTTAAGCAATACATAAAGTAGAGTTGTTCATTATTGACATAGTCTGGAGAGTTTGTTGACTTTCTGTGATGAATGCATCCCATAGAAATCTTAGCCCAGATCTTGTAGTCAGGCTTCAGATCTTTGAACTTATTAAAGGCTTGCCCAGCAGTCATCACTTCTTCATATACTTCATCCATATCAACACGCCCAGCTGGCAAGTGTGATACTCCGTATGTTTCCTCATAGCCAATGAGTTTTCTAATTAGATCTTCTGTTATAATTATCTCTTTGCCCAGAACAGAAGATAAAATAAACTTAGGGTATACAGAAGCATGGATCCAGAACTCTTTCACAAGAAGGGGGTAAATGGCCCAAAAAGTCTGTCAAAATACTTCACCCATCCTTGAGCACCTATAATGGAGCGAAATTCAAACCCATTCTCAGCAAGTGAATCAAATTCCACCATTGATTCACATAGAACCTCCAGCTTTTCAACAGGTGTTAGCAATGTTCTTTTTGGTGGAGTATAAGGAGTTACGCCCATATTAGCAGAGGTAACTGCAGCCATTGTAGATTGAAATTGTGCAGTAGTTGATGATGAAGTTGCCATTGAAGATGAATTTGTCACATGCTTAGGATAAGGGCTTTTGTGAAGAGAGAAGAGAAGACAGAAATGCATAAAGGTTTGAAATGTGAAAAGAGAGAAAATGAAGAGAAATGATGTATTTATAATAAACACATAGGCATACAAACAGTCATAATAAGGCACGTTTAAACAAAGCATTTAATGAAAAGGAATAAAATCATTTCAAGCATTTATTGCTTCTGACAATTTGGGGGGAAAATCAAGATTTTCACTATTCAAACTTCACCTTAAACGTCTCTTCAGTAGTATACACGCCACCTTTGCAGATTTGGAGTGACACGTGTTTGTTTGCATGTGTTCTGAATTCTCTTGAGAAATGAAACGTTAACCAACGTTCAGATCCTCCAAGGATTGTTAGTTCAGAGTTTCACAAAAAAATAATTAAGAAAAAAAAAGCAATTAGAAGAAATACTTCAGAGCATTAGGCATTTTTGCATCTGTAAAATTTGCTTCTGATAAATATCATTCTGGACAAAAATCCATACCAATATTTTTCAGAATAAATTTGAATCTATCTTCAACAAGGGGTTTTGTAAAAATATCTGCCCATTGATGATCTGTATCAACAAAGGCCAAATTTATGATTCCCTTATGAACATAGTTGTTGCGGTGGAAATAGGATCACAAACTATTAATGAGTTTGAATCGCAATTCAATTCACAATCGCTCTTTGATTTATCCGAAGGAAAAGGTCAAAAGAGGGAAAACCTATTTTGCATCGTAAACACAATGCGGGGAAAGATCTAGGGTTCGGGGTTGGTTAAATTTAGGGAAGGTACTAGCACCCTAAACTTCTGTAGTATTCTACAGGAACCTTTTGTTCAGATGTTTACTATTTACTTTATTTATTTGCTTAAGGTATATGTACAAAGGATTAAAAGTGAGAAAAGAGACCTAAGGGGTTAATTCTAAGTTTACTCGACAAGACATCGCATCTTGTGCCTACGTATCCTTACGGGAGTGGAATCAGAGTAATCGTAGTTCCCCTCAAAAGGGAGGTTAGAGACTTCTTGACTATGGTCAAGGTCTCACGGGGAATAAACATGTCTTAAGGACACGCTTACGTGGAGTGTAGAAACTCCAAATCTCTATGTTGAAATGTTAAGTTGTAATTAGGGTTAAATTAGGGGTTCCACGGCGGGAAACCCTAAACTGAGCGCGGCGGCTCTTTGACCTAATGCTAGGGGTAAAATTGTAATCTTGCCTGCGGCGAGGCATTTGTGAAAATTAGGGTTTGTAAGAGTTTGAAATTGAATGTGTGAGGGTTGAAGTTGAGGACTATTGGCGCGGTGACCAAAAGCTAGACCTAATTCCTTCGGCAGTGTGTAGTGTGACTGGAATATTGATAAATGTGTGAGATAAATGAATTGTAAACAGGGAATAAAACAGAAGTTAAAGTCATGCAAACAGAAATTTAAAGGCAGAAAGTTAAAGCGCGATTATTTAGATTCGCGAGATTACATATGAGAAGCAGTTACAATATGATAATAATGGTAAACGTAATGAACTGCAAAATGAACAAACGATGTTATTGGGCAGAGTCAAGCGGCAATCAAATGAGTTACGAGCCAATGAAGAAAGAAAAGAATGCAAATTGGAGATTTATCATTGTTTTATTTAATATTAACTTGCAAAAAGATTTAATTTTAAAAAATGTTTTTTTCAAAAAGAGTTTTATTTTTGAATATTTCTAAGAAAAGTTCTTTCTTATTTTCATTTAAAAAAGAGTTTTTTATTTTTATATTTACAAAAGTTTTAGTTTTATAAAAAAAAAAGATTTTAATTTTTATTTTAAAAAAGAGTTTTTTTTATTTTATTATAAAAAGATTTTTGTTTATGTATAATATCTACACAAAAAAAGTTTTTAAAACAAATATAAAACAATTTAAAACAAATAAAAACATAATTTAAAAAAAAACAAAATAAAAAAAAAAAAAACATAAGGGGTTGGGCCGGTCGTCACCCCGGACCCAACCCGGTTGGATTAACTTAGAAGGCATTTAGGGTTCCCAGAACCCTAATGTCCTTGAGGCGCCGTTTCACTTTCTTCTCCATCTCTCTCTCGCCTTTCTTCTTCCTTGCGCCGTGATCCTCTTATTTCCTGAAATAAAACATCAAAACTCGTAATGAAAGGTCCTGTTGCTTACATTTAACGTGAAATTGGCCGATGATGGCGTGAGCTGAGGCCCAAAAATGGGAGATTGCCCGTCGTTTGGTTAAACGGCGTCGGTGGTCCCTTGCTTCGGATCCTTCGTGACCTCTAATGGCTGATACACGGTGCGTTTGAACGATGATGACAATGTTCTTCGTCTGAGTTCGCGGCTTTCGTTCACGACGCCTAGGGTTTGCTCGTTAGGGCTTTCACGATTTCGTCCTTCGTTGGGGTTTCGTTCGTGATCTTCGTTCTTCCCTCTTTCTCGCGGCTACCAGTTAGGGTTTTTGATGGTGAGATCGTTCTCTTCTTATACTCTCTTTTTGGGCCTTTGATCCGTGATGGATTTGCGTTATTTTTGAGACATGATTTTGTGTTGATATGATTTGATTTTGTTTTGATTTTTTCAGATGCTGATTGAACCATGTTCCCTCTTTTAGAATTCGATTGGGATTTTGGTGAGATTGGATTTCATTTTTCTGATATGAATCTGATACTGATTGAACTCTGTTTCCTCTTTTAGAACCTGATTGGGGTTTTGACGCGATCCTGGTTTCATCTGACATTGATTGGATTTCATTGGATCCGAAATTAATTTGTTTGACTGATCTGTACTGATTCGTTTGATTTCGAACTGATTCGTTTTTGACTGATTTGTTTGATTGATTCAGATTGAGTTCCAATGGGGATGTTTCCTGATACGATTTGGATCTGACTCGAAACTTTCCATTTCCATAACTCCTTAATCGATTCGATTTTGTTTGATCATTTTCTGATGTACTGATTAGATTTTTGCAGATGTGGATTGGATTGCCTTTGAATTTCACTTGATCTGTTCGATATCTGAATTAATTCGTTTGTTTGATTTCGTTTGGATTCTCTAATCAGTTTGTTTTGCTGACACGAATTCTTTTCCTGATGCAGTTAGCTTTTCCTCTTCTTCTTTCAGAGAGGGCTGATATTGTATTGGTCTTTGCCGCCGGGAAAGGTATACGGCGATGATGTTCATCTGAGCCGTGACACCTGATACTCTTTGATGACGCTGCGCTTGCCTCTGACAATCTTCGCTTGTGGTTTATCATTTGTTGCGATTTCTGGTTTTTTGCACTTGTTCCACTTTCTGAACTGGTGTGTTTTTATTTGTTCTGAACTGGTTTGATCTTCACGACCTTCTTTCTTTTTTCAGAAGCGCTACTACGCCGCGGTTGCCTTCGAGATCAGTTGCCTTCGACGCTTGATTGGATTCAGAACATGAGTTCTGGGCTGCTATTGGCTATTGGCTTTCAGACTGATTGTGAAGCCATGATGTGCGATAACTGATGCGGTTTACCCTCGTACTTTGAACTGATTTTCGTGACTCATTTATCGGGGCAATGATGCTTGCTGAGCCTTCGTCCGTTCTGGTACAATTCATGCCATGATTTGGTGCTGCTTGCATTCTGAACTGACGTGATTACTTCGTGATAGCCTCGCTGCTAACCCATGTTTGATGTTGTTGTGTTTTTGAATCCTGTTGAATACCTTTTGTCATGGCAGATTTGTAGGATATTTTCTTCTGGCTCTTGCGCATGAACTTGCATTTTGATGCATTGTTTGACGGTTCGTATTTTCCGTCCTGTTCCGAATTGATGCAGCTTGATGCCATAGTTTGGTTTCATTTCTCTGTTCTGTTTGAACTTGATTTTCATTCTGTTTTGGACATTGGCCTTCAATCTGTTTTGAACATTGGCCTTCATTCTGAACCTTTGTAACATATTTGTTTCTTTGGTGCCTCTTCATACTTGTACTGGCGCGAGTTCCTTCTTGCCTAGTTTTGTTTATGCTTTGAGTTCTGTTGTACTGATGATGCTTGTGGCTTTTCAGGTGTTGGAATCTTTCGAAACCAAAGCGACTCAGACCTGCCGGCATCCGGGTCTGGGTCCAAATTCGCCTATGTTGCCTTACTCTCGTATCAGTTCAGAAATCCTAATCGTGGCAAAACGAATCAGCCCCGCTTCTTTTATCACTTCTATCTCTCGGATGTCCCGTAACGATAAGAACAGGTGTTACCTGATCTGACGCCAACGGCGCGGATCGGTAACGGGGGGTAGGACGCAGCTTCGGTTGTGCCACTCCCGGCACTCGATGATGACACTGTTCTGAGAGTGTCAAAAACAACTTCTAACATTTTTCTATACTGTTTGTTCTATTTTGATGTGCAGGTTGATCGGGGACTCGTGGAGAAGCTTAAAGACATCATGAAGACACTTAGGAATTTCTAGGATTTAGGATAGATACTTATTGTAAATGAATCTTCTTGTAAACCAAGTTCAAATTCACTTATCCATTTGTAAACTGTAAATATTTATGAAATGAAATTCAACAAATATTCATATTTACTTTCTCAATTGTAAATTCAAAGTATCCATGAATAATAATTCAGAACCATTTAAATTCCCTCTTGAGTTGTAACTTATAAGTACTTATGAACACAAAGTTCAAAAATATTTAAAACTTACTTCTTCTTAGCCTTTTATAAATGATATCCCGCCATATGATTATATCCAAACAAATTCAAATTAAAATCTTATTAAGAGGAAACAAAACCGTTTAGAAATGTTTCAAAATCAAACAAAGCACGGCCCTGAGTCCAATCATATTTCTGACAAAACATACCGGCACCTTGACCCAAGTGGCAAATAAATGCCTCAGAACTTAATAAACAACCCGTTTTCAAGGAATTAGCAGAATTTGCGTAAAATGACCAAAATACCCCTGGAACCAAATCTGCAAAACAAAACACCTCCATAACTTGTTAGTGGTTAGCAAATGTACATATGAGATGCTATGCGAAATGACCGACTAAATATAAGGGTAAAATTTGGGGTATTACAGTTGCCCCTATTTAAATAGCTACACCGGACGATTTGAGTGACAGAGACTCGAGGAATCGTGGTGGAGAGATTTAAATATAGATAACCGAAAATTTTGCCCTTATATGCGACGATATGCAATGCTATTGGACAGAGCGAGGACAGCTTAATGCAGATGATGATATGAATATGATATGATGCGTATGCTGGGATGATGAATGCGAAAATGATGACGAATACTACGACACAGGGACAGACGCCACGAGAAGAACACACCGGGGAAGACGACGTGCTGGGACACAGTACAACACTGGGGAATTCTAAAATGATGGTCAACTGGTGCGAACACGATCAATTGCCATTTTTAGACCGGGAACGAGATTCTCAAATGGAGATGGCACCTATGAGACGGTCTCCACTGGGGAATCTAAAAGTAAAACTGGATCATGTACGACTGCAAGATCGATTACAGAATGCTGGAGCATTGAGCAAAGAATAACATCCAAGCTTCTGTAAACTATCTCTCGTGACAGGATCAAACGGACTTTTCGGGAATCCGTAGCAAATATACAGGGTAAAAACCGGCTGTATGCCAAAATAAATGGACTTTAATGGGAAATGCCCTGATAAGCTTCTCGAGGGAGAACTGTAACTTATCGTTGGAAGGGACTTACATGCCAAAACGAATAAGCACTCAAATAAAGAGGCTGCTGCTTATCTGATATATAAATCTTCTCATATTTAAGGTCGGCGCCTGGAATACGATTCTGATTCTTCTCTTACTGAAGGATAAATAAATTTCTTCATGTTTCAAGATCGTGCTCTCCTGAACATGAAAAGGGTAAACTGAACTTCCTCATACTTCAGAATCGTGCTCTCCTGAATATGATTCGGTTGTAAATGAAATTCTTCATACTTCAGAATCGTGCTCTCCTGAATATGAAAAGGGTAAATTGAACTTCCTCATAACTCAGAATCGTGCTCTCCTGAATATGATTCGGCTCTTGAAATTTCTTCATACTTCAGAATCGTGCTCTCCTGAATATGAAAAGGGTAAATTGAACTTCCTCATAACTCAGAATCGTGCTCTCCTGAATATGATTCCGCTCAAACCTCCTCGTACTTCAAGATCGTGCTCTCCTGAATACGATTTGGTTTCTTCTTTTACTAAAGGATAAATGAACTTCTTCATAATTCAGAATCGTGCTCTCCTGAATATGATTCCGCTCAAACCTCCCCGTACTTCAAGATCGTGCTCTCCTGAATACGATTTGGTTCAAAACCTTCTATACTTCAAGACGACAGGGAAAATGGAAGCCCAACTGCTCCATGGAGATGGCCATTTGCTGCGAGTCATAACGAAGATAGGATCGGCTTATTAGGTGAGAAATGTTGTATATCGGTGCTGTAAGATGTAGGATTGTAATAATAAATTATCCAGGCAGGAACTGGCATGTATCTGTAGTTGATTTCCTTGAAAGATAATGCAAAATAAATGCACGTCTGGGTACAGTGATAAACCTCTCAAGCGAGATAACGCGTATCTGTCACGGTATGGTGAAAATCTTTAGATGGTGCAAAATAAATGCACGTCCGGTTGGGACTTGACGACCGACAAGACTGAGATTCAATCTAGGATCGAGCTAGAAAGAAAACTGGTAATCAAGACTCCATCGAGGGAATGAGCTCGAAGGGTAGATATCTTATCCTGGCGAGGAAAGATAGCTGAAGTAACCGTCATCCACGAGGATCGAGCTCTGTGGGGAAACTGGAAACAAGTAAATATTTTATGCTTAGGGCTGACAATCCATTTGAAGAGAATGGACGAACCCAGTTACTCGGCGGTAACGACCATTGATAGAGACACAATGAACCTGTGCATGCTAACGCATATGTTAATGAATATGTTAATATGAATGTATGTTGATGTTTATGTATGCAAGATGTTATGAAATGAGTATGTAATGAACATGTAATGAATATGTAATGAGTCCGTAATGAAATAGGCATGTGACGCTTATGCCCTTGCGTATGCTGACGAAACTGACTAGAGACAGGACGAGAGATGAAATAAACATCTCGACGGAGATACCCTGCGTTCTCTGCAACCAATACGTCAATCATGGGAGAGAATGGTAGGACCAAATCTGGTTTCAAAATTCTGAATTCTCTGGGGAGAAAGTAAATTGCTTAGGTGCACAATATCACGTCTTCTCATGGGGAGAGGAAAACCTGAAGGACACTTTCGAGTTACCCAAGCAAAGGTTGTCAGCTTATAGTCTCGTTGGGGACTGTGTTATAGCAATGATTTGAAAGTGTTTCTACAATAATGATATTTTCGGGGAGTGAAGAGATCCTTCCGAAATTTCCACTAGTCAAAGTAATTTATTATATTTCAATTCGTTTTTTGAAGAACAATTTTTTTGAAAAATCTACAATGCACCTTTCATTTTCAAATTTTAAGAATAAACGCATTTTGCATAACAATAGAAAACAAAGAGCAATGCACCAAGGAATGTAAGTAACAAAATGGTATCTTTTATTAAAGGGTGGCAGCTCGCTGAAGGCATAGCTCCACAGATGATTATGTTTTGAAATTGGCAACATGGGAAAAGGTTACACTGAATCCAATGACACCTACTGACACTAATAACTAAGACTAATCCAGAATCTTGCTTTGGACAAGGATGAAAGAACTGAAACATGGCTCTCATGCGGAAAGTGTGTTCGTGATGATCAGTGTCCTCTGATGCAATGAAATGCCTTTGTCCCTAACTTTTGCCTGGACCGCCCTCTCGGGTTTTCAATCCACCGGGACGCTCCTTTTTGCCTAAGCCGCCCTTTCGGGTTTTCAACTTAGCGAGCTTTTTATTATTATTTCTTTTTTTCAACCCTTACTTTTGCCTAAGTCGCCTTTTGCAGGTTTTCGACTTAGCGGGTTTTTAGGCATAATATTTTCGGACTGCATCAGAATTCACGGGATGTGCTAGCTCTTCCCCATCCATTGTCGTAAGTATCAGAGACCCTCCGGAGAAAACGGTCTTTACAACGAATGGGCCTTCATAATTGGGCATCCACTTTCCACGCATATCCTTATGCACTGGCAAGATCTTTTTGAGTACGAGCTCTCCTTGACGGAACTCACGGATACGAATCTTCTTATCAAACGCTCTTTTCATCCGTTTCTGATATAATTGCCCATGGCACATGGCTGTCAAGCGCTTCTCGTCAATGAGATTCAACTGATCCAATCTGTCTTGAACCCACTCAGCTTCCTCAAGTTCAGCCTCCATCAACACTCTTAAAGAAGGTATCTCTACTTCGATGGGGAGCACGGCGTCCATTCCATACACCAGTGAGAAAGGTGTTGCCCCTGTCGAAGTTCTCACTGAGGTTTTGTATCCATGCAAAGCAAACGGTAACATCTCATGCCAATCTTTGTAAGTTACAACCATCTTTTGCAGGATTTTCTTGATATTCTTATTCGCAGCTTCAACGGCCCCATTCATCTTAGGACGGTACGAAGAAGAATTGTGATGAGTGATCTTGAAACTGTCACACAGCTCTTTCATAGTCTTGTTATTCAGATTGGTGCCATTGTCAGTTATTATCCGGCTTGGGATTCCATAACGGCAGATGATTTCTTTCCTAATGAAGCGGGCAACCACTTGCTTGGTTACGTTGGTGTAGGAGACAGCCTCTACCCACTTGGTGAAATAATCAATAGCAACAAGGATAAAGCGATGACCATTAGAAGCCTTCGGCTCGATTGCCCCAATCATGTCAATGCCCCACATAGAGAACAACCATGGTGAAGACAAAACATTCAACGGTGATGGAGGTACATGCATTTTATCAGCATAAATTTGGCACTTATGGCATTTTCTAGCGTATTGGATGCAGTCAGCTTCCATGGTTAACCAATAATACCCAGCCCTTAACATCTTCTTGGACATAGCATAACCATTGGCATGAGTTCCGAAGGTCCCCTCATGAATTTCCTGCAGTAACATGTCCGCTTCCCGTTTATCAACACATCTGAGCAGAACCATGTCGTGATTTCTCTTGTATAGCACACCATTACTGATAAAGAATTTGGACGCTAGTCTTCTCAATGTTTTCTTGTCCAGACCAGTAGCACCATCGGGATACTCTTGCTTGACGAGATAGTTCTTGATGTCATGAAACCAAGTCTTTTCATCCACCTCAACTTCTTCGATCACCTGACAATAAGCGGGCTCAACTTTGCGCTCAATATGGATAAGAGGTGCTTCATTAACGAATTTAACTTTCCACATGGATGCTAACATGGCTAAAGCATCAGCAACGTGATTCTCGGATCTAGGAACATGCTCGAACTCTATCTCGTCGAAATACTTGATCAGCTCAACAATGTAGTCTTTATAAGGGATTAACTTCTCATTCTTCGTTTCCCATTTGCCTTGTACCTGGTAAATAACCAAAGCTGAGCCACCACTTACTTTAAGAAGTTTGATTCGGAGGTGAATTGCCGCTTCGAGGCCAAGAATACATGCTTCATATTCTGCGACGTTGTTAGTACACTCAAAGTCCAACCTTGTTGTAAATGGAGTGAATCCACCCTTTGGGTTCATCAAAACGGCGCCTATACCATGCCCATTGAAATTCGAGGAACCATCAAACATCATCCTCCACCAAAGACCTGGTTCTGGACCTTCGCTCGGATCTGGCTCTTCACAATCTCTTTTAATCAACAAAATATCCCCATCAGGAAAGTCAAACTTAAGAGGTTCATAATCTTCGACTGGCTGGTCTGCAAGATAATCAGATAAAATACTACCCTTAATCGCCTTCTGGGGTACATACTGGATGTCATATTCGGATAACAACATGTGCCAACGGGCTAGCCTCCCGGTTTGAGCAGGTTTTTCAAAAATATACTTGATCGGATCCATTTTAGAAATCAACAATGTGGTATGACAAACCATATATTGCCGAAGGCGCCTAGCGGCCCATGCCAATGCACAACAAGTTTTCTCCAATGGTGAGTATCTGTTTTCACAATCGGTAAACTTCTTGCTCAGGTAATAAATCGCATGTTCCTTTTTCCCAGTCTCATCATGTTGTCCAAGCACACAACCCATAGACTTCTCAAGAACGGTAAGGTACATAAACAACGGTCTTCCAGGCACGGGAGGGATCAGAATAGGGGGGTCTTGCAAGTAACTCTTAATCTTCTCAAACGCTTTCTGACAATCGGGGTTCCACTCAACCGTCTGCCCCTTGCAAAGTAACTTGAATATCGGCTCACATGTAGCGGTCATGTTAGAGATAAACCTGGAAATATAATTCAAACGTCCCAAAAAACCTCTAACTTACGTCTCGGTTTGCGGAGCTGGCATATCTTGAATGGCTCGGACTTTGTCAGGATCCACCTCAATCCCTCGCTGGCTAACAATGAAACCAAGCAATTTTCCAGATCTGACACCGAAGGTACATTTAGCAGGATTCAATTTCAGCTGATATTTCCTGAGTCGTTCAAACAGCTTCACCAAATGGTCTAGATGCTCCCCTTCACTCTGAGACTTGGCTATCATATCGTCCACATACACCTCGATCTCCTTGTGCGTCATATCATGAAAAAGAGTGGTCATAGCGCGTTGGTACGTTGCCCCCGCGTTCTTTAAACCGAAGGGCATGACTTTGTAGCAGAAGGTCCCCCAAGGAGTAATGAAAGTAGTCTTCTCTCGATCGTCGGGATCCATCTTGATCTGATTATAGCCAGAGAAACCATCCATAAATGAAAACAACGCAAAACTGGCTGTATTGTCTACAAGTGTATCAATATGTGGCAGAGGGAAATCATCTTTCGGACTTGCTTTATTCAGATCCCTGTAATCCACACACATCCTAACTTTACCGTCTTTCTTAGGCACTGGCACAATGTTGGCAACCCAATCTGGATATTTTGCGACTGCCAAGAAACCTGCATCCAACTGCTTTTTAACCTCATCTCGAATCTTCAAAGCCATGTTGGGTCTCGTTCTTCGAAGCTTTTGTTTGATAGGCGGACAATCTGGTTTAAGTGGCAACTTGTGAACAACAATATTTGTGTCTAGACCCGGCATATCTTGATACGACCACGCAAACACATCAATATACCCTTTTAACAACTCAATCAACCTCGGCTTAACCTCTGTCCCAAGCATTGTACCAATCTTGACCTCTTTCTTGTTCTCATCTGTACCGAGATTAATTAAGTCTACCTGCTCTTTATACGGTTGGAGCTCTGTGTACTCGTACTCAATCAATCTTGTCAGTTCAGCGGGTACTTCAAAATCTTCTTCACCCTCGTCCTCAGCTTGATTGATGGGTGCATCCCAGTCAAGAGTGTCAGTAAAGTCATTGGATCCAACAAGGTTTACGATGTCTCTGCATGATGGAAGGCTTACTTAATTAAAATGCTCGAAGATATGTAAGAATGAAATGCTGTTTTTTATTTTTTGGAAAAAAGGTTGCCAATTTCATTTTTAAAGGTGAAAACGAAAAACGCAAATGAACCAAAGTGGAATTGAACAAAATGTCTTTATTAATATCTTTTTAGAAATGAAAGGTGGCCCAATAAAAGCGACCCTATAGCCTTGGGCAGAGCTATGGATTTTTATTTGAAAATATAAATGAAACTTTAAAAAAGAATTACTTTGACAAGGGAAAAATAACAGGGATCTCTACGGCCTCCCAGTTGTTCAAAACTGCATCACCCTTAAACACCAGGTTGCTCAGCTCTTCATTTTCCTCACAGTCACTGATGGCATTGACTTGGAAACCTCCGCTGACAAATACCTCTTGGATAACCTTCGGACGTCCTTCGACAGTTGTGGCAACTCCATTCTGAGTTGGTTTGTAACCCAACCCAAAGCGATCAGTCTTGGTTTGAACATCAATTACCTCTCCCCAACCTTCAGGAATGCCCATGTCAATTGTTGATTTGGTACTCTTCAGAGATGCAAAAGATGGATTACCCTGACCCACTGTCTCTTCGACTTCCAGCAGAACAGCATTGGCGATCTCAAGTGCTTGAAAGGAGATGTCTAAAGCATTCTCATCGGCCTCGATATAACGGAAAGAAGACAAGTTACTGACCATCAGATCCTCCTCACCGTGTATAATAACCAGCTTTCCATCGATTACGAACTTCATCTTTTGATGTAACGTTGAGGTTACTGCCCCAGCGGCATGAATCCATGGCCTTCCAAGTAAGCAGCTGTAATTGGGATTAATGTCCATGACTTGAAACGTGATATTAAAAACTTGCGGACCAATCAGGATAGGAAGCTCAACCTCCCCCATTACCGACCGGCGAGAACCATCGAAAGCCTTGACGACCAAAGGAGTAGGTTTCAACGCAGTCTCTTTGAAAACCAACTTATCAAGAACCCTCTTGGGTAGAACATTCAGAGAAGAGCCGGTGTCTACTAGTACTCTCACTAAATTATCCTCCTGACATTTCACCGATATATGTAAAGCACGATTATGATTCGGACCTTCCTTCGGTAACTCTTCATTGCTGAAACTAAGGGTGTTACAGGCGGTCAAATTGGCAATCACACTATCAAACCGACTGGTGCTGATATCTTGATCCACATGTGCTTGAGTTAAAACTTTCTGCAAGGCCATCCTATGAGCGGGTGAACTCATCAACAGAGATAAAATCGAAATCTTGGAAGGAGTCTGATGAAGTTGGTCGATAACTTTATAGTCACTTTTCTTGATGATCCTCAAAAACTCAGCATCTTCATCATTCGTAACGGCTCCCTTACCTTTGTCTTTGGCAGGAACAGGGATACTAGTGGTTTCCTTAGGTGGAACCTCATTGGAACGGGGAGTATACACACGGCCACTACGAGTCATCCTGCTTGCCTCTGCGATATTGGTCACAATGTCCTTAACCTCTTCATTTGGAATAACCTTCCCAGACTCCTTGTCAATCATTGTCACGTCGTATTTCCAAGGCACGGCTTTAGGATCACTGAAAGGAAACGGACCTGGTCTTCGAATAATTATTGGCTTATGCTGATTCACCTCAGGGATAGACGACTTTGGTATATCGAACACGAGATTGGCAGAACCTGCCCCTGATAAATTAAACACTGGTACCTTTCCCTTTGATCCAGGCTGATGGAAAACTGGCTCAACCACAGCGACCTCATCCTTCTTGGGTTGACTTGTCACTTGTAAAACACCCTCATTAATCAACCTCTGAACATCATTTTGAACCAACACACAACCCTTAATACTGGCTTCACAACTTACGCATGCAACGTGGGAAGTATCTACCAGACCAGCTTCAAACAGTTTCGAATGGAACATCTTGAGAGGAGTCTTAATCTGTACAACATCAAGGACATAACCTTCCTCCGAATCAGCACTAATGGCATTGACACTCTCATGGTTAGGAAAAGGGTTCTTCTTAACATTCGGTTGAGGATCTTCAAATGACAAAATCTTCTTTTCCAATAAATCCCTGACAAGATTTTTGAGAGCATAACAATTCTCTAGATCATGACCAGGCGCACCCTCATGAAATAAACAATGAGCGGCGGCGTTGTAATTGGCGGGTAGAGGATTAGGAGGCGGACCCAAAGCCCGAGTAGTGATTAGACCTTGCTTGACCAAAGAGGGATACAACTCGGTGAAAGTCATCGGAATCGGCGGACAAGGCTTATACGTTCTTCTGCTTGGAACATTCTGGCGAGGAGCCGGACTTTTTGGCTGTTGAGGAGCGGGAGCGTTGGGTGCCTGTAGATAGTTGATAGGAGGCGGATAAACAGGAGGTTGTTGCATAGGTTGATACATGGGAACCTGTTGATTGAAAGAAGGTGTAATAGCTGCCACATAGGGTTGTTGAGCATATTGGATTGGATACCCTTGAGGTTGAGCATAACCTTGTGGATATTGATAAAAATGGTTTTTTAGTCTACCAGAGGATATAGCATTAGTCTCGCCCTCTTTCTTCTTCTGGGAGCTATACGGAGGTTTCTTCGGCTGATCCTTAGAAGCACCATGATTACTCGTCATTTTACCACTTTCCATACCCAATTCAATCTTGACACCCACAGCAACGATGTCAGAGAAATTTGAAGTCACACTACCCACCATTCTCTCGTAAAATTCTGGACGAACCGTGTCGACAAACCAATCAGCTAACTCTTTTTCGGTCAAAGGAGGTTCTACCTGCGAAGCAATCTCTCTCCACCTTTGAGCGTACTCTTTGAATGACTCAGAATTCTTTTGTGACATACTCAACAACTGTCTTCTGTCAGGCGCCAGATCCATATTGTACTTGTAGTGTTTGATGAAAGCGTCAGATAAATCTTGAAAACTCTTAACGCGAGACTGGTCCAAAGTTAAATACCACTTGGAGGAAGCACCCTTCAAACTATCTTGGAAGCAATGAATCATCAGTTTATCATTCTCAACATGGGCAGCCATTTTGCGATAATACATGATCAGATGACTCTTAGGACAGGTGGCACCTTCATAACGATCGAAGTTCGGAGTTTTGAACTTCGGGGGAATAACCAAACCTGAGACCAAACAAACATCCCTTGCAGCAGTCCCAAAAATTTGATCACCCTCTACTTTTTTCAATCTCTGGACGATGGTGTTTACTTCCTCACGAAGCTTATCATGTTTCTCATAACCTTCAACATTCTCATCAAGATTATCAAAAACTGTCTCATTGAAGTACGGTTGCGCACGGGTGTGTACAACGGGTGGTGCAAAGATAGGAGCCCCCCTAGAAACTTCAGAAAATAAAGGCACGACTTGCTGAACAGGATGATTAATCGGAACAGTGGCTTGAGGAGGCACAAAACCGGGAGCAAGACCATAAGGTGGGTCCCTTGCTACGGTCACATTTGGTGGCGGGTCCACAGTAACACCGGTAATCTCGGAAACAACAGTGGGCTGGGTATCCATCTTAGCATTCATGACATGTAACAATCCCATCATACGCCCCATACCCCCTCGAAGGTCTTCAAGTTCATTGCTAAGGCGATCAATCTCTTTTGCCTGATCCTCCATTCTCCTCCGAGTTTGAGCTCTGGTGTTGTACTGGTGTCGAGAACTCAGGGTGACGAAACTGGAAGGCGAGAGAACCGAACATGAGAAAACGGAAGACACATGCAATGCAAGAAAGTAAATGATGCTATGATGCAAATGCAAATGACGATTTCATGGAATTCAAACATTTACGAATGTCGTGGGGTACCAAGGAAATCTTTTTCTTGTTTTTTCATTTTTTTTTTTATTTATGACATCCCGCGGTATCCATAAATGATATTTGGACTCCATGAAATACAATGCAATGAGATGCTTTATGGATGCAATGCATGAAAACACACAAAGTCCTAGGTTAAAGGAACGTGAGCGGAGTCAAGGTCTACCCATCCCAAAAGGAGTGTACTATAGGTTAGTTGTACCTGCCGAACAAGGTTCTACAAAGTGCCCAAAGTCATCAGCCCATCTTTCGGATATTATCAACCTTCCGACTGACTCGGGGGTGAATAATATTCTCAAGAGAACCTCTTTTGAGTGTAGTATCGCGTAGCAGCCGTTGTAGGATTACTCCCACATAGCTCCCGCACTACGTCCTAAATAAGGCCAAGGTGGTGTTAAGGTACTACGGTTCCCAGTATCACAGACTCCAATCGACCATGGAAAAAGTTTTCAACGATTACTCGTTCAACCGAACCATTTTCGAAAAGGTCTCAACTGAGCGGTGATTCTCGAATCAACTTGGTCGGGATTCACTCCCTATAAGCCTCATCGAATATATCCCCATCCTATAATAATGTCACTAGTCCGGGCGTAGGACTTATCTCACAACACAAGGAACATTCCCAAAATCAGAGCACAAATATATACATGCAAATGAATAGTAAAACATATAGTAATAAATATGAACAAGTTAGGGATAACCCTCAAAAGTTAAGAGTCCCCAGTGAAGTCGCCATTTTCTGTTGCGGTGGAAATAGGATCACAAACTATTAATGAGTTTGAATCGCAATTCAATTCACAACCGCTCTTTGATTTATCCGAAGGAAAAGGTCAAAAGAGGGAAAACCTATTTTGCATCGTAAACACAATGCGGGGAAAGATCTAGGGTTCGGGGTTGGTTAAATTTAGGGAAGGTACTAGCACCCTAAACTTCTGTAGTATTCTACAGGAACCTTTTGTTCAGATGTTTACTATTTGCTTTATTTATTTGCTTAAGGTATATGTACAAAGGATTAAAAGTGAGAAAAGAGACCTAAGGGGTTAATTCTAAGTTTACTCGGCAAGACATCACATCTTGTGCCTACGTATCCTTACGGGAGTGGAATCAGAGTAATCGTAGTTCCCCTCAAAAGGGAGGTTAGAGACTTCTTGACTATGGTCAAGGTCTCACGGGGAATAAACATGTCTTAAGGACACGCTTACGTGGAGTGTAGAAACTCCAAATCTCTATGTTGAAATGTTAAGTTGTAATTAGGGTTAAATTAGGGGTTCCACGGCGGGAAACCCTAAACTGAGCGCGGCGGCTCTTTGACCTAATGCTAGGGGTAAAATTGTAATCTTGCCTGCGGCGAGGCATTTGTGAAAATTAGGGTTTGTAAGAGTTTAAAATTGAATGTGTGAGGGTTGAAGTTGAGGACTATTGGCGCGGCGACCAAAAGCTAGACCTAATTCCTTCGGCAGTGTGTAGTGTGACTGGAATATTGATAAATGTGTGAGATAAATGAATTGTAAACAGGGAATAAAACAGAAGTTAAAGTCATGCAAACAGAAATTTAAAGGCAGAAATTTAAAGCGCGATTATTTAGATTCGCGAGATTACATATGAGAAGCAGTTACAATATGATAATAATGGTAAACGTAATGAACTGCAAAATGAACAAACGATGTTAGTGGGCAGAGTCAAGCGGCAATCAAATGAGTTACGAGCCAATGAAGAAAGAAAAGAATGCAAATTGGAGATTTATCATTGTTTTATTTAATATTAACTTGCAAAAAGATTTAATTTTAAAAAATGTTTTTTTCAAAAAGAGTTTTATTTTTGAATATTTCTAAGAAAAGTACTTTCTTATTTTCATTTAAAAAAGAGTTTTTTATTTTTATATTTACAAAAGTTTTAGTTTTATAAAAAAAAAAGATTTTAATTTTTATTTTAAAAAAGAGTTTTTTTTATTTTATTATAAAAAGATTTTTGTTTATGTATAATATCTACACAAAAAATGTTTTTAAAACAAATATAAAACAATTTAAAACAAATAAAAACATAATTTAAAAAAAAACAAAATAAAAAAAAAATAAAACATAAGGGGTTGGGCCGGTCGTCACCCCGGACCCAACCCGGTTGGATTAACTTAGAAGGCATTTAGGGTTCCCAGAACCCTAATGTCCTTGAGGCGCCGTTTCACTTTCTTCTCCATCTCTCTCTCGCCTTTCTTCTTCCTTGCGCCGTGATCCTCTTATTTCCTGAAATAAAACATCAAAACTCGTAATGAAAGGTCCCGTTGCTTACATTTAACGTGAAATTGGCCGATGATGGCGTGAGCTGAGGCCCAAAAACGGGAGATTGCCCGTCGTTTGGTTAAACGGCGTCGGTGGTCCCTCGCTTCGGATCCTTCGTGACCTCTAATGGCTGATACACGGTGCGTTTGAACGATGATGACGATGTTCTTCGTCTGAGTTCGCGGCTTTCGTTCACGACGCCTAGGGTTTGCTCGTTAGGGCTTTCACGATTTTGTCCTTCGTTGGGGTTTCGTTCGTGATCTTCGTTCTTCCCTCTTTCTCGCGGCTACCAGTTAGGGTTTTTGATGGTGAGATCGTTCTCTTCTTATACTCTCTTTTTGGGCCTTTGATCCGTGATGGATTTGCGTTATTTTTGAGACATGATTTTGTGTTGATATGATTTGATTTTGTTTTGATTTTTTCAGATGCTGATTGAACCATGTTCCCTCTTTTAGAATTCGATTGGGATTTTGGTGAGATTGGATTTCATTTTTCTGATATGAATCTGATACTGATTGAACTCTGTTTCCTCTTTTAGAACCTGATTGGGGTTTTGACGCGATCCTGGTTTCATCTGACATTGATTGGATTTCATTGGATCCGAAATTAATTTGTTTGACTGATCTGTACTGATTCGTTTGATTTCGAACTGATTCGTTTTTGACTGATTTGTTTGATTGATTCAGATTGAGTTCCAATGGGGATGTTTCCTGATACGATTTGGATCTGACTCGAAACTTTCCATTTCCAGAACTCCTTAATTGATTCGATTTTGTTTGATCATTTTCTGATGTACTGATTAGATTTTTGCAGATGTGGATTGGATTGCCTTTGAATTTCACTTGATCTGTTCGATATCTGAATTAATTCGTTTGTTTGATTTCGTTTAGATTCTCTAATCAGTTTGTTTTGCTGACACGAATTCTTTTCCTGATGCAGTTAGCTTTTCCTCTTCTTCTTTCAGAGAGGGCTGATATTGTATTGGTCTTTGCTGCCGGGAAAGGTATACGGCGATGATGTTCATCTGAGCCGTGACACCTGATACTCTTTGATGACGCTGCGCTTGCCTCTGACAATCTTCGCTTGTGGTTTATCATTTGTTGCGATTTCTGGTTTTTTGCACTTGTTCCACTTTCTGAACTGGTGTGTTTTTATTTGTTCTGAACTGGTTTGATCTTCACGACCTTCTTTCTTTTTTCAGAAGCGCTACTACGCCGCGGTTGCCTTCGAGATCAGTTGCCTTCGACGCTTGATTGGATTCAGAACATGAGTTCTGGGCTGCTATTGGCTATTGGCTTTCAGACTGATTGTGAAGCCATGATGTGCGATAACTGATGCGGTTTACCCTCGTACTTTGAACTGATTTTCGTGACTCATTTATCGGGGCAATGATGCTTGCTGAGCCTTCGTCCGTTCTGGTACAATTCATGCCATGATTTGGTGCTGCTTGCATTCTGAACTGACGTGATTACTTCGTGATAGCCTCGCTGCTAACCCATGTTTGATGTTGTTGTGTTTTTGAATCCTGTTGAATACCTTTTGTCATGGCAGATTTGTAGGATATTTTCTTCTGGCTCTTGCGCATGAACTTGCATTTTGATGCATTGTTTGACGGTTCGTATTTTCCGTCCTGTTCCGAATTGATGCAGCTTGATGCCATAGTTTGGTTTCATTTCTCTGTTCTGTTTGAACTTGATTTTCATTCTGTTTTGGACATTGGCCTTCAATCTGTTTTGAACATTGGCCTTCATTCTGAACCTTTGTAACAGATTTGTTTCTTTGGTGCCTCTTCATACTTGTACTGGCGCGAGTTCCTTCTTGCCTAGTTTTGTTTATGCTTTGAGTTCTGTTGTACTGATGATGCTTGTGGGTTTCAGGTGTTGGAATCTTTCGAAACCAAAGCGACTCAGACCTGCCGGCATCCGGGTCTGGGTCCAAATTCGCCTATGTTGCCTTACTCTCGTATCAGTTCAGAAATCCTAATCGTGGCAAAACGAATCAGCCCCGCTTCTTTTATCACTTCTATCTCTCGGATGTCCCGTAACGATAAGAACAGGTGTTACCTGATCTGACGCCAACGGCGCGGATCGGTAACGGGGGGTAGGACGCAGCTTCGGTTGTGCCACTCCCGGCACTCGATGATGACACTGTTCTGAGAGTGTCAAAAACAACTTCTAACATTTTTCTATACTGTTTGTTCTATTTTGATGTGCAGGTTGACCGGGGACTCGTGGAGAAGCTTAAAGACATCATGAAGACACTTAGGAATTTCTAGGATTTAGGATAGATACTTATTGTAAATGAATCTTCTTGTAAACCAAGTTTAAATTCACTTATCCATTTGTAAACTGTAAATATTTATGAAATGAAATTCAACAAATATTCATATTTACTTTCTCAATTGTAAATTCAAAGTATCCATGAATAATAATTCAGAACCATTTAAATTCCCTCTTGAGTTGTAACTTATAAGTACTTATGAACACAAAGTTCAAAAATATTTAAAACTTACTTCTTCTTAGCCTTTTATAAATGATATCCCGCCATATGATTATATCCAAACAAATTCAAATTAAAATCTCCTTGATCCCATCACTTCTCACTTCCTTTTCAACCCAACTTCATCTTATTAAGAGGAAACAAAACCGTTTAGAAATGTTTCAAAATCAAACAAAGCACGGCCCTGAGTCCAATCATATTTCTGACAAAACATATCGGCACCTTGACCCAAGTGGCAAATAAATGCCTCAGAACTTAATAAACAGCCCGTTTTCAAGGAATTAGCAGAATTTGCGTAAAATGACCAAAATACCCCTAGAACCAAATCTGCAAAACAAAACACCTCCATAACTTGTTAGTGGTTAGCAAATGTACATATGAGATGCTATGCGAAATGACCGACTAAATATAAGGGTAAAATTTGGGGTATTACAATAGTCTCTGATGAAATAATGCTTAATTTCTATATGTTTTGCCTTAGAGTGTAAAATGGGGTTTTTAGACAAACATATAGCAGAAGTATTATCACAGAAGATAGAAATGTTACTTTCAAATATCTGATAATCTTCTAGCTAACTTTTCATCCAGAGCATCTGCGTGCTACATCCAGCAACAACAATATATTCTGCCTCTGTGGTTGAAAGTGAAATTGTGGGTTGCTTTTTGCTGTACCAAGAGATTAGATTTCTTCCTAGAAATTGATAACTTCCAGAAGTACTTTTCCTTTCCACTCTATCTCCAGCGTAGTCAGCATCACAGAATCCAACTAATTTGAAATCATCAGATTTTCTGTAACACAAACCCACATTAGAAGTACCTTTCAGATACCTTAGAATCCTCTTGACAGCTGTCAAGTGTGATTCTCTAGGATCTGATTGGAATCTAGCACACAAGCATACACTGAACGATATGTCAGGTCTAGAAGCAGTTAAGTAAAGAAGAGATCCTATCATACCTCTGTAGAGCTTCTGATCTACTTTCTTACTTACCTCTTCTTTGCCAAGTGAGCTAGTTGGATGCATGGGAGTCTTTGCCAGCTTACTATCAGTCATGTTAAATTTCTTCAGAAGTTCTTTAACATATTTGGTCTGATGTATGTAAGTGCACTCTGGAGTTTGATTGACTTGGATTCCTAGAAAGAATCTCAGTTCTCCCATCATGCTCATTTCAAATTCTGCCTGTATACATTTAGCAAACTCCTTTCCCAGCATAGTATTGGTAGATCCAAATATTATATCATCCACATAAATTTGACAAATTAGAAGATCTTTCTTAATTGATTTACAAAAGAGTGTTGTGTCCACTTTGCCTCTGATGAAATTTTTCTCCAGAAGAAAATTGCTCAATCTCTCATACCAAGCTCTGGGAGCTTGTTTTAAACCATATAGAGATTTCTTTAGTTTGAAAACATGATCTGGAAATTTTTCACTCTCAAAACCAGGAGGTTGGTGGACATAAACTTCTTCTTCTATAATACCATTTAGAAAGGCACTTTTAACATTCATCTGATACAGAGTGATGTTATTTTGTGCAGCAAATGAAATAAGAAGGCGTATAGATTCTAACCTTGCCACTGGAGCATAAGTTTCAGTGTAATCAATACCTTCTTGTTGACTGTACCCTTGAGCAACAAGCCTTGCCTTATTTCTTTCAACTTCTCCTTTCTCATTTAGCTTATTTCTGAAGACCCATTTAGTTCCAATTATATTGAATCCTTGTGGTCTTTGAACTAAATCCCACACATCATTTCTGGTGAATTGATTTAACTCTTCTTGCATGGCAATAATCCAATCATTGTCTTGCAGAGCTTCATCTACAGAAGATGGTTCAATTTCTGACACCAGTCCAAATAATGATGCTTCAGATGATCTTAGAAAGGATCTTGTTCTGATGGGATCATCCTTCTTTCCAATAATGACATTCTCTGGATGAGAAGCTTTAATTCTGGATGATGATCCTCTAACAGTTGATTCTTCAGAAATGTTTAGATTGTTCATCTGAGAAGTTAAAGGAATAGCATCTGGCGTTGCTTCTGGTTCCTTCACTTGAGCTTTGTCTGCCTCTGGGACTTCAGAGTCTGTGAAGACTACTTCTCTATCTGCAGAGTTTTCAGATTGCTTTGGCTTTTTATTGCCAAGCTTATCATCAAATCTAACATGAATAGATTCTTCCACAATCTGTGTCTCAGTGTTGTATACTCTGTAGCCTTTAGAGCGTTCAGAATATCCAAGCATGAAACACTTATGTGCTTTGGAATCAAACTTGTTCAGATTTTCTTTAGTATTTAACATATAACAAATACATCCAAAAGGATGAAAATATGAAATATTGGGCTTTCTGTTCTTCCACAGTTCATATGGAGTCTTCTCCAGAAGAGATCTTACAAACACTCTGTTCTGAATGTAACAGACTGTGTTGATTGCTTCTGCCCAAAAGTGTTTTGCCAGATTTGTCTCATTGATCATGGTTCTGGCCATTTCTTGCAGAGTTCTGTTTTTCCTCTCTACAACCCCATTTTGTTGTGGAGTTCTAGGACAGAAAAAATCATGAGCAATGCAATTTTCATTAAAATATTTTTCAAAATATTTATTTTCAAATTCACCACCATGATCACTTCTGACTTTTATAATTTTGAAATCCTTTTCATTCTGGACTTGCTTGCAGAAGTCAAAGAACACAGAATGTGACTCATCCTTGTGTTTTAAGAACTTTACCCATGTCCATCTACTATAGTCATCAACAATGACTAATCCATACTTCTTGCCTCTGATGGATGCAGTTTTCACTGGTCCAAACAGATTAATATGAAGTAATTCTAGTGGTCTGGAAGTAGAAACAACATTTTTTGATTTAAAAGATGATTTTGAAAACTTCCCTTTTTGGCATGCTTCACAAAGAGCATCTGAGGTGAACTTCAGATTAGGAAGTCCTCTGACAAGATTAAGTTTATTAATCTGAGATATACGTCTCATATTAATATGCCCCAATCTTCTGTGCCAGACCCATTGCTCTTCATTAACAGACAAGAGGCATTTAACATTCTGAACTTTAAGTTCTGAAAGATTTATTTTATAAATGTTGTTTTTCCTCTTACCACTAAATAGGATAGAGCCATCCTTTTGACTAATAGCTTTACAACATTTTTGATTAAAGGTAATATCATAACCATTGTCACTTAATTGACTTATGGACAATAAGTTATGCTTTAACCCTTCAACAAGTAAAACATTAGTAATAGAGGGAAGCTTACTATTTCCAATGGTGCCAGATCCAATGATCTTGCCCTTCTGGTTCCCTCCAAATTTCACATCACCTCCAGATCTAAGCTCCAGGCTTTGGAACATAGACCTTTCTCCTGTCATGTGTCGTGAGCATCCAGAGTCCAGGTACCATGATTGGTGTCCTGACCTTGCTGCTAAGAACATCTGCAACAGGAATTATTTTACTTTTAGGTACCCAGATCTTCTTGGGTCCTTTAGGGTTAGTTGTTCTGAAGGTTTGTCTAAACTTCTGTTTTTCAACATAAGGTTTATTCTGACTAGCCTTAGATTTAAACACATGAATATTCTTTTCAGAGCGTGTTTGTTCAATATCATTCAAGTGACCAAATTTAAAGTATGAATATAAAGGAGTTTTCTTGATGATAATTTTATCAACAAGTTTTGGATTTAAATCCTTTCCAGAGGAGGATTTGTAACACCCCCTTTCTATACCCCCAAATTAATCAAATAGATCAATTAGGCACTTAGAAAATTTATTTCATCAGAGTTTAATTAAAACATGGTATATAAGAGGCGCGTCACATTATCATGAAATTAAACACATACAATACCTGCTCAAAAATAGATATGCAACAATGGGTAACCCACATCTCAATATTTAGAATAAAGCGGAAACATCCAAATATTGAATCGATCTCATTCATAAAAGTATATACAACCATCAGTTAATTCATGTTTTACAACATGTCCACAGCAGATACATACACATATGTATCACAAAAGAATCAAAACAAATGTAACTCCAAAAGAGTCAAAGGCTTCCTAACTACCCAGATGTTACATATCAGAGCCATTGACCAAAAAGAATGAAGACATCGCTTCACAAAAAGAACCTCCAGCTTCCTACTCTGCAATGCCTCATAGAGCATCATAAAACAGCAGAAGGGTGAGAAACAACATCATAACAGTTAATGCATAAAATTGTATATATACATAACTCCATAATTATACAAGTTATACTCAAATTATGTTCTCACCATATTAAGCATATACAAATAATCATGTCTCTACACATACACATGAACATTCACTATATTTTCCCCAAACAATCACATAAAACATACACAGTTATATTCACACAACCAATGCATCATACACAGATGACTCATGCAACTCATAGAGACCGACACACGACTCTATGCAGATGCAAATGCGGTACCGACTCATTCGACAAATTCCCTAAGGAATCGAGTATTCAGCAGACCCTCCACGGGATCAAGTACTCAGCAGATTCTCCACGGAATCAAATATTCATCAGATTCTCCACGGAATCGAATATTCAGCAGATCCTCCACGGGATCAAGTACTCAGCAGATTCTCCACGGAATCAAATACTCTAACCAATCCTCCACGGGATTACATGATATGACCGATTCTCCGAGGAATCACACAATGCAACCGATTCTCCAAGGAATCAAATATAACCATCGTATCGTACGAGGTTCTGCAAATCCTCCGAGGGATCAATCGACACAAAAATGCGTACTATGCTCACAAACATATTCATTGCATTTATCACATACATAGCATATATCTATCATGCATTCACATTATACACCATTTCACACAAGGTTTACATACCTATTAATCCATCAATGCATTTCTATCTAATTCGAGCAAACGCACAACATTATCAAACGATTAAGATTCACAATCGGCTCCACAATCTAGGATTCACGCCTTTCGGCCACCCACAACACAACATGTTGAAACAGTTCACACATCAATCATTCATATAGGCATTAATCATAATTGAATCAATCAAACATCATGCCATGAACAAAAAGCAAAACAAATAACACTGCCAGGTTCGCCAACCTTCGCCTGGCGAAGCCACGCAGCGAATGCTCGCTGGCCTTCGCCTGGCGAACTCCCCAGCGAAGTCCACTGGGAGTAATTCTGGAATTACTCGCTGAGGCTCGCCACCCACTCGCCTAGCGAACCTTCGCCAACTCACCTCGCCTGGCGAACTTGCCAGCGAATACAGGGTATCAGCTTCTGACTTGCTTCGCTACAGCTCGCTGGACTTCGCCTGGCGAAGCTTCGCTACCTTTCGCCTGGCGAGCCTGCGAAGACAGAACTTCCATGGCTGTCTCAAAGCCCAAACTCCACACAACCAACCGATTAAATCCAAATCGGTCACAGTAGCACAACCCAACCATCACCCGACTAAACTACATCGTCTAATCCGAGTTCTAACCGATTAAAACCTCATTCTACTCACAAAACCAACTTCTAACCTAAGTGGAAAAAGAGTAGAAACTCTACAAAATCCACACACATACACATACAATCATACACATTAAAGAGATGATGGAGTTTCACACCCTTACCGATCGATTGCAAGCTTTGGTAATGATTCCTTGATGATTCTAGGTTCTCCTCTCCACTTTCTCTTCTCTTTCTCTTCTCCTCTTTTCTTTCTCTTGTTTTCTTCTTATGCTACTATCTTCTTCCTTTTTCCTCTCTTATTCTATTTCTATCTCTATTTCTTTCCTCTCAAATTCTTTCCAACACTTATCAATCAATTCTCACACTAAAGTGCTAAATGTCTAAAATGCCCTTTTTACTCTAATTCCCCGAAAACTCTCCGAATCGGTAAAATAGATAAAATAAGCAAAACACCACATAGCAATATATAATTTCTCAATTTAAAATAAACATCAATTAAATAAATTAAAAGACTCAACAATTAATGGGAATTCAGAATCGGGGCGTTACAACTCTCCCCCACTTTAGAAGTTTTCGTCCTCGAAAATATTACCTTATTCAAACAACTCTGGATGCGATTCTCGCATCTTGCTCTCCAATTCCCAAGTCATGTTGCCTTCCGCGACACCTCCCCAGGACACTTTCACAAGCGCAATATCCTTGCCTCTTAGTTTCTTAACTTCTCGGTCCAAAATACTAACCGGTAAAACTTCAACTGTAAGGTTATCTCTTACTTCAACTTCATCCATTGGGATCACATGTGACGGATCCGGAACATACTTCCGAAGTTGCGAGACATGGAATACATCATGCAAATTCGAAAGGTTCGGAGGCAGCTGTCGCTTGCGCGAAAATAAGGTGCCGGCATGACAGAAGAGTCGCCACCTTTCGTTATTTATCCCTCAGAGCGGGAAAGGAAACGATCGGAAAAACCTGACGAATAAGGGTAAGACAAGGTCGTCGCAACCATTGTCTGGGTTCGGGAGTCGGTTACGCAAGGGGAAGGTATTAGCACCCCTCACGTCCGTCGTACTCGACGGGATCCTCGCTTGTTTGTTTACTTGGACGGGTTGGTTATAATCTATCTACCTATCAAGGCTGGTTGAAAAAAGAAAAGAAAAAATGACTCGGCAAAGCATCGCACTTTATGCCTACGTATTCTCATCAGAGAATGAGAAATCAGAGTCAACGTAGTTCGGCTTACGAAGGATTATGGGGGAAAGGTTGCTCGCTAGGATGTCGCATCCTATGCCTACGTACTTTCATCTGGTATGAAAGATCAGAGCAAACGTAGTTCGGGAAACTACAGGAAAAATGGCTCAACTAGGAGGGAGACTATCAAGTCCTACTGTTATCATGCCATGGATTCATCCTATGGTTGAGGTTTGAACAGGGAACTCCTAGATGTTGTCATGCATAGGTTTCAACCTAAAAGTCTATCATCAAATCCTCGTCAGAGGAAATGAGAGTCCTAAGGGATCATGTCAATGATACGCCAAAACAATCAAAAGCCTCAGATTTAACAGTAAAATGCATGCAATGCAAGTGAGGGAGGAAATGTGTGTGGGGTTTCAGCCTCCACAAGCTCATCTCGACCTCAAGCCAGTCATGAAATAACAGCAATCATACTGAAAATAAACAACATACTATCAAGCAATATACAGATGAGAGAAATGAAGTGCCATCAGGCAAACAAAACACAAACTTGAGAAAGAATCAATCTACTCTCTAATCCTAATCACAGAATCTAATCAAATCTAAGCAAAGCTCTCAAGCAAAACCCTAAACAAAAGAAATCATTCCCAGTCTTCAAGCTTCAGAACAAGCTTACCAAAGAGAGGGAGCTAAGCAAGCAGACTCATAGTGTCTTCCTCAGGAAAGCACTAGGAGGTGTATACTCAGGAGTCATACCCTATGTGGCTCAACCACTGTGATCAGTTTACATTCCTCCTCAGGAGAAATTAAACTCACAAGCAGGCTCCAACATCACTGGATATTTAGGAAATCCTATCTGAACTAGTGGAACTAAGTGAATAGACTCATAGGACCTTCCTCAGGAAAGTACTAGGAGGCTTCCACTTAGGAGTTGTATCCCATGTGGCTCAACAACATGTGATCAGTTTACATTCCTCCTCAGGAGAAATTAAACTCACAAGTTGGCTCCAACATCATTGGATACTTGAGAAAGAGGTGAGAAGGAAGGATGAAAGTCATTCATAGTGCCTTCCTCAGGAAAGTACCATGAACTTCCTTCAAACTTCAGGTTCTCAAACCTCACAGACAAGGAACAGGACAAGCTCTGGGTCTCTGAATCTTGATCCACAATCTTCACTTCATGATGCTCTCCATCAATATCTTCAAGGCAACACAAGCCCCTCAACAAATTCCTCAGAAAGATCCCCACAGATGAACAGATAACCCACTGAACAGACCAAATCATCAGGCAACTTCAGAAAATACCTAAAAATACTAAACTAATGGGGAAAAATCTAACAAATATTCACAAGGGTCCTCAACACCTACTCATAACATCTACTAAGGTTTCTACCTAAAAATCAAGATAAAACTCAATCAAAGAAAGGGATTCATCACCTAAACACAATTTAAACCCTAATCAGGATACCCTAGATCTACCCTAATTAAACTAATCAAAATTTAATTCTAAAAATCTAGAAAAAATCCTATGGGGAACTATGATTCATCATCTAATTGCACAAAAAAGAATGGATAAAAAACCCTAAGGGATGGTCCTAAAACAATTCCTACAAAATCGAATACCAAATTAAAACTATTTAAAAGCTATTTAATTGGAAAATCTATTAAAAATATTAAACCTAAAAATAAAATCTCATTTTTATTTTTATAATTTTCTACACATTTTCATCTACTCATAGAAAAAAGAAGGAATTAAAATCATGCATTTTCTATTTTTAATGAATTATTCAAAACAGAAATATTAAAAGAAAACAAAATATAAAGAAATGAATTAAATTGGACTGGGAGGTGCATTAAGTAAGGCGCGCCAGGGTTATTCCAGTTGGGCTTCAAGGGTGGGGGTACGCGTAGCATACGCGTTAAGCCCAGGTACACTTCAGAATTGAATTAAAAATAAAAAAAAACAAAAGGAACCATGCGGTGCAAATAGCAACACCTTCAACGTGTTCTGACTGGGCCTCGTTACAAGGGGGCGCGAAAAGCAAAGGCCCACTCCCCCCACTTAAATGAAACGCAGCGCTTAAGGGGGGAGGGAAAGCCTCACCAAACTCAACTTTCAATCTCGGCCGTGAGATCATTCCCAAAGTCCATGGTCAATATGCTTTTGGACGGTGGAGATTATCTCTTCTCCAAATTGTCATGAAGCTTAGGGTTTTACCTCCATTAAAATACCATGTACACCCATACTTCCATCATGCGGTTCTCCTTCCATACTCAACGAAATCACACGATATAAAGATGAAAACTGCTTAGAATTTCTCCCTCTACACATGTACACCATTGGATCGCTCTGAAACTCACTCTATCATGAAACCCGCGCGCAACAAGTTCTTGAAACCATGAAATGCTCTGAAACTTTTTCTCATAATTCTCACTAAAACCTATATGGATCTACTCTACATCTAATGGTGATAATTCTGAACCAAATACCTAAGCTTCTAACGCCCTAATCATGGAGTTCTATGCCCATCAAGATTCAAGCACCTGCACTAAATTGTCTCTAAACAGCCCCAAAGTTATCTAAACTAATCTCCTAACATCCTAGATCAAGATTATGCTAATGAATCTACACGAATCTACTTAAATTAAGCAAGTGGAAGCAAAATGCACCTTGAGCAAAATGTGATGGATGATGAAGAATCTCTTGGATCTTGATCTTGTGAGGCTTGGATCTTGCTCTCCTCTTGCTCTAGATGATTCTGTATGCACGAGTTTGGAAGGAGAATACTTGTGGAGGATGAAAATCAAAGTTGCTTGAAATTGAAGAAAGCTCTTTAATGGCAATCTCTCTCTTTCTCTCCCTTCTGAAAATGCTCTCTATCACCAACCTCCCATCACTCTCTGATGCATTCTTTTTATAACAATTGATGGATGCTTCTAGATTCATCTAGAATGATGTGGAAAGTTCTTGAAAGTTCCATGATATGCCATATTGGATTTCTCACATCTCATATGCCATGCCTTGTAATTTGGTCTCAAATTCTCCTTACATGAGTTATTGAGTGAGGATGAGTGAAAAACAAGTGCATTTTTAGCTTGTGTAGGGTTTTCCAACATTGCCTCTTTTTTCAAGTAAGAAATTTCCAAAGGAAGTCCATTTTTGGAGCCTCAAATGAAAATTCTACTTAAACCAAAGTTCTTAAAATGGTTTTTCCAATCAAAATGATATATTGGATGACCCATTTTGGATTTGTGGATCTCCCAAATCACTTTTCAATTTCAACTTTTCAAAGTTATAAGCCTTTTTTAGTTCATTTTTGACCAATCATGGAATTTCATGCTATGAGCTTTTTCAACAATTTGTGACCTTCTTTCTAGACTTAAAATCACATTTTGAGCAACTTTCATGTTTTGAGTTTTTCCATTTGAGGCTTGGAAATAGGAGTTTTAGGCATTGGCTAAAATGACCTATAACTGACAAATGACCAAAATACCCCTGCCTTGTTCAAACCATAAGTTGAGTTCCACAAATCCAATCAAGGACTTCTACCACTCAAATTAAAGCTAAGAAGATCCTCTTCAACATTCATGTTGACCAAGAAATCATAGGAATCATCCTACTAGGGCAAAAGTTGTCTGCAAGTTGGGTGACTTTCAAGGACCCAGATTCACACACCTCAACTGACCTGTAATTTGTCAAAACCATAACTTGAGCTCTGTAACTCCTATCAAGGACTTCCACCACTCAAATTAAAGCTTAGAACAAGCTCTACAACATTCATGTTGTGGGGAAGATGAGATGACAATCACATCTTGAGCTAAAACTGCCTGGAAAATAGGGATCAAATTAGGGTTTTTCACTGACAATCCTTGGAAACCCTGACTTGAAACTTCTCAAACTCCTCAATCATGATGAGTTGGTCTAGGAATTATCTTTATAACATCTCTATGCATCATTCCATGATCTCATGGCCCTTGGATTGCGTCTCAACCTTCTCCAAATCTTCAGCTGATCTAGGGTTGACCCAGTCAAAACCCTAATTCTACCATTCATGGTTGAATCCTCTGAACTCTTGCATAATAACCTTTCTGAGCTTCATGATGGCTATCAAGACATCTCATAGGCTTTCTCAAAACATCAAGTTCATTCTCAAAGTCTCAGGATCATCTGAGGGGCACCCACAACTCTCAAACTGTGAAGCATACAACCCTGGTTTCAACCCACTCCTCTGAGGATCTCTTGAACTTTCTGATGAATATATCAACTTCCAAACACTCAATGAGTAAATAATTGTTGGTCAAATTTTGGGGTGCAACAGCTGCCCCTATTCAAACGGCTTGAACCTGACTGGGTGAGAAGCGAACGGCTCTCAACCAATCAGGGTACGAGACGGTTGAATACCGGTAAACCCGAAAATTTGCCAACTGCACGAGCACACGGTACTCTGCGGGGAACAAATCTTCGAACACTGCAACACTAGCCGCACGGCAACTAGCTGGAGAGATACTGATCTGAATCTCCTTCAGTTATCCACATTAAATTCTTCTGACATTGCCTTCAGACAACCACGACACCCAGCATCACCGCTGGAAGACTAAACCTGATATCGCCGTCGAACAATCAAAATACCCTGCATCACCGCCGGAGAACTAAATCTGACATCACCGTCGGACAAACATCGCTCTGAGAGACACTCGACATCACCGTCGTACCAACATCATCTCTGCTGGGGATTTAAGGAGTCTGACCTCACCGTCAACCAAACATTCAACCTCACCGTCGAACGAACATCCAACCTTGCCGTCGGAAACAACCATAATCTGACCTGGGGTTCACCCCTGGTAAATGGAACAAAAGGTACACTTGCGTATTTGACACTACTCTGCTGGGAATGAGAGACTTAACCGAGCACACTCTGATCTGGGGTTCACCCTCAGAACCATAACGAACATCGGAATACTGCTGCACACTGCCCGCCGTAGAACTTCAACACTACAGATATATGAAACCCTGGCCCCTGGCCACTTCCAGCTTCAGCTAGAAAAGATCTTTAAGTACTTCTGAATATGAATGAAACCCTGGCCCCCGGCCACTCCAGATCCGCTGGAGAATCTTCAAGTATTTCTGAAGATAGATGAAACCCTGCCCCCGGCCACTCCAGATCCGCTGGAGAATCTTCAAGTATTTCTGAAGATAGATGAAACCCTGCCCGTCGGCTATTCTAGCTTCAGCTAGAAAGAACATCCTTGGCCTTCAAGGACGTAAACTTTGCCCGTCGGCAACTCTGCAGGAGGTATCTTCGACTTCAGTCTGAAGAAATGGTCCTTGGCCTTCAAGGATACATGGATATGCCTTCAGGCAACTCCGCCTCTGCTATAGAGTATCCGTGACTTCAGTCAGGGATATACTTCGGCCTTCAGTCCGAAAAAATGAATCCTAGGTCATTCATAACCTTGGGGGATAACCTTGCCCTTAGGCACCTTCGCTTCAGCTTGGGGAAATCTGTGACTTCAGTCAGAGAAATGGTACCCTGAGCCATTCATGACTCTACGGGGATTCAAACATTTTGCCTTCAGGCAAAACTCCACTTCAGCTGGAGAAACATCCTCGACTTCAGTCAGAAGAAACACTATTCACTTGATCGCAATCAATCATCTCCTCAGGATAACTGACTTGGTCTTCAGGCCAACACGGATCATCTTGTTATATCTACAAACTTTGGAACCTTGTCTTCAGCTACCTGTTGATTCTTCAACACGGAAATCTGGACTCACCGGAACCTTCTGATAT
Organism: Lathyrus sativus; assembly: GCA_963859935.3. Classification (NCBI taxonomy): domain Eukaryota; kingdom Viridiplantae; phylum Streptophyta; class Magnoliopsida; order Fabales; family Fabaceae; genus Lathyrus; species Lathyrus sativus. Next base: position 169,861,654 of record OZ012735.1, on the reverse strand, counting down.
CGCCATCGGGCGCTTACGAAATCCATCTTCAGATTAGACATCACTGTTGGAGCAGACATATCACGCTGCTATTCTCTTGACATCCCGTCAAGTCGTTGCTAAATAAAAGCAAACATGCCGGGTCACCGGGCATAATCACCAGGTTAACAACTCTGTTGAGGAGAGAGGAATGAGGGTTCACCCAAACAATCCTGACGACTCACTGGGGAAAAGGAAGAAGGGTTCACCCAAACAACCTTGTAGACTTTGCTGCAGAAAGACGAGAGAGTTCACCCAAACGACTTCAACAACTGCTGGAGAAAAACGAAAGAGCACACTCAGACGATTCCTACCAACTTTACTGAGGGAGAGCTACCCTTCAAGGGAGCTGCATTTTCTGCCGATCTCATCTGGACTTATACTTGAGGATGACGGACTCCTCCGGATAGCACAGCACATCAGGCTAATCAACACACTATCCTCTGCTATACTCTGCATGGGGAAAGCGATAGATGCCCTGAACGACTTTTTGGGAAATGACCCTTCTGGGGAACATAGCCGTCAGGCTACAAGACACTCATGTCATTAAGTTCTCACACTTACGGGATAAACAAACTTCAGCTTGCTGGACAATCCTTCGGGATCCGCTTGGGGAAACATTCCCTCTGCCAATCATGACTGTGCTCGGCTGGGGATATCAATCTACCTGCCTGCTGCCGGGGAAGTGCCAACCACCTGCTGGGGAAAAGACCTCCACTCTGTTGGGGGTTCCAGAAATCACCTTGAACAAACAACTCCGGCGGGCGCTTCCAAGAATCATCCTGAACTGATAACCTTTCTGGAGACTTTATTCTGCTGGGTACTTCCAGGAATCTTCTTGGGCCACTCTTGCTGCGGACGCTACTGGGGAGCTCAAGAATCATCTTAAGCAAACAACTCGGGAAACTGTACTGAGGTCTTAAGAGTCATCTTAAGCAAACGGCCCTGCTGAGGAATTCAAGCATCATCTTGCACTGAGGACTTCGCCGGGGATCTCAAAAATCATCTTGAGCGAGCGAGCGACCGTGGGGATTACACCGGGGTCTTTAAGAATCATCTTAAGAGAGCGACCTTGTTGGAGAGAATATCAGGAATCGTCCTGAGCAACTGGTCTTTTGGGATACACCTGTTCAACAAGGATGATAATGACCTAGATCATGCTTATGATGTGTATGCTTCTGCACTATGCCCCACACAGTGGAAATACTATGCGTTTATGCTAAATGCCGTGCAATCCTGCACAATGCTATGCAACGTTTAAATGCTATGCAGTCATGCACAATTCTATGCAGTGTTTAAATGCTATGCAGTCATGCATGATGCTATGCAATCATGCACAATGATGCGATCCCATCAGCAAAATAAATGCCGAAGGGGGAATCCTCCTGTCAAGGAGAAAGAACCACTCAGGTAGAGGAATCATCCTGCTGAGGAGATTGTGAACATGCCAATGTCAATCGGGCTCTGTCTGCGGACTGCTGCAGGGGAACAACTTCAGCTGACTGCTGCAGGGGACGAAGCTCTACGAGAACTTGGATCTGCTGATATCAATCGCGAGAATGAATTGCGCGGCCGTCTCGGCTACTCTTCTGGGGATAACAACCCTGTGGGGAACCAACTTCAGCTGTTCAACACTCCACTGGGGAAAAACCAATCATGATCTGATCAACTTCCAAGGATTCGGATCTCTTGGACATCTGCATACTCGGCTGAGGAAGGAGAAATCATTCTGCTTCGCTGGAAAGAGTGCGACTCTGGGGAAATGCAGCATCAGCTGCCCCACGCTCTGCTGGGGAACATCGATCATGATCTGACCGATTTCCAAGGATTCTACTTTTCTGCGGACTCAGTCGGGGAGAGAGAAATCATTCTCCCTCATTGGAGAGTACGACTCTGATGGGGAATACAACATCAGTTGTTCCAATCACTCTACTGGGGAAGAAGGAATCATCGAACTTTAGGAGAGAGCTTGATTCTGGTGAGGAATTTCAATTCCGCTGGAGACTTCAGTCTGGTACCATCAGTTATTGCATTCTTCGGCATACGAACAGCTTCCTGCGAAACCTGCACTTGTGACCCGGTGCTGGGGAATCCTGCTTTAGCGACTTTACTGGGGAAAACACGAGCTTCGGCTCCCGAACATTTCTAAGAAATCTGCACTTGTGACCCGGTGCTGGGGATAAACATCATGCTTCAGTGCTTGACTCAGCTGATGAGGTGACGTTCCTTCAGGATGCGTCTGCTTAGGGGAAGAGAATCACCTCTACCTGGGGAAGACATATCAATGCTCACTATTCTGATTCTGATTCTGCGGAGGAGAGACTACTGAACTCTGCTGAAGAAGGAGGACTCGCCCTGCTTCGGGGATGTCAATCCTGGTTTGCTGAGGGCAATCTTGACCCTAATCTGATGAGGGGTAAACGCCATCTCAATCTGCTGCAGTCTCAAACTGTACAGGGGGAACGACCTCAAACCGTACATCTCTGTGGAGAAACAATCCTGATTCAACAACGCCAACACAGGGAATACAGGCTACCAATCATGGAGTCAAGTAGCAGGTTAGGCTGGAGGATAGCAATCCAATGACCGCAAGGCTTCTTCGGAAGACTCTGGCTTTGGCAGGGTAATGACACGATTCCCCGATACTCAATTCTTGCTAGGGTGAACAAACTCATTTGAACAACTTGCCCCAGCGCAATTCAACCTGCCCCAATCCGACTCTTAGGAAGATTCATTCTGAACAGAAAACAACTAGCAACAAGACAATCTTCAGAGGGCTTGCCCCAGCATCTGCACAACGGGAGGATTCATCCTCAACTAATCAACTCTCAGCATGGTCAACTTCAATATCTCTGAAGTAGCTTGCCCCTGAACGAGCGATGAGCGACTCAACATGCTCTGATCGAACACGGGAGGGATCTGCCCTTAAACCGCAAGGATTCCGGATAACTGCCCCTGATTGGGTCTCGAGAAGATTCACTCCCGACCAACCGCTTCTTGCATAAACTGCCCCTTAATCAACTGATGCTTCGGGACTTGTCCTCAGACACACCAATTCCAAACTCACAGGAAGTCATTGCCCCAGATTCACAGGGTTTCAAAGCACACCATTCTGACCCAGACCTCTGGCGATTTAGTCCTGATTGACTATTCCCTGCTGAAGTACCTTCGTATCAGCTACCAACCTGCAACTAAAATTGTTTATTCACGAATAGTAATTTTAATGCAGTGTTCATGCAAATTTCGAAAAAATGTTGTACTGTCACTCATTTACGTGTCATGCTAGTGAGTGACGAATGAACCCAAGAGTTCAAACGTAGTGCTGATGCGATCAGTGAAAAATACAATAAGGATATGATTAGCAAATCATGAAGGAGTCAGGTTACTCAACCTTATCGTAATGCGCTCTCAGAATAAACCCTGCCTCAATTAGGTCTTTTAAGGGTTGTATCGTGGTCGGGTTCACGGTTCGTGAAACAAAGGATATTTGGCTCAAATTATGATTTGTACCCACCCCTTCTACGTGATGTCCTCCGATCCTAAAGTTCAGTCAACTTGGGTCGAGCGCTCGCCTCTTCGAGAGGTATGTTGAACATCGAGAACAACTGGTTAAAGAATTCGCAAGGTGTTTTGGAGTGACAGTTACTCCTTTTCGTTTTCGGTGCCTGTGTCTACACGACTTCGTCCTTGTTCGAGGATTTTTCTTTTTTATATCCTTTCTTTTTCATTCTTTTGATTCCCTAACTTTTGCCTGGACTGACTCCTTTTGAGTTCTTTTCGATTTCTCTTTTGAAGTCCAGCGGGATGCCCTGATTTTGCCTAAGTATTTGCTTTCTAGCTTTTCTTTTTTACTTAGCGGGCTTTCTTATTTCTCTTTTTTTCCTTGGAACCAGTCGTGCGACACTGGATGTCTTGATTGCTCCGAAAGGATTATAACTGTCTCACTCCTGATTGGTGAGGTTTAACCATTGTGGTTGATGAGGTACGACCTCTGGCGAGGAATATGATGTGATTGGCCCTCGAAGGACAACACTCCTCTATAAGATTTGAACGCTCGATCAAGCTGACTGACAACTACCCTGCCCCGGGTTAAGATGCGAGGGTTAAAAAATTCCGAAAGAAACTCCTACTTCTCGGCTCGAAGTGGTTAACAAGGGATTCTCTTCCTTATCTCTCCGGTGTTTTAGGGGATTTGAAACAATGCCTTGTACGTCATCGGCAAAGTTTTATCTGAAAGCGATACGATCATTGGTTATGAGTATTCAGTTTCATCATCCTCCCTCCGCTCATTGCTAATCATAGTAATAAAGTGGAGTAAATAAAATGCAAGTGCCAGTGCAATGCAGTAAATGAGTGACAACGACATAACTAATTCAGAAGAAATGCATAGTCACTTTATTAACATCACCATTCGAAACATACAATGTTTTAACAGCAAGTAGTAACTAACAGAAAAGAAACTACAACTGCAAATGGTAAAAAGCCCGAGGACTGCCAATGCTGAGGGCGTCTGCCTGTCTGGATCACTGGCTTCTGGAAGTAACCCTCTGAATCTACGAGCTCAAACAGCCGAGAGGTCGCCACGCACAACCAAGACTCCCTCTGGAAAGGAAATACACCCTTGGTCGATCAATTGCTGCACCTTCGCCTGGAAAGCCTTGCAATCTTCAGTTGAATGCCCCAGAGATCCACCATGGTAGCCACACTGAGCATGAGGATCGTACCCCGGAGTGTAAGGCTCTAGCACGGGCTTGAGAGCTTTCGGTTCCACCAAGGAATTCTGAACCAACAGTGGAAGAATCTGGCTATACGACACAGGCACTGGATGGGGAGAGGCATTCCTTCGTTCCACGTGGTTGCGAGGTCTCTTGTGATCCTGGTGCTGGTATTCTTTGACGGTCTCTCGTTTAGGCGCTTGCGTCCTTGAGCTTGATCCAGGCAGCAACTGCGAGCGAGGCGGTTCAGTCACCAAAGGTCGCGGGACATATTCCAGACCTTTCTCAGCTTCAGGCAAAGGAGTGGAATCATCCACCTCTTCCGCAGGGTAAGGGATAAACTTTCCCGATGCTCTCATGCCGCCCGGCACAAGCCTAATCGCCCTTGAGTCGATCAGGTCCTGAATCTTATTCCGGAGAGCCTTACATGTTTCAACATGGTGCCCCGGTGCTCCTGAGTGGAAATCACAATGCAAGCTTAGATCAACGTCTGATGACACGTCATCTGGTGGATTTAAGGTCCGAAGCTTGAGAACACGGTTCTGAACCAACAGTGGCAACAGCCGGGCATAACTCACGGGTAGTGGGTCCATAGCTCTATCAAGTAGCTTCTTCTTTTGACCATAACCTTCAGGGTTATTCTGAGATGCTCGGCGCGGCTGATGACGAGACAGGCCTCGAGCTTCATGCTGTGTAGAGGGTCCATGAGGTCCACTTGGCTTCAGCACAGGTGGCACTGACGGTAATGGGGGAAGCACTTTGGTCTCTTCCTTGGGTGCTTGACCATTCTCCTTATTTAGCATGCTCCTCACCACTCCCATGAGAAAGCTCAACTGATTCTGCAGCTGCTGATTCTCCTCTCTGAGCACTTGCTGGTCCAGACGCACTGCCTGTATGTCATTCATGACCTGCCCCAGCTGGCTTTGGATTTTCCCTAATTCAGCTTGTATCTGCTCCATTAGCCTGAGCTGCTAGATTCTGAGTCAAACCTGCAAACACAAGGGTTAGAAGACGAGCCCCGGCTTCTGCCATGCAAGATGAATTATGCTAATGCCAGGGGTGTCTGTACGTTTAGGAGATCACCCCTAATTCTGGTGTCAACGTGCCAACATAGTGTCAATGCAATGATAAGACTGGATCCATTCATGGAAGAAAATATCTCATATTGCTCGGGACACCAGGATCAGGGTACGAAACGCGCCTGCAGCACAGACACATGCTAATGGGATGCAAAAATGGATATGCAAACTAATGCAAAATGCAGGCATGCAATAATATATCGAGGTGGCTGCTGTGGAGATTCGGTGTCAACAGTCGCTGATGAGAAGGAAACCCCGGTGTAAAACCACTGATCTGATCTGCTGTGAATAACCATCTGATAGGATCGAGATCAAAATTCTGCTCTGTCAAGAACGAAGGCTTGATAATAAAGACCCCGGATGCTAGATCAAGGAATATCTGTTGATGAAGTCTTCAGACCCCAAATCACAAATCTGCCCTCTCAAGAACAAATACACAGCTGCTGATGAGATCTTCAAACCCCACTCAAGAATCCGCCCTGTCAAGAACAAAATAACAACTGCTGACGAGATCCTCAGACCCTACTCAAAAATCTGCTCTATCAAGAACAAACCTCTGATAACAATACACTGATCAAAGCCTGCTCTATCAAGAACAGACAAACACCCGATGACAAGATCCTCTGATCAAACCCTCGCTCTGTCAAGAACATATCTGCAACTGAGGACCCAACATGACTGATTCACTGTCAAGAAAACCAGGTAGTCTGGAGGTCAAAGTTTCCTGCAATATCCCAACCCCACTCACAGGTATGATGGACCTAATCCACGGACAAAGGTACGGCATCCTATGCGGTCGTCAGCGTCACAGACATTCATGAGTGACAATACGATTCCCAGAAGGAGTGGCATCGTCAAGTCATGAAGAGGCCTCTCTTAGCCGACTTCCAAATGATCGGTCCCCAGAGTCGACAATCCTCACGTCTGGACTCCCCTCAGATCCTCAGGACCGGAAAGGAGCACCTCTGCAAGAATCTCGTCTGAGCGCAGATTTTCGTAGGGAACTGTGCCTGCTCAGCAGACAGGTTCGTCTACTACTTCTCCGCAACTATATCTAGGTGTGTACTCAAGCCCAGGTCCGGCTTTTCACTCACAGTAACATCCCTCTCCCACAGCAGCACAGATAATCATATCGAACTGGAAATAAAATGCGGGAAATAAAATGCGGGAAGTAGAGTGCAGGAAGTAAAAATGCGATAAATAAACGCAACCTAACAAGCAAACACACAAACGATAGGATTGACTCGCGTAGGGGATCAGAACCAGAGATTCTGATTCCTATCCCCAGCAGAGTCGCCAGCTGCTGGGGACGAGCCCAGACAGCTAGGAAGAAAATCCAAGGCGAGACTCGCATAGGGAAACACCAGTAGCTTCCCCAGCAGAGTCGCCAGCTGTCGCTTGCGCGAAAATAAGGTGCCGGCATGACAGAAGAGTCGCCACCTTTCGTTATTTATCCCTCAGAGCGGGAAAGGAAACGATCGGAAAAACCTGACGAATAAGGGTAAGACAAGGTCGTCGCAACCATTGTCTGGGTTCGGGAGTCGGTTACGCAAGGGGAAGGTATTAGCACCCCTCACGTCCGTCGTACTCGACGGGATCCTCGCTTGTTTGTTTACTTGGACGGGTTGGTTATAATCTATCTACCTATCAAGGCTGGTTGAAAAAAGAAAAGAAAAAATGACTCGGCAAAGCATCGCACTTTATGCCTACGTATTCTCATCAGAGAATGAGAAATCAGAGTCAACGTAGTTCGGCTTACGAAGGATTATGGGGGAAAGGTTGCTCGCTAGGATGTCGCATCCTATGCCTACGTACTTTCATCTGGTATGAAAGATCAGAGCAAACGTAGTTCGGGAAACTACAGGAAAAATGGCTCAACTAGGAGGGAGACTATCAAGTCCTACTGTTATCATGCCATGGATTCATCCTATGGTTGAGGTTTGAACAGGGAACTCCTAGATGTTGTCATGCATAGGTTTCAACCTAAAAGTCTATCATCAAATCCTCGTCAGAGGAAATGAGAGTCCTAAGGGATCATGTCAATGATACGCCAAAACAATCAAAAGCCTCAGATTTAACAGTAAAATGCATGCAATGCAAGTGAGGGAGGAAATGTGTGTGGGGTTTCAGCCTCCACAAGCTCATCTCGACCTCAAGCCAGTCATGAAATAACAGCAATCATACTGAAAATAAACAACATACTATCAAGCAATATACAGATGAGAGAAATGAAGTGCCATCAGGCAAACAAAACACAAACTTGAGAAAGAATCAATCTACTCTCTAATCCTAATCACAGAATCTAATCAAATCTAAGCAAAGCTCTCAAGCAAAACCCTAAACAAAAGAAATCATTCCCAGTCTTCAAGCTTCAGAACAAGCTTACCAAAGAGAGGGAGCTAAGCAAGCAGACTCATAGTGTCTTCCTCAGGAAAGCACTAGGAGGTGTATACTCAGGAGTCATACCCTATGTGGCTCAACCACTGTGATCAGTTTACATTCCTCCTCAGGAGAAATTAAACTCACAAGCAGGCTCCAACATCACTGGATATTTAGGAAATCCTATCTGAACTAGTGGAACTAAGTGAATAGACTCATAGGACCTTCCTCAGGAAAGTACTAGGAGGCTTCCACTTAGGAGTTGTATCCCATGTGGCTCAACAACATGTGATCAGTTTACATTCCTCCTCAGGAGAAATTAAACTCACAAGTTGGCTCCAACATCATTGGATACTTGAGAAAGAGGTGAGAAGGAAGGATGAAAGTCATTCATAGTGCCTTCCTCAGGAAAGTACCATGAACTTCCTTCAAACTTCAGGTTCTCAAACCTCACAGACAAGGAACAGGACAAGCTCTGGGTCTCTGAATCTTGATCCACAATCTTCACTTCATGATGCTCTCCATCAATATCTTCAAGGCAACACAAGCCCCTCAACAAATTCCTCAGAAAGATCCCCACAGATGAACAGATAACCCACTGAACAGACCAAATCATCAGGCAACTTCAGAAAATACCTAAAAATACTAAACTAATGGGGAAAAATCTAACAAATATTCACAAGGGTCCTCAACACCTACTCATAACATCTACTAAGGTTTCTACCTAAAAATCAAGATAAAACTCAATCAAAGAAAGGGATTCATCACCTAAACACAATTTAAACCCTAATCAGGATACCCTAGATCTACCCTAATTAAACTAATCAAAATTTAATTCTAAAAATCTAGAAAAAATCCTATGGGGAACTATGATTCATCATCTAATTGCACAAAAAAGAATGGATAAAAAACCCTAAGGGATGGTCCTAAAACAATTCCTACAAAATCGAATACCAAATTAAAACTATTTAAAAGCTATTTAATTGGAAAATCTATTAAAAATATTAAACCTAAAAATAAAATCTCATTTTTATTTTTATAATTTTCTACACATTTTCATCTACTCATAGAAAAAAGAAGGAATTAAAATCATGCATTTTCTATTTTTAATGAATTATTCAAAACAAAAATATTAAAAGAAAACAAAATATAAATAAATGAATTAAATTGGACTGGGAGGTGCATTAAGTAAGGCGCGCCAGGGTTATTCCAGTTGGGCTTCAAGGGTGGGGGTACGCGTAGCATACGCGTTAAGCCCAGGTACACTTCAGAATTGAATTAAAAATAAAAAAAAAACAAAAGGAACCATGCGGTGCAAATAGCAACACCTTCAACGTGTTCTGACTGGGCCTCGTTACAAGGGGGCGCGAAAAGCAAAGGCCCACTCCCCCCACTTAAATGAAACGCAGCGCTTAAGGGGGGAGGGAAAGCCTCACCAAACTCAGCTTTCAATCTCGGCCGTGAGATCATTCCCAAAGTCCATGGTCAATATGCTTTTGGACGGTGGAGATTATCTCTTCTCCAAATTGTCATGAAGCTTAGGGTTTTACCTCCATTAAAATACCATGTACACCCATACTTCCATCATGCGGTTCTCCTTCCATACTCAACGAAATCACACGATATAAAGATGAAAACTGCTTAGAATTTCTCCCTCTACACATGTACACCATTGGATCGCTCTGAAACTCACTCTATCATGAAACCCGCGCGCAACAAGTTCTTGAAACCATGAAATGCTCTGAAACTTTTTCTCATAATTCTCACTAAAACCTATATGGATCTACTCTACATCTAATGGTGATAATTCTGAACCAAATACCTAAGCTTCTAACGCCCTAATCATGGAGTTCTATGCCCATCAAGATTCAAGCACCTGCACTAAATTGTCTCTAAACAGCCCCAAAGTTATCTAAACTAATCTCCTAACATCCTAGATCAAGATTATGCTAATGAATCTACACGAATCTACTTAAATTAAGCAAGTGGAAGCAAAATGCACCTTGAGCAAAATGTGATGGATGATGAAGAATCTCTTGGATCTTGATCTTGTGAGGCTTGGATCTTGCTCTCCTCTTACTCTAGATGATTCTGTATGCACGAGTTTGGAAGGAGAATACTTGTGGAGGATGAAAATCAAAGTTGCTTGAAATTGAAGAAAGCTCTTTAATGGCAATCTCTCTCTTTCTCTCCCTTCTGAAAATGCTCTCTATCACCAACCTCCCATCACTCTCTGATGCATTCTTTTTATAACAATTGATGGATGCTTCTAGATTCATCTAGAATGATGTGGAAAGTTCTTGAAAGTTCCATGATATGCCATATTGGATTTCTCACATCTCATATGCCATGCCTTGTAATTTGGTCTCAAATTCTCCTTACATGAGTTATTGAGTGAGGATGAGTGAAAAACAAGTGCATTTTTAGCTTGTGTAGGGTTTTCCAACATTGCCTCTTTTTTCAAGTAAGAAATTTCCAAAGGAAGTCCATTTTTGGAGCCTCAAATGAAAATTCTACTTAAACCAAAGTTCTTAAAATGGTTTTTCCAATCAAAATGATATATTGGATGACCCATTTTGGATTTGTGGATCTCCCAAATCACTTTTCAATTTCAACTTTTCAAAGTTATAAGCCTTTTTTAGTTCATTTTTGACCAATCATGGAATTTCATGCTATGAGCTTTTTCAACAATTTGTGACCTTCTTTCTAGACTTAAAATCACATTTTGAGCAACTTTCATGTTTTGAGTTTTTCCATTTGAGGCTTGGAAATAGGAGTTTTAGGCATTGGCTAAAATGACCTATAACTGACAAATGACCAAAATACCCCTGCCTTGTTCAAACCATAAGTTGAGTTCCACAAATCCAATCAAGGACTTCTACCACTCAAATTAAAGCTAAGAAGATCCTCTTCAACATTCATGTTGACCAATAAATCATAGGAATCATCCTACTAGGGCAAAAGTTGTCTGCAAGTTGGGTGACTTTCAAGGACCCAGATTCACACACCTCAACTGACCTGTAATTTGTCAAAACCATAACTTGAGCTCTGTAACTCCTATCAAGGACTTCCACCACTCAAATTAAAGCTTAGAACAAGCTCTACAACATTCATGTTGTGGGGAAGATGAGATGACAATCACATCTTGAGCTAAAACTGCCTGGAAAATAGGGATCAAATTAGGGTTTTTCACTGACAATCCTTGGAAACCCTGACTTGAAACTTCTCAAACTCCTCAATCATGATGAGTTGGTCTAGGAATTATCTTTATAACATCTCTATGCATCATTCCATGATCTCATGGCCCTTGGATTGAGTCTCAACCTTCTCCAAATCTTCAGCTGATCTAGGGTTGACCCAGTCAAAACCCTAATTCTACCATTCATGGTTGAATCCTCTGAACTCTTGCATAATAACCTTTCTGAGCTTCATGATGGCTATCAAGACATCTCATAGGCTTTCTCAAAACATCAAGTTCATTCTCAAAGTCTCAGGATCATCTGAGGGGCACCCACAACTCTCAAACTGTGAAGCATACAACCCTGGTTTCAACCCACTCCTCTGAGGATCTCTTGAACTTTCTGATGAATATATCAACTTCCAAACACTCAATGAGTAAATAATTGTTGGTCAAATTTTGGGGTGCAACAGCAACGCCACACGATACGCCACATCACCAACCCGTGCGACAATCTGATACGGACCAATAAAACGAGAAGTCAACTTTCTCGACTTCAAAGCACGACCCACACCCGTAACTGGTGTAACTCTAAAAAACACATGGTCTCCCTCTTGAAACTCGAGATCCTTTCTCCTTTTATCATGATAACTTTTCTGTCTATTCTGAGAAGCTCTCATCTTTTCCCGAATAAATTTCACCTTTTCCATCGTTTGCTGTACCATTTCAGGACCAACTACCGACCTTTCACCCGTCTCATGCCAACACAGAGGTGTTCGACATCTCCGTCCATATAAAGCCTCAAATGGCGCCATACCGATACTCGAATGGAAACTGTTATTATAGGTGAACTCAATCAACGCTAAATAACCGTCCCACGCACCACCTTGTTCAAGCACACAAGCACGCAACAGATCTTCTAACGATTGAATCGTCCTCTCGGTTTGACCATCCGTTTGCGGATGATATGTCGAACTCAATCTCAACTTAGAACCCAAGGCACCTTGCAAACTCTCCCAAAATCTTGAAGTAAATCTAGGATCTCTATCCGACACAATACTCTTAGGAACTCCATGAAGCTTCACAATAGTGCCAACATAAATCTCGGCCAACCTTTCCAAAGAATAAGTAATATCAATCGGAATAAAGTGAGCCGATTTAGTAAGCCTATCAACAATCACCCAAATAGCATTATGTCCTCTTTGCGTATTAGGCAATCCCGTAACAAAATCCATCGATATACTATCCCATTTCCATTCTGGAATATCCAACGGTTGCATCAATCCACTAGGCTTCTGATGCTCCACCTTAGACTTCTGACAAGTCAAACACGAGTACACAAAACGAGCAACATCGCTTTTCAATCCAGACCACCAAAAGATCTTCTTCAAATCCTGATACATCTTATTCGCTCCCGGATGAATACTTAAATTACTCCGATGTCCCTCTTCTAATATCATCTTTTTCAAATCCGCGTCATCGGGAATACAAATACGACCTCGAAACCTCAAAACTCCTAATTCATCAACTTTGAAATCTTCATTCCCATTCGTCATCAAATCCACAAATTTCAAATCCAACTTTTGCTTTTCACACACCGTAGCAAGAAAATCATTCGTGACATGCAACATACCAAGTTTCGCACTACTCGGTGTTAACTCACAAACCAAACTCAAATCTCTAAAGTTCTCCAAGAGTTCCCACTCTCTAACCATCAAAGTAGACACGTGCAACGACTTCCGACTTAAGGCATCTGCTACCACATTCGCCTTACCCGGATGATAATTTAAACCAAAATCATAGTCCTTCAAAAGTTCTAGCCATCTCCTTTGCCTCATATTCAATTCCTTTTTATCAAACAAATACTTCAAACTCTTGTGATCGCTAAAAACTTCAAATCTTGCACCATAAAGATAGTGCCTCCAAATTTTCAAAACGAACACCACGGCTGCTAACTCCAAATCATGAGTAGGATAATTCTTTTCATGCACTCTCAACTGCCTAGAAGCATACGCCACGACCTTCCCATCTTGCATTAATACACCACCCAATCCTGACAAAGAAGCATCGCAATAAACCACAAAAGGTTCCGTAGGATTTGGCAAAATCAAAACTGGCGCTGTTGTTAACCTTCTCTTTAATTCCATGAAACTCTCTTCACAATTAACATCCCAAATAAAAGCCTTTCCTTTACAAGTCAACTGCGTTAACGGAAGTGCTAACTTTGAAAATCCTTCGATAAACCTCCGGTAGTAACCGGCCAAGCCCAAAAAGCTTCGAATTTCCGTAACCGATCTTGGAGTCTCCCATTGCATTACCGCATCAATCTTGGATGGATCCACACTAATACCATTGCCGGAAATAATATGTCCAAGAAAACTCACCTTCGACAACCAAAACTCACACTTAGACAACTTTGCGTATAACTTCTTCTCTTTCAAAATCCGCAACACAATCCTTAAATGTTCTTCGTGCTCCCCTCGAGACTTAGAATAAATCAAAATGTCATCGATAAACACCACCACAAAACGATTCAACTGCTCGTGGAAAATACGGTTCATATATTCCATGAAAACACCCGGCGCGTTAGAAACTCCGAATGGCATCACCGTATACTCATAGTGACCATATCGTGTTCTAAAAGCCGTCTTCGAAATATCTTCTTCCTTAACCCGAATCTGGTGATAACCGGATCTCAAATCAATCTTACTAAAAACACGGGCTCCAACCAATTGATCCATCAGATCATCAATTCTTGGAAGCGGATACTTGTTCTTAATTGTCACCTTATTCAACTGCCGATAATCAATACACAATCGCATACTACCATCCTTTTTCTTTACCAACAATACCGGCGCACCCCAAGGAGAAACACTTGGTCTCACAAATCTCTTATCCAACAAATCATTCAACTGCTTCTTTAACTCCACCAACTCCGATGCCGACATCCGATACGGGGCCATCGAAATCGATCTAGTACCCGGAACTAGATCAATAGAAAATTCAACCTCTCTCTTTGGCGGCACATCCGCAACATCTTCCGGAAACACTTCAGGAAATTCACAAACCACAGGAAACACGTCGAGCTCAACTTTGCTCTCCACCGACAACGATGCAAACAAACCAAACAACTGAGCTTCGTCCGCTAAAAGTTTCTTCAACTCTTTAGTGGAAAGAAAACTCTCGTTTTCACCATCTTCCAAAGAAGGAAACCTTACTAACTTGTGATAGCAATCCAAATGAACTCTATTAAATTGCAACCAATTCATACCCAAGATTACGTCCAAACCTTCCAACGGCAAACACACTAAATCCATAACGAAGTCCTTACCATACATGGTCAAAGGACAACTTGCACACACCAAAGAAGTAGTTACCGACCCCGAAGCGGGAGTCCCAATAACCATACCACTACTCAAAGAAACCATACACAAATCCAACCGCTTAGCACACGCAAGAGAAATGAACGAGTGAGTCGCTCCAGTATCAATAATAGCAACTAAAGGCATATCATTAATAAAGCATGTACCTTTAATCAAACGATCCGCTACATTAGTAGCGTCTGAACCTGCTAATGCGAAAACTTTTCCGCCCGCCGGAGCTTGCTTCGGTTTGGTACAATTCGAGCTAATGTGACCCACCTCGCCACAATTAAAACACTTCACAGCATTCTTTCTACACTCTGCTGCATCATGACCAAAGAGTCCACAGTTGGAACACTTCGCCTTGAACTTTCCACAATCATAAGACTTGTGGCCCATCACGCCACACTTAAAACATTTGATCGCGCCGGAACCTCCTCCGGGTCTCCTATCAAAGTTTCCCTTATGTTTGCCCTTCTCAGCAGGCGTCACATAAGGTCCGCTTCGTACTTGCTGCTTCCCTCTCCTCTCGCTCAAACCCTTATAATGAGTAGAACGAGCTCTACTGTCTTCTTCATAAATCCTACAGCACTCGGTCAAATCCGAAAATCTTCTTATCCTTTGATAACCTACCGCTTGCTTTATCTCCGGACGCAAGCCATTCTCATACTTGATACATTTGGAAAATTCCGCCGTAACCGCATCATAGTGAGGGTGAAACTTCACTAACTCAGTAAACTTAGCGGTGTAGTCCACCACCGACATATTACCTTGTTTCAACTCCAGAAATTCCATTTCTCTCTTCCCTTTAACACTTTCGGGATAATACTTCCTTAGAAACTCAGCACGAAATAAATCCCACGTAATCTCCTCGTCGTCGACCTCAAGAACTTGCCTCATGCTGACCCACCAGTCATCGGCCTCTTCTCTCAGCATGTGAGTCCCTAGTCTCACCTTATTCCCTTCAGCACAATCCATCACCCTAAAAATTCTCTCAATTTCCTTTAACCATATCTGAGCACCATCCGGATCAAATCTCCCTTTAAACACCGGTGGTTGGTTCTTCCTGAACTCATCATTCGCATTCACGTTAGGTGCACCCTGCACAGCTCTGGCCATAGCCTCTAACGCCGCTGCCATAGCATTGTCATTACGACCTGCCATATTCTGAGGATTCCCAAAAATAACAACAAGGTTAAACAACCGTTCAACCAACACAACAACAAGACAGACACGACTGACTCAACACTGGCTCTGATACCACTTAATGTAACACCCCCTTTCTATACCCCCAAATTAATCAAATAGATCAATTAGGCACTTAGAAAATTTATTTCATCAGAGTTTAATTAAAACATGGTATATAAGAGGCGCGTCACATTATCATGAAATTAAACACATACAATACCTGCTCAAAAATAGATATGCAACAATGGGTAACCCACATCTCAATATTTAGAATAAAGCGGAAACATCCAAATATTGAATCGATCTCATTCATAAAAGTATATACAACCATCAGTTAATTCATGTTTTACAACATGTCCACAGCAGATACATACACATATGTATCACAAAAGAATCAAAACAAATGTAACTCCAAAAGAGTCAAAGGCTTCCTAACTACCCAGATGTTACATATCAGAGCCATTGACCAAAAAGAATGAAGACATCGCTTCACAAAAAGAACCTCCAGCTTCCTACTCTGCAATGCCTCATAGAGCATCATAAAACAGCAGAAGGGTGAGAAACAACATCATAACAGTTAATGCATAAAATTGTATATATACATAACTCCATAATTATACAAGTTATACTCAAATTATGTTCTCACCATATTAAGCATATACAAATAATCATGTCTCTACACATACACATGAACATTCACTATATTTTCCCCAAACAATCACATAAAACATACACAGTTATATTCACACAACCAATGCATCATACACAGATGACTCATGCAACTCATAGAGACCGACACACGACTCTATGCAGATGCAAATGCGGTACCGACTCATTCGACAAATTCCCTAAGGAATCGAGTATTCAGCAGACCCTCCACGGGATCAAGTACTCAGCAGATTCTCCACGGAATCAAATATTCATCAGATTCTCCACGGAATCGAATATTCAGCAGATCCTCCACGGGATCAAGTACTCAGCAGATTCTCCACGGAATCAAATACTCTAACCAATCCTCCACGGGATTACATGATATGACCGATTCTCCGAGGAATCACACAATGCAACCGATTCTCCAAGGAATCAAATATAACCATCGTATCGTACGAGGTTCTGCAAATCCTCCGAGGGATCAATCGACACAAAAATGCGTACTATGCTCACAAACATATTCATTGCATTTATCACATACATAGCATATATCTATCATGCATTCACATTATACACCATTTCACACAAGGTTTACATACCTATTAATCCATCAATGCATTTCTATCTAATTCGAGCAAACGCACAACATTATCAAACGATTAAGATTCACAATCGGCTCCACAATCTAGGATTCACGCCTTTCGGCCACCCACAACACAACATGTTGAAACAGTTCACACATCAATCATTCATATAGGCATTAATCATAATTGAATCAATCAAACATCATGCCATGAACAAAAAGCAAAACAAATAACACTGCCAGGTTCGCCAACCTTCGCCTGGCGAAGCCACGCAGCGAATGCTCGCTGGCCTTCGCCTGGCGAACTCCCCAGCGAAGTCCACTGGGAGTAATTCTGGAATTACTCGCTGAGGCTCGCCACCCACTCGCCTAGCGAACCTTCGCCAACTCACCTCGCCTGGCGAACTTGCCAGCGAATACAGGGTATCAGCTTCTGACTTGCTTCGCTACAGCTCGCTGGACTTCGCCTGGCGAAGCTTCGCTACCTTTCGCCTGGCGAGCCTGCGAAGACAGAACTTCCATGGATGTCTCAAAGCCCAAACTCCACACAACCAACCGATTAAATCCAAATCGGTCACAGTAGCACAACCCAACCATCACCCGACTAAACTACATCGTCTAATCCGAGTTCTAACCGATTAAAACCTCATTCTACTCACAAAACCAACTTCTAACCTAAGTGGAAAAAGAGTAGAAACTCTACAAAATCCACACACATACACATACAATCATACACATTAAAGAGATGATGGAGTTTCACACCCTTACCGATCGATTGCAAGCTTTGGTAATGATTCCTTGATGATTCTAGGTTCTCCTCTCCACTTTCTCTTCTCTTTCTCTTCTCCTCTTTTCTTTCTCTTGTTTTCTTCTTATGCTACTATCTTCTTCCTTTTTCCTCTCTTATTCTATTTCTATCTCTATTTCTTTCCTCTCAAATTCTTTCCAACACTTATCAATCAATTCTCACACTAAAGTGCTAAATGTCTAAAATGCCCTTTTTACTCTAATTCCCCGAAAACTCTCCGAATCGGTAAAATAGATAAAATAAGCAAAACACCACATAGCAATATATAATTTCTCAATTTAAAATAAACATCAATTAAATAAATTAAAAGACTCAACAATTAATGGGAATTCAGAATCGGGGCGTTACAGGATTCATATCCAATTCCTTTTCTATTATTTTTGCTAACTCCATAGATCATAGAAGCCATTTTGCTTCTGTCTATGCTTTTAGCAAGAAACTTCTGAAAGCTATAATCATATTTTTCCAAAATATTTTTGCATTCAGATTCAGTTTCAGAATCAGAGTTTTGTTGAGCTAATTCAGAATCATTTTTCAATTTTAAGTTCTTTTCATTTAGCTCAGCTACTTCTGATTTGAGAATATTATTCTCAGATACAAGATTGCTTTGACGCTTCTTGTATTTGAGCTTAATATTGTAATAGCTTTTCAGAACTTCTGATAACACTTTGATAAGTTCTTCTTTAGTGAGTTTAGCCATTACCTCTTCAACATCAGAGTCAGATTCAGATTCTGAAGTTCCTTCCTCCTGATCTTCTATGTCTGCCATCAAAGCTACATTGGCACATTCTTCTTCTGACTCAGATTCAGATTCAGATGTATCTGAATCATCCCAGGTGGCCATCAGAACCTTTTTCTTCTTATCAAATTTTCTTTTAGGCTTTTTTTTCAGTACCTTTGGACATTTATTTTTGTAATGTCCAGGTTCTTTACATTCATAACATACAACCTCCTTTTTGCCAGATCTTCTGTGTCCAGAAGATTCTTTTCTTTGGTCAGGCTTCCTGAAGTTTTTGAACTTCTTTCCTTTATGCTTCCAGAGTTTGTTTATTCTTTTGGACAGCATGGATAGTTCATCTTCATCTTCAGATGAGGATTCTTCAGAGCTTTCCTCTATTACCTGCAATGCTTTAGCAGATTTATTAGATTTTAAAGCAACAGATTTACCTTTCTTTTGAGGTTCATCTTCCTCAAGTTCAATTTCATGACTTCTTAGAGAGCTGATCAGTTCCTCCAAGGAGATCTTATTCATATCTTTAGCCATCTTCAGCGCTGTCACCATAGGTCTCCATCTGGTAGGTAAGCTTCTGATGATCTTTTTCACATGATCAGCAGTAGAGTATCCTTTGTCCAGAACCTTTAGTCCAGCTGTAAGTATTTGAAATCTGGAGAACATAGCTTCAACAGATTCAGAGTCTTCCATCTTGAAGGCTTCATACTTCTGGATCAGAGCCAGAGCCTTTGTTTCCTTGACTTGAGAGTTTCCCTCATGAGTCATTTTTAAGGATTCAAACATGTCAAATGCAATTTCCCTGTTTGTAATTTTTTCATACTCAGTGTGAGATATTGCATTCACCAATATTGTTCTGGACTTGTGGTGATTTCTAAATTCTTTCTTCTGAGCATCTGTCATAGATTTTCTGTCTATTTTCTTGCCATTCCCGTCAGTGGGATGAAAATATCCATCTATGACCAGATCCCATAAATCAACATCATATCCAAGGAAAAAACTTTCAATCCTGTCTTTCCAATAATCAAATTTCTCCCCATCAAACATAGGGGGTTTAGTGCTGATTCTGTCCCTTTCTTCATATTTGTTGTTAATGTTAGACATTGTATTATCAGCCATAGTAACAACCAAATATATATCAAAGTATTTCTCACTGGATCTTTACTGTCACTGTTAAGTAGTAGCACATACAGAACCGGAGCTCTGATGCAAACTGAAGGTGAGAAAATACTTAGAAGGGGGGGTTGAATAAGTATGAAGATTAAAACTAGAAATAAAAACTCAAGTATTTTTATCCTGGTTCGTTGAACTCAACTACTCCAGTCCACCCTTCCTAGAGTGATTTGCCTTTCTCAATCAAGGACTTAATCCACTATTTAATCAACTGATTACAATAGTAAGCACTTAGAACAACTGTTCAAAGTCTTCTTAAGAACTACTGATCCTAACTGGATCTTCTTAAGGTTTACAATCAAATGTAATACAAATACAAGTGTTTAAGATTGCTTCTGTAAAGCTTTATCACAACTGTGATTTTTCACTTAACTATTAAGAACAAAGAAATTAATTCTTAGAAAGAATATGAATAGTAGGAGAGCTTGAATGTTGATTTCTTTTTGGATAAAACGTCAACTGAAGAAATTGGGTGAAGTCTTGCTTTTATAGGCAGTTGATCCAAGGTGAGCTTCACGTTGAGAAGAGTGTCCAAAAGGTCTGAGCCTTTTTTGTCTTCACATCAAGTGACCTTTCCTAGAAGAAGAAAGCACAGAAAAATCCTTTTTGTCTGTGTTCTTGTGTCTAGCATAAATAAGGAAAGAGTCGTTTGGATCATTCCAACGGATATAAACTTTGAATAATTCTTCTTCAGTTTTCAGCAAATTCATCAGAGTCTAAATTAATCAGAGCCTTCTGATGATGATCAGAGTTTTGCTGAATCAGAGTCTTCTGCAGCAGGTGTGCTTTTAGCGTGTTTAAGATCAGAGCATATTTGAGACAGATCTTCAGTACAGGCAGCTTTAGGACTTTCAGAATCTTCTGTAGTAACTATGCTTTGAAAAACTCTTCATACAAAATTCTTCTTTGGTTCAGATGCTTCTGACTTGCTTCAGATTCTTCTGGAGCTTCTGCTTCAGATCCTTCTGGAGCTTCTGCTTCAGATCCTTCTAGAGCTTCTGCTTCAGAATCTTCTGGAGGCTACGCTTAGGATCTTCTGTTGGCAGCAATCAGAATCTTCTAATGGATGCATCTGGCGCTTCAGAGTCTAGCTAATTTCTTATGTTCAATTCTGATTTGCTTCTGGAGTGTTAATTCCTTTACTATCTACAGTAAAAACTCTCAAGCAAATTTTAGAGTATATAATTCTTAATTACAAAATTTCATAATAGTTATCATGAAAACATAGAGATATTATTAAGAACCAATCTGTGTTCTAACATTCCTCCCGCTGCCCGTTCACTACTCACTCCTCTCGCCTGAACAACGAGGAGCACGCCCCATGAGATATTGGCTTAACAACAAAGAATCGGGGCTTGAAGTCCCGGACAGAATCCATATATGTTCGAAAAAGTTTCTTCGGTTGCTTTAGCGAAACCCACTCGTGCCGACCATCTACTGTCTGTCGTTGCAGGTGAAAAAGTCGAAAGAACAATGGCAGCGTCGCCCCGATCTTCAGATACCGGCAAACTATCTCGAACACGCGAACAAAGGCTACGACGGTAGGGTGAAGCTGCCGGGGGGGGTGTTAACCATAACCAATCGAACACCCCTAGTTGGAACTCTGTGAACAGCAACCTGAGCCCAGCTTCCCGAAAACAAAATTCGTACATAGGGAAGCGTATCTTCCCGAACAACGATGCTCGCGAGGACGATACGCCTGCCAGTTTTAGGGGTCATCCTCACACCTATCCTCGACGGTGGCGAAGGCGTTATTCTCATCATCTACGAAGTACGAAAGGGTAGTCAGGGGTTCCTCAGCCACTCACTCCTCGGCTGGACGGACTGTGTTCTCAACGGTGGGCACCTCTAGCTCGTTATCCACATCCATAGTCCTCGGGACCAACGATGTTATTAACACCTGGAAAGCAGAAGGAAATGGTGAATTCGATGTCCGTGATCATATTCACTCTTCCACCGCAGATCAAGTGAAAGGGCGACGAGGACAACCTCGATGACGGGGAAAACTCATCTGGGCAAGCGTCCCCCGGGGAGTTCGTCCTACACTCCCCGACCTCCCCGGGGAACACTTCTAAGCCTACCAACCTCCCTGGGTCACTCATGGAATACCACTACCCGTCCCTGGGGCATTCATCTTAAACTAGTATATGTCCCCGGGAAATACAAAACCTCACCCCCTCACGACCTCGGCACATTCATCATACTCCTAGAAAACGCCGCCTATAGCGGCGAACTTTCGCATCCCTCCTCGGACGGAACGACGGAGATTCACCTCTATCCTCGGGGCACTCAACACGCTCCGGTGGAAATTCAAAGATACAAAATGATAAAAGGCAAGGAGAGGGGACTTACTGGTTTGTAGGTAACGGCGGAGTGCGTGGCGGTTGGTGCGACGGAGATGTCGAGTAGGCACGAACGAAGCAATCGTCACGTGAGAAAGGAAGTAGAAGCGAAAAATATGGAATGGACAGGGGCTCACGTACTTATACCCCCAGCACGGGACTCGAAGCGTCCCTAGGCACTTGAATGCCCTAGGGTAGCCGCCCCACCTGGCCTGTCCAACGCTTGACACGTGGCGAAGGCTGACAGTCGCGTCCCTTCACATCTTCCCGACAACAACCTTACGCCTCCCCGACAACAACGTCAGGGGGCGCTTCCTCGGCATGGACGTCTGACGGACCGAACACCTCCATGCTCGTAACACCCTCACGTCGGGCAGGAATATTTCTCCGATACCTGTGCCCGACAGCAGCTTCCTCGACACGCTCTCCCGCCTGAGCACGATGTTATCAAGTCTTTGCTCCTTCACCGCAGAGCTACAACTTGGGGGGCTCCTGTTCTGGCCTGGGTCTCCGCTTGACCGAGAAGGCCCAGCCCACTTATACTTGGTGAAAGGCCCAAATGAGTCCCCCTCATCTGTGTCGAGTACAAGGTTCCCGTCGACCAGGCATTGCCCCGTCGGATAAGATGCTTCTCCCGTCGGGAAGAAAGATGTGTGCCTCACACGTTCTCCATGTGCTCCCCTTCGTGGGGACACGTCACCAACCAACTGCCCACCTCCGAAAGAGCAGGTCAAACCCACTTTCCGGAGATCACGGGACAGTTGAACTAGGGCAAAGACCATGTTCTGGTCTTCACTACGCCACGTAAGCCCTAACAGTCACTTGGGTTGGCCCTGGCCATCCAGCCCAACTCAAATGACCGTTGGCCCTACGTTGGGGTCTCTCTATAAATACCCTCTTTCACTAAAGGGTCAGGTATTCTCTTCTCAACCTACTTTCTGTATTTGCTCTCACTCTGCCCAGTTCCTTACTTTGGCATCAGAGTGTCTTGCAGGTACACCCCCCATCTCCCTTCCCCTTCAACACCGACGAACAGGCAGTAAGTCAAAGACGTGTGGCAGCCCAGTGATTCCCTTCTGATCAGGTCAGATCAATCACTAACCTTGATAATTACTTCCCTTTGCAGAAGGATAAATTGTTTCAACTCTCTTAATTCCTCATATATGTATCATACCAAATATCTTCTTGTATCCACCAGAAGGATATAAATATATATATATATATATATATATATATATATATATATATATATATATATATATATATATATATATATATATATATATATATATATATATATATATATATATATATATATATATATATATATATATATATATATATATATATATATATATATATATATATATATATATATATATATATATATATATATATATATATATATATATATATATATATATATATATGAGTCTTGAAAACAGAGCAAACATATAGGTAGCTTGATTCTTAACTTAAAAGAAGAGTTCGTGTTCATCGAAAAGTCATGTTATCTTTTGACTGTGAGGTAACCGAATAAACAAAGACTACTTGTATCTGGTTTGGAAAACTAGTTCTTTTTAGCTATAGAATTCTCATAACAAAGTGCTTTGTATAATCCTAAATTCTTATTCAGCTTTATACTCTTAATCTTTATTCTTTATTTGAATTCGATCACTCATTTGAACACGGTTGTTTGTGGTACAGTTATGTTCATAATTATAATTAATGATGGATAAATGACATTATTTGGGTTATTTTTTAAATAAAAAACATGTATGAATTTTTTTTGGTATAGTATTGATTAAAATGAATACTTAATTACTCAAAAAATACATTTGCTTAAATTTATTTCCTCTCTTTCCTTTAAACTAACACCATAGTCAAAATAAGCTTAATACTTGAGTATGATAAACAAAAAGGTTTCTCCTATTTTACAAATTAAGAAAGACGTTTGTTTAAAGTTAATATTGTAGTTCAATGACTCTCAAGTAAAGATTTAGAGTTTATGATTATTAATGATTTTAAATGTTAATCTCTTAAATGATGGTAATTAACATGGAGAAATCTAAGTCTCGTCAAGATTCAAGGCTTTTGTTTGATGCTAAATTCAAAAATAATGATGTCAAGACTTGAAGTTTCAGAATTTAAAAAGAAAAAAAGTGTGAAAACTCGTTTGATCATGCTTGCTTGAGTGGTCAGTGTTTTGTAAAGATACAATGACATTTTTGAAAGTATTATGGCTAATCACACACACTAAAAATATTTTGAAGCCTATCATTTTTTAATTAAAATCACAAAAAATATTTTTGGAGTCTAACCAATCAATTAAGAAATTGTTCAATTGATTAGGAGACTTTTTGTAACTGCCTAATTCATTATATATTTTTCCTAATCGATTAGATGATGGATAATTGAGTTTATAATCAATTATGACAGACTCTTCAAGATTGGTACGACTCTATATATAAACCTTCATGTTGATCCTATTGGAACGACCCTTTGGATTGGTTGTATTTTAGCAAAACAACAACTTAGATAAGTGTCCAAATGTTCAAGGTTGGTCTACCTTACTAAAGTTATATGAAATTGTAGAAGTGACGCATGTTGGGCACGATGTTCCATCATATGGTTTCGACATCTAGCCCTTATGCAACAGACGCCAGAATGTTGTGTTTTAACATAACCTCTTAAAAAGATTCACTTATATTTTATTATTATTCATTTTAACTATATGATTATAAGATTTGTGAATAGATGAAAGATCAAATCAGTTTTAAAAGAAATTTAAATTTGAATTTGTAACAAACCAAATCATATCTTTTTATTGAAGAAATTCAAGGAGCAAATCAAATATCCAACAGATTATGCAAAGATTCTGGACAGAAATATCTAAAGATCCACAAGGAAAAAGCTCAAAGTTATTTTCTATATAAGGAGATCAAAGCTTACATTATAATCAAGCACTCCCATTGAAGATCTTAGAGTGCTAAGTTTTGTGTTGTGTATTCAAGTTAATGATCTGATATGATTAGTGTTAAATCTTTATGTACACCTCTACGTTTCAATAACTTGGCATAGATAGTTTGTCTAGTTGAGTTGTAATCAAAAATTTTTATGTACACCTCTATGCTTCAATAACTTGGCATAGAAGGTTTATCTACTTGAGTTGTAATACTCAATTCTTTATCTTGTGATGATTGAAGTTGATCATTAGGGTTTATTAGTTGCTTACCCCCTATCATTAGGATTGTGGCAGAGAAGAAAGTTAGTAGGTTCTCATATTTAAGGGGTGGCTCTAAATAGAATTTCATTGGGTAGTTAGGAAGCAGCATTGAAGAACATAGTGTTTGTTATTGCTTGTAAGTCTAATTGTACTAAGCTACTAATAATGAATTTCTTTTCTTAGGTTGTGGACTCATTCCCTCAGATGCATGTGTAGTTTAATTGAATTAGGTAAATAATTGAATGTGTTCTTTGTTACTTTTCTGCTCCATCATATATATATTATTATTATAGTGGTTCTGGTATATCTTGTCAAACCTGTTGTCGGAGCATCGTGTTTGACATTGTTGCGGTGAGAATCGGATGTCAAGCTATTGGTTAACTTGAATCTTAATTCATTAAATTCACAACCGAACTTTGATTTATCGAAAGGAAAGATTAAATAAAGAAAGACCTTTTGCGCGATGTAACAACAACGCTAAGAGATTCGGAGATCGTGGGTTGGTTATGCCTAGGGTAGGTATTTCACATTCTGAACATTTGTAGTACTCTACTGGAACCTTTTGCATGCTTGTATGTTATACTGTTTGTTATGGTTATACTATGGTTTGAGATTAGGGTTAGGGTAAAGACCTAAAGATACCTTCTAAGTTTGCTCGCAAAGACATCACATCTTCTGTCTATGTATCCTAACTAGGGTAGAATCAGAGAAATCGTAGTTCACCTCACTAGATATGAATGAACACTTGATT
Source organism: Lathyrus sativus (assembly GCA_963859935.3). Lineage (NCBI taxonomy): Eukaryota > Viridiplantae > Streptophyta > Magnoliopsida > Fabales > Fabaceae > Lathyrus > Lathyrus sativus. Next base: position 169,835,471 of record OZ012735.1, on the reverse strand, counting down.
ATGACCAAGGTTCAAAAGGGGGGGGGGGATAAATATAACAATGTTTGTGTAGAGTTCAACAAAACTCTCTATTCTAAGTTGTACACTCAAGGGGATTGGCTTTGACAAAAGCCAAGGGGGGAGTAAGTAATCATGACAATGATCCTTACTTAGAGTTGACAAACTCTATCCTAGGGTTCTAGTTGAAGATATTCCTAGTAAAGGTGAGTCTTTTAGACTTAAGAAAAGTCTAATGGCTAGTAGGCTCTAACTTAACTAAGTTAGGGTTCAAAATGACTTAACAAAGTCAGAGGAAGGGTAATGGGCTATCTATAACCCAAGGGTCAATAGAGAGACATTCCTTTGGACACAAGGGCACAAACAACTTGATGTGAACTAAAAAGTTCCATCACTGGGGAATAACTTGACAATCAATCAATCAATAGTTCATGATTATGTTTCAATCAATCATGTTAAATATATCCAATAACTCATTCTTATACTTTTGTTGATACACTATCATGCCTTCGTAGACTTTCAGAATCTATATGCCAAGAAAGTATGAGAACTTGCCTTAATAAGTCATCTCAAACACATCCTCTAATTACCCATTTAGATTCTCAACCTTAGATGAATGGCTTCCAACAATGAGCAAGTCATCCATATATAAGCATATCATCTTGATGCTTAAATTATTGAAACTTTGCACATAAACACGATACTCCATTGTGTTTTTTTTAATCCATGTTGGATTAAAAATTTGTCAATTATCTTGCTCCAAGTGGATTTACTTCAATCCATATGAAGTATTATGCATTGTGTATATCATGTACTTTTTCCTTTCACTTAAAATCCTAGTGGTTGAGTGACATAAATTTTTTTTTCTAATGGACCATCCAAGAAAGCAAACTTAACATCTAAGTGATAGAGCGACCAATAATTGTTACTAGTTATTACTACAACTAGTCTTAGTGTCTCAAGTCTTACCACAAGAAAAAATAACTTATTATAGTCAATGTCATATCTTTGCAAGAGATCTTTAGCTATTAACCTTGCATATGCTTTAAAATTGTAGCATATGTGTTGCGGTGGAAATAGGATATCAAACTATTAATTAGTTTAAATCACAATTCAATTCACAACCGCTCTTTGATTTATCCGAAGGAAAAGGTCAAAAGAGGGAAAACCTATTTTTGCATCGTAAACACAATGCGGGGAGAGACCTAGGTAAGGGGTTGGTTAAGCTTAGGGAAGGTACTAGCACCCTAAACTTCTGTAGTCCTCTATAGGAACCTTTTGTTTATTGTATGCTTTTTTATTTTATTATCTGTTTGGAATATATATTGAGCTAAGGGATAGAGTGACCTAAAAGACCTAAGGGTTAGTCCTAAGTTTACTCGGAAAGACGTCGCATCTTGTGCCTACATATCATGGCGGGAATGAAATCAGAGTAATTGTAGTTCCCCTTGAAAGGGAGGTTAGAAACGTCTTGACTGTGGTTAATGTTTCAAGGGGAGTAAACGTTTCTTAAGGAAGCGCTAACATGGAGTTTTTGAAACTCCTATTTCTACGTTGAACTTGTAATTGCAATTAGGGTTAAATTAGGGTTGACTATATGTTCCACGGCGGGAAACCCTAAAACAGAGTACGACGACTCTTTGACCTAAAGCTAGGGTAAAGGGCATTTTCGTCTACGGCGGGACACCTAAGCTAATTAGGGTTTTGAAACGGTCAAGGGTTAGGACTATTGACTCGGTGGTCAAACGGCTAGACCTAATTCCTTCGGAGGGGTGATTAACGGTAAAAACATGCAAGATATGGCAAATTATTATACGGAAAAATTAAAGAACGGAAACAATAAAAAAATAGTGAAAACAGTAAAAGAAAAGCATCGCGACGATCACTCGCGTAAATTACAAATCCCAAAACATATGCGAAAATAAAAATAACTGCGATCATGGCCTCGCATAAATTACATCCATGAAACAAAATAATAGTACAAACAAATGAAATTTTGAGGCTGCAACGAACAAACTAACGGGGGTTTGACGAAAATGAAAAGGCCAAATCAAGAATTTTCTTTTTGAATTTTTATTTTAAAGGAGGAAATTAGTTTTTGCATTTAAACATTAGTTTTTAATTTAATTAAAAAATGTTTTAAATTCTTTTTTATGAAGAAAATCTGTTTAGATTTTATTGCAATTAATTAAAAAAAGTTTATGTTAATGCTAAAAGAAAAATGTTTTAAATTTTAATCTTTATTTGCAAAATTTGGTTTAACTTAATTAAAGAAACTTAATCATAAGGTATTTGATTAAGCAACTCTTGTTTTAAATTTTGATGTAATTTTTAAAAAAGATTTTACTTTTGATGTAAAAAAAAATAATTTAATTTTAATGTTTTAAAAACATGTTAATTTGAATATATAAAAAAATGTTTCAATGTACATACCATGAGACTTCTTAGATTTTTTTTTAATAAGAAAAATAAAAGACTTTAATTTTATTAAAAGAGCATGGTTAATTAGTTACACCCGGAGGATGATCTTCTTGGTTATTATTATTAATCCATACTAAAGACACAACCATATAATAATTAATTAAATAATAAAATAAACTAAAACTAAAAATAAAAACAAAAACAATATAGAAGCAGAAAGGAACTGAGGTTTTTGTGGCTGTCGTTTACTTAGGACTTTTTAGCCGTTGTCTTCTTCCTTCCGTCGCGGCGGCCATGAATATCCTCTCGCAAGCTTTTTTCTCCTTCTTCTTCATACATGGTCGGGTTTTTGCTTTTTGGATACCTGAAAACCAACACCCAACCATTAATGAAAAACAATGCTTACCCTTTTTTCTGATATGTTTCGGCCACGAGTTTAACGCATGTTGCCGGTGATTTTCCACCTTTAATTTGAGCGATCTTGCATGCAGTGACGTTTCTCTACTATTGCGGCCGGTGATGGAAGACCTGTGGCTGGGAGTTAGATCGCCCGCCGGAGAGGTTTGGCAGGTGTCGAGACCTTAGAGTCTCCGCCGATCCGGTTCGTCGGCGGATCTCTTTGCTTGAGAGCTTCGCCGTTTTGGGTTTCGTTTGCTTTTATTGATGGTGTTGTCGAGATTCTGATTCTCTTCTTCTGTTCTTAACGGGATAATGATGATGAAGCTTCTAAGTTTCTGAATCCCGACGATGATGACGAATACTCGTGATTCTCTGAGCTGCCGCTTTTTGAGTTCGCTCTTAGGGTTCGTGGATCCCTTCTTTTTTTATTCTGAACTTTCGATGAGATGATTATATATGTTTGATTTATGGGCTTTGATTATTGATTTGGGTGACGACTTGCTTGAGGATCTATTTGGTTTTCTGCAATTTTGTTGCAGGATTTTTCGGATCTGTTGCTGTTGTTCGTTTGAATTTGTTTGTTCTTTGAATGGGCTTTTGCTTTGATAGTTTGCTTGTTGGATTTGTTGATTCATGCGAACTGCAGATTTTACCGAAAAAGTTATCAAGGGGTTGTTTAGCTGAAAAGCAATTTGGTGAAATAAGCGCTTTTCAAGTAAGTGCTTTTTCCAAACCGGCTTTTCCAAATAAGCACTAGACTTCTTTATCTCTCTCTCAGTTGCCTCAGAAGGAACAGATGCTGCCGATTTGGGTCACTGACCGATAATCGGAGAGCCGACTTTGGAGTAGTCTGTTGCCCTCCCGACACCCGATGATGACATTGTTTTGATGGTGTCAGAGTCCCACTAACCGATTACATTTTCTTTGCTTGTTTTGACTTGCAGGTTCAAAGGAAACATCGGGAAAAGTCGGATGTTCGGGGACTTAGGATTATTTAGAAATTTTTAGAGAAAATAAAAATGTAACTTATTATTATTTTTGTAATTTTGTTTTAATTAAAAAAAATTTATGTAATTTTGTTTATTTATCATTTTTTTTTTATAGAATTAATATTATTAATAAATTTCTTTAACTTATTTTTGGATATTGCAAAAATTGAAAAGGTTATTACTTTATAATAAAATTATTCCCTTTTACATATCATAAATGAAATAATATATAAAAATGAAATAAAATTATTATTAATAAAACCCAATATCACCAAATAAATTAAAAAATCATTTTAACCATAAAACCTAAGAAAGAAATGATATTTTATAAAAATGAACAAAAAATAAAATAAATTAAGAAAAATAAAATGAAATTAATTTTAGAATATGTTTGTCCTAAAAATGAAATTAACTAAATACAATGAAAATAGATTGATTTTTTATGGAATGAAAATGAAAATAATATTAAGGACGAAAATGAAATAAAACTTCCAATTTCCCTAATAAATCCTAATTCCCCCAATTTATCCGATTAATCCCGTTTCTGGAGAAACTTCCAACTAAATTTTCGGCAACTCAAGTGAACAAACCTATCAGAACAAAATCCAATATGTCCGATCAACTCACGCGGTCATATTCTCAGGCTACCTTCAACCTAACAACCTGACCCGACTTAAACTGAACCGCTCAAATCCTTCTCAATCAAACAGTTCCAACCAACCAAATTTAACAGCCCAACTTTCCTGACCACGACTCAAAGTTTGTAAATTGACGGTCGGCTGCACCCGAATGACCATTTTACCAGCGCGCCACATGATATTTACCTGCAACAATCAAACGACTACACAAACTTGTTAGCAACTGATTAAATTCAATGCAAGGTGAAACGACAAATCTTAGGGCAAAATTTGGGGTATTACAGTTGCCCCTGTTTAAATAGCTTCACCGAATGATTTGAGAGACGAAGGCTCGAGAAATCATGGTGGAAGGGATTTAAATATAGATAACCGAAAATTTTGCCCTTAGATGCAGTGATATGCAGTGCTATGGACAAACGAAAATATGTTATAATGCTGGTGATGCCATGAATCTAGTATGATGTGTATGATGGAATGATAATTGCAAGGATGCAGACGACACGACGACACAGGGGACCGACGCGACGAACAAACTACACCGGGGAACATGATGCACTGGGGAAACAACACGACACGGGGAATTCTAAAGTGATAGTCAACTAGTACGAACACGATTAATTGTCACTTTTAGAAAAGGAATGGTAAGACGGAATCCACAATGGAGATGGCACCGATGAGACAACCTTCACTGGGGGATATCTAAGAGTAAATATTCAACAGGTTCAGGTGTGACCGACTGATACTCTAGGGTAAAAGTAAAACTGGACCTGCACGACTGTAGGATCGATTAACAGAATGCTGGAGCATTAAGCAAAGAATTACATCCGAGCTTCTGGAAATTCTCCCTCGTGACAGGATCAAACGGAATTTTCAGGAATCCGTAGAAACTATACAGGGTAAACCGGCTGTATGCCAAAATAAATGGTCTTAAATGCAAAACGCCCTGATAAGCTTTCTCGAGAAAGAACTGCCACTTATCGTCGGAAGGGACTTATATGCCAATCTGGATAAACTCTCAAATAAAGAGACTGCCGCTTATCGTGGATAATTGATGAAATATTGACTGATAAGCTCCACTGGAGGGACTGTTGCTCATCGGATAAAGTAAGCTTCCATGATCAAGACATGATTCAGCTTATTCTTTTACTAAAGGATAAAATGAACTTCCTCATACTTCAAGATTTTGTGCTCTCCTGAATATGATTCAGCTCCTTCTTTTACTAAAGGATAAAATGAACTTCCTCATGCTTCAAGATTTTGTGCTCTCCTGAATAAGATTCAGCTCCTTCTTTTACTAAAGGATAAAATGAACTTCCTCATGCTTCAAGATTTTGTGCTCTCCTGAATATGATTCAGTTCCTTCTTTTACTAAAGGATAAAATGAACTTCCTCATGCTTCAAGATTTTGTGCTCTCCTGAATATGATTAAGCTCCTTCTTTTACTAAAGAATAAAATGAACTTCCTCATACTTCAAGATTTTGTGCTCTCTTGAATCTGATTCAGCTCCTTCTTTTACTAAAGGATAAAATGAACTTCCTTATAATTCAAGATTTTGTGCTCTCCTGAATATGATTCAGCTCCTTCTTTTACTAAAGGATAAAACGAACTTCCTCATACTTCAAGATTTTGTGCTCTCCTGAATACGATTTAGTTCAAACCTCCCTGCACTTCAAAATGAAAAGGAAAATGGAAACCAAGCTGCTCGATGGAGATGGCCATTTGCTGCAAGTCATAACGAAGATAGGATAAGCTTCTCAAGCGAGAAATACCGCTCACTGGCAAGAGTGGCAATAATAAGCTTCTCGGGTGAGAACGGCTTGTAGAGGTGGTAACAGGTAATGTAAATTGTAATGAAGGCTGTAATGAAAGTTGTAATGAAGGTTGTAATGAAAGTTGAGCTCCTTGTACGAGAAGATCAGTTGTAGAGTGTATTGAAAAATTGTAATGAAAGTTGTAATGACGTAATGAACTCCTTGTACGAGAAGATCAATTGTAAAGTGTAATGAAAAATTGTAATGAAAGTTGTAATGTGATAATGATGATAGGCTTCTCTGGTGAGAACAGTCGCATACCGGTTGTTGTAAGATGTACTGTAATGTCAATTATAGTGATAAGCTTCTCAGGCGAGAACTGTCGCATATCTGCAAAGGATTGTAAAGGCTTTCTTGAGAGATAGTGCAAAATAAATGCACGTCCAGGTAGGTTCAACGTCAGACAGGCCCGAAGTTCGATCTAGAATTGGGCCCGAAAGAATTGACAGACAAAACTCCATTGAGGAAATGAACTCAAATGGGGATTATCTTATCCTATCATGGAAAGATAACTGAAATAACCATCGTCCACGAGGTTCGAGCTCTGTGGGGAATTGGAACAAATAGGTATTTTATGCTTAGGGCGGACGATCTACTTGGAGAGAGCGGACAAGCTCGGTTACTTGGTGGTAATGACAAATGATGACACGGATAACAAAACAATGTAGATGATAATATGCATGCCACAATGTATACTAATGTGTATGTTAATGTGTAAATGTCATACAATGAGTATAGAATGCTTAGGCTCATGCATATGCTGACAAAACAGACGAGAGAGGAGACATGAGATGAAATAAACATCTTGACAGGAATATCGGGCGCCCTCTGCAATAGTACGTCTATCAGAGGATAGGAAGGGTTGATGGTAGAACCAAATCTTGCTTCAAAAATTCCAACTTCCCTGGGGAGAAAATATCATGACTTCCACATGGGGATACGATACGACTTCACTGGAGAGTATGATGTCCTAACTTCAACTGGGGATCCATGACCTCTGCACGGGGATACGGTGTCATGACTTCACGGGAGGGATTGCTATCATGAACCATAACCAGCCTAAGAACTCTTGGATCGGAGACTTCTAGGGGTAAAATAAATATCCTCTACATGGGGAAGATATAGAGCTGGGCAGCTTCATGGAGATAGTGTAGCAATTTCCTGGGAATAGCACCTCGGCTTCCTGGGGAAAAGGTACATCCGATTGGGGATAAAATATATCAACTTCCCTGAGGAGAGTTCGTCGGAATTACTGGGGGAAATCAACAAACATTCCTAGGGACAGTATCTTGACTTCTTAGAGAAAACATGGCAATCTCCTGGGGAGAATTCCTGAGGAAGGTAATGCAATAATCACTGAGGAACATAAGCTTCTACTGAGAAGGGGTCTTCAAGAACATATATCACTTGGAGGATACCAGGGAGATTTTTTGCAGTCTTGAGGGTCACTAGGGATTTATCGGATGGCTCCTAAAAGTGTGGACAACTTAAAGTCTCGCTGGGGACTATCACTGGGAAGATGCTGGTATGATCTCTGTAGTCTTGGAAATTACCGGCTCGACCCACAGGGTTGTCAGCTTATAGTCTCGTTGGGGATTGTGTCGGCTTAAAGTCTCTCTGGGGACTGATCTGAGGCAAAGGTTTAGATGTAGATTCTGCAACGATGAGATTTACTGGGGAATGAAGACTGCCGGGAGTAAAATCCATCGGATGTATGAAGTCATGTTGTGAAAACACGGTAGTATTGCTTTTAATGGACTTTGTAGTAGTCGCCATTTTGAAAAATACCATGCCCCAGAGTACCTGCTTTGTGAGGAAGTCATCTCGAGAGGATTTTACAGAGGATATGGGGTTCGATTGCCCCACTATTTTCAAACTCTTAGAGGGATCTGTCAGATCTCGACGTAACTGGCACAGATCAACCGTGTTACGACTGAGTCCACAAGAATAGCTCTTAAGTATGTCTGGCTCATATCAGTACACGATTTGGAAACCGCCTGCCCCTATTTAGCAGGATCTTTGAGTTCTATTATCGACGTTTATGTGTAAATTTCTAAGATGTTAGGCAAAATCGACATGCGCGAAATGTTATCCTAAAACTATCAATGCAACAATATTTGTCTTGAAAATTTTTGTTCTTATTTTGAAAAAGGGTATCGCTATAACTCGTGACCGAAGTCACACAGCTAGGATATGAATTTAATTTGTAATGCCAACGGTAAATTGAGCATAGCTCGTAGGAGTCAGGAAACATTATCTTGTCGAGTATGCTTTCAAAAGAAATCCCACTTCAACTAGGTCTTTGAAAGGTTGTATTATGGTTTGGTTCACGGTTTAAGAAACAAAAGATAAAGGCCCAAAATTATTTGTACCCACCTCTCTTCGTGATGTTCTCCAATCCTATTCAGTTAACGGGATACGAGCACTCATATCTCAATCGGATTTGATATGGTCGAGAGCTCATCAAGGCTTTGGACGTGGCAGTCACTCACCTAGTTTCTTTTGTCGATTGGTCACACGACTTTGTTCTTTATTGGGGATTCTTTAAGGTACCCTCATTTTGCTTTTATTCCCTAACTTTTTCCTGGACGGCGTCTTTGGATTTGACATTGGAATCCAGCAGGATGCCCCAGTTTTGCCTAAGTCTCCTTCATAGGTTTTGACTTAGCGGGCTATATTTTTTATTTTTGTTGAATAGGTCGTGTGAATCCTTTGAAAGGCTTGTGACTGCCCCACTCTTTTAGCAGTAGAGGGATAGTCATTGGCTTCTAACTGCCTAAGATGTTAGGGATAAATTCTCAAAGGTTCGCTCCTCCTTTTTGAGAGTCTGAGCGCTCAATCCATTTAACTAAAAAACTGCCCTGCCCCAGGTTAAAGTAAAGGGTTTTTAATTTGGAAAAGAAGAAAACTCCTACTTCACGGCTCAAAGGGGGTAAAGAGGGATTATCGTCCTTATATCTCCATCGTTAGGGATTTGAAACAATGTCTTACATCATCAGCAGGTCTCAATTGGAAGCATACGACAAGAGATTTGATGTTTTTGGTTCATCATCCTCCTCCCAATTCTCTATCAAAGCGAGAGATCGGGTAAAGTTGGCATTACAAATTATGAAAAAAATATTTTTGACGAGTGAAACGAATGGATTTATTCAAGACAAACATGCATTGCATTAATTATTCAAAATAACAAGTTCGTACATGCTAATTATGCTTAATCAAAGAAAATAAAACATATAAATAACAAAATGAACTGTCTCAAAGTCCTTCAAGATGTGTTTATGAAGCCTTTGCATCTGAGATCGGCACAATAGTAGTGGTTTCCTCTGGCGGAACCTCGTTGAAATGGGGAGTATGATCAATGCGTATTGTAACACCCTTATTCTACCCCATAGATATTACGGCAAAAATAACACGAATTTCAGAGTAAAATATTTACTTTCATAAAAAGCCACAAAGGGCGTACATTTCTCAAAGTCAACAAAGTTGGTCGATACTCCGTAACACACGGGTTTTCTCAAAATACATCAAAACATCATATACAGTGGAACCCAAAACATAACTCAATGTTTTCCTCATAAGGGAACATCAACCCAATGATATACAATCAACTCTAAGAACCCAACCCGATGTTACATATCAGAGCAAGACCCTCTAAATTAACCATAAAGGCTAACGACTCTAAAACTTCACAATACTCCTCGACGGCGTCCACGACTAAACTAGCTCATCTGCACGTTACCCACGTGGAGGTAACATTCAAACAGGCAGGGTGAGTAAGGCAATTCATAATAATCAATGTATAACAATTAATGCATAAACGGCATATTACTCATAGTTATATTCAACACATTGATATTCTTCAATTATGCCTCAAAGGCCACAATGTCATAATTATACACAAAGGCTCATAAATGCAAATGCAACATAGACTCAATGCATGCGGTACCAATCATCACAACACGATGGACACTGGGCCATAAACCCTCCATAGATCCCCATCAATAGGATTGGAGCACATCAAAATACTTCACATCCACACAGTGGGATTGAAGTCAAATTAATCGAGATCCTGAACCGAAGTCCGGATGCACATGAATGCATGATACACACTTCACAATAATCCTCATAATAACAGCATATGGTGCATCATCATTCATCATATTCATCATCATTACACGTCATATCTCATCATCATATTCATCATTATAAATCATGTCATTATAGCTCATCGTAACAATCATCATCATACATCATGTTATCATATCTCATCATAATAATCATCATTATACAATATATCATCATATTTCATCACATTAATCATCATACATCATATCATCATAATTCATCATATTATTCATCATACAACATATCATCGTAGTCCATCATATTAATTAATCTCACACATCATGTCATCATATAATCCCGTATAAATCACATATTAGCTCATAGTCATTTTATCCCATATTAATTCATAGTATTACCCTCATATCATCTCATATTAATTTATCAAGTTATACTCACGATAATCCCCACACTATCGCCTATCAATCACATAAATTTCACGGTTCTACTCATGTTAATTCATCATATTATCACAGTTACCCTCATGGTAATTCATCAGGAAAATCGCAACATCAAAACATCAAGACATCCTTGAACCAGAACATGATTCATTAATAGAACATATACACAGTTGACTTCTCAAACATAATTAGATATAAAAATATTGGGAAAACAATTCCCTTATCTATACTATGTTATAGCTCTGTTTATTAGCTTTCCAATGCTTCGAACGGGGGTCAAAACGGACTTACGGATCAAAAGTTACGTCCAAAACAATTTCGACCAAAAACATGAACAGTCGTGACGAACAGCAAAATGCTGTTACGCTCCGGAACCTAAATCAACCCAAAAGTCCACACGATTCACTTCCTTGATGCCCCAAAACACCCCTAAATCATCCCTAAGGTCCTACGGCGATAAAGGCACAAAACCTACGGTTTATTAGGCCAATCCGGCAACATTTGCACTGCCTAAATCACTATTTTCCTGCAATTGCTCTGAGTGCATCAGAGTTACTCACATATGAACATTCATATTCCTATAGGGTCAAACATATCACAATCCAAGGTTTTGACCACGAAGGCAAAAATTATTATTTCTCATCTCTACACTCAAAGGGTCAAGAATACTAACCACTAACCTCCAGGGTCTACCGTCAATTTCCTTACAATTGCTCCGAAGGCATCGTAATTTCAAATATCAAATATTATATCCCATATGGGCAGACATATAACGATCTAAGGTTTTGGCCACAAAGGCCTAAGGTTTCCTTTCTCATATCAATATTCAGTGTTACATACCATTAACCATAACCTCAAAGACTTATCACCGATTTCCCTATTTTCCCACAACCAACCCAAAATACCTTAAATCTTAAATCAACCATAAACACATCGAAAGGCATACATGGAAAATCATGAAATGCGATACTCCCCATACCTTAGTCGATTCGTAACTTTCACGATTAATCTTTGGGATCTTCTGCTTCCAGCCTTTCCTTCAGAGCTCTGGCCACGAACTTTCACGTTAAACACAAAATGAAATCTGATTTCCTTTCAGAACTCAATTTTGTCTAACTTAGTCTTGGGCCTCACAAATTGGGCTTTTCCCATAACACCCTTACTAACTCTTCATACTGCCCAATTTACCCTTATTTCTTTTATATTCATTTTAATCAATAATAATACTAACATTCTCATATAGTATACTATTAATTAAATAAATAGTCCAACATGCACATTTTCTCAGTAATTCCCAAAACCACCGAAAACACCGAAAACACCAAAATACAAATATTCTCAATTAAATAAATTAATTAAAATATTTCGATTAAATTTGAGGTGTTACACGTATCATCTTGCTTGCCCCAGCTATATCTGTCATTGCTTCATTATCAGTCTTCAAAATAACTTTCCCGGATTCTTGGTCGATCGGGGTCACGTTGTCTAGAGGATCACTGGAATGAAGTGGACTAGGCTTCTGGATAGATATTGGCTTTGGCTGATTCACTGTAAAAGTAATTGGCTTAGATAGGCTGAACATTGGCTTGGCAGAATTTGATCTTGGCAAATGGAAAATCCAGAGAGGAGCCCTGACCTTTGGCTGAGGATCATCAAAAGACAGAATCTTCTCTTCCAACAAATCTCTGACAAGGTTCTTAAGAGCACAACAATTCTCCAAGTCATGGTCGGGCGCACCCTCATGAAATAAACAATGAGCGGCGGGGTTGCAGTTGGCAGGCAAAGGATTTGGAGGCGGACCCAAAGCTCGGGTAGTAATCAGACCTCGTTGTACTAAGTAGGGATACAACTCGGTGAACATCATTGGAATCGGAGGACACGACTTGTATTGTCTCCTTCCTCAGAGCACTTTGGCGGGGTGCCTGATTCTTTGATGGTTGATTGGCAGAAGCATTGGGCGCTTGCTGACAGTTGACAGGAGTTTGTGCAGGCTGATAAACAGGAGGTTGTTGATAAACCAGATGCTGATAGACCGGAGCCGGTTGCACAGGCTGATAGATAGGAAATTGAGAACTGTAGCTACATAGGGTTGTTGAGCATACTGAACCGGATAACCTTGAACATAACTCTGCTGATGTTGATGAGCAACCGTCAAGCGATTCCTCAGACGTGTAGCTCTTTTATGTTGGTCAAAGCTCAGAGTTTTGCACTTCGGAGGAGTAACTCGTCGAATTGGTTGAGCGATGGTAGGATACACCAAACTGGATTGAAGACCATGAGGAGATATGTTCTCAACAGTAACAGCTGGTTGAGGATCCACAACAGTATGGGTAATCTCAGACACCACAGTAGATTGAGTATCCATCTTTACCTTAAGAGCTTGTACCATCTCCATAATTTGCCCCACACTTCCTCGAAGATCTTCGAGTTCATGGCTGACACGGTCGATCTCTTGATTTTGTTCTTCCATCCTTTTTCGAGCTTGGGCTCTAGTATTGTACTGATGCGGAGGACCCAGGGTGACGAAACTAGAAGGTGAGAGAACCGAGAATGAGAAACCGGGAGACACATGCAATGCGAAATATGATGTTAAAATGCAAAATGATTTCATGGAATTCAAATATTTACGAATATTGCGGAATAGCAAAGAAATTTTAGTTTAGTAATTGAGAACTGGATTACAAATAATATAAAGTCTTTAAAAAAAACAACTAAACATAAGCTAATAATGACCCTAAGGAAGCAATGTCCACAACTTCAAGGAGTAGGCGGACATTCGGAGGAAAATAAATCCTCGTAGATTCTTCTCTTCTTGTAGGAGAGTACCTCTTCATTCTTTGACTGAAGCTATTTTTGAAGTTCATCGTACTCACTGACCGTCACATGGTATTTGTTCTTCCATGTTTCCGCTTCATGTTGAGCTTTCTTCAAAGCGATCTTCAATGTTTCAGCCTCGGACTTGAAATATTGAACATGTTCCTCTCTTGGAGGTAAAGGATCCTGGCGAGGATAAGGCATCTTCAACTTGATAGCTCTGTCTCGGACCCACTAAAGGTATGGTTCCATGGAAATGCAATTCGGCCTACCCAGACTTTCTCGACCTTTCCTATGCAAGTGACGCCAGGAAGATACAATCTGATCTTGAAGCTCTTTGTTGTCCTCGAAGAATATTTTCTCTACGTAGGTACTTTTAGGAGGTTCTTTCAAGGGATACCCTAACTGTCAACGAGCTAGGACTGGATTGTAGTTAATTCCTCCATTAAAACCGAGTAAAGGCATGTTAGCGAAATCTCCACAACCATCAATGAGTAATATTCCATCATACATACGGTTGTACCAATCAATATCGAAGTGGGTTAAAGTCATAACTCTTTGTGACCAACGTCCTTGGGTGGGACTCCAAAAAGGACCGGACTTAGGCAAGTGCAAAATAAACCACTTGTACAGTAACGACACACAACAGGTAATCACCCCTCCACCACGAAGGTTTCAGAGATGGACTGAATGATAAGTGTTACCCACTAAGGTTGGTACCGAATTCCTTCGCATGAAGATCTTGATGGCATTAAGGTCCACAAATCCTTCAAAACTAGGGAAAAGCAACACTCCATAGATAAGCAAGGCAAGGATCGACTCAAAGGTAGGCATGCTCAAATGATCGACATAATATTGGGCTTTCTCCATTAGGAACTTTGTAGGTAACCTAAAAATATCACCCTTATGAGTCATATTCTCCTTAATGTCAGATACCTTCGAACATGTGGCTTTAGCAATATCCTGTTCTTTAGGGTCTTTCTCCAAGAAGGGGAAAGGAGACTTATCCAAAATAGGCAACCCCACAAGCTGAGAACACTCTTCCAAAGTAGGTAATAACTGATAGTCGGTAAATGTGAAGCAATGGTAGTCAGGATCATAGAACTGTAGCAAAACCGAGAGAAGTCCTTCGTTCATTTTAAATTCCAACAGAGGTAACAACCTTCCATACCGGTTACAGAATCCTTCTCGATCTTGGACTAAAGATCCTAACTTCCTTAGGTCATCTAGCTTAGGACTTCTAAAAGTATACTTCAAAGTTTTTCTTCTATTGTAATCCATAGTATCCTGCAATATCCATGAATAAGGTTTGAATTCCATGAAATATAATGCAATGTGATGTTTTATGGATGCAATGCACATAAACACAAGTCCTATGTTAAAGGTATGTGCAAGGAGTTAGGGTCTACCCATCCCTATAAAGTATGTACTAAGGTTAGTGGTACCTGCCGAACAAGGTTCTAAAGAAGTTCCCAAAGTCATCAGTCCATCCTTTGGATATTATCAACCTTCCGACTGACTCGGGGGTTGATAATATTCTCAAGAGAATCTCTTTTGAGGGTAGTATCGCGTAGAAACTATTGTGGGACTACTCCCCCATAGTTCCCGCACTACGTCCTAGATAAGGCCAAGGTGATGTTAAGGTACTACGGTCCTCAATATCATAGACTCCTTTTCAAAAATAGTAAAAGTTTTCACGACTACTCGTTAAACTGAACTATCTCATGGAAGGATCTCAATCGAGCGGTGATTCTCAAGTCATCTTGGTCGAGACTCACTCCCTATAAGCCTCGTTGAATATATCGCCATCCTATAATAAGGTCACTCAAGTCCGGGTTAGGACTTATCGCACAATAATATGATACCCCCCCCCCCCCAAGCAAGGTACAATGATGCATATACAGATAATTAATAATATAAAAACATGCAATAAACAAAATAGGGGAAACCCTTAAACATTATGGTGTCCCCAGTGAAGTCGTCATTTTCTGTTTCGGTGGAAATAGGATATCAAACTATTAATTAGTTTGAATAACAATTCAACTCACAACCGCTCTTTGATTTATCCGAAGGAAAAGATCAAAAGAGGGAAAACCTATTTTTCCATCGTAAACACAATGCGGGGAGAGACCTAGGTAAGGGGTTGGTTAAGCTTAGGGAAAGTACTAGCACCCTAAACTTCTGTAGTACTCTACAATAACCTTTTGTTTATTGTATGCTTTTTTATTTTATTATCTGTTTGGAATATATATTGAGCAAAGGGATAGAGTGACCTAAAAGACCTAAGGGTTAGTCCTAAGTTTACTCGGCAAGACGTCGCATCTTGTGCCTACATATCCTGGCGAGAATGGAATCAGAGTAATTATATTTCCCCTCGAAAGGGAGGTTAGAAACGTCTTGACTGTGGTCAAGGTTTTAAGGGGAGTAAACGTTTCTTAAGGAAGCGCTTACATGGAGTTTTTGAAACTCCTATTTCTACGTTGAACTTGTAATTGCAATTAGGGTTAAATTAGGGTTGACTATATGTTCCACGGCGGAAAACCCTAAAACATAGTACGACGACTCTTTGACCTAAAGGTAGGGTAAAGGGCATTTTCGTCCACGGCGGGACACCTAAGCTAATTAGGGTTTTGAAACGGTAAAGGGTTAGGACTATTGACTCGGTGGTCAAACGGCTAGACCTAATTCCTTCGGAGGGGTGATTAACGGTAAAAACATGCAAGATATGGCAAATTATTATAAGGCAAAATTAAAGGACGGAAACAATAAATAAATAGTGAAAACAGTAAAAGAAAAGCATCACGACGATCACTCGTGTAAATTACAAATCCCAAAACAAATGCGAAAATAAAAATAATTGTGATCATGGCCTCGCATAAATTACATTCATGAAACAAAAGAATAGTACGAACAAATGAAATATTGAGGCTGCAACGAACAAACTAACGAGGGTTAGACGAAAATGAAAAGGCCAAATCAAGAATTTTCTTTTTGCATTTTTATTTTAAAGGAGGAAATTAGTTTTTTGCATTTAAACATTAGTTTTTAATTTAATTAAAAAATATTTTAAATTCTTTTTTATGAAGAAAATCTATTTAGATTTTATTGCAATTAATTAAAAAAAGTTTATGTTAATGCTAAAATAAAAATGTTTTAAATTTTAATCTTTATTTGCAAAATTTGTTTTAACTTAATTAAAGAAACTTAATCTTAAGGTATTTGATTAAGCAACTCTTATTTTAAATTTTGATGTAATTTTTAAAAAAGATTTTACTTTTGATGTAAAAAAAAAAGTTTTAATTTTAATGTTTTAAAAACATGTTAATTTGAATATATAAAAAAAATGTTTCAATGTATTTACCATGAGACTTCTTAGATATTTTTTTTAATAAGAAAAATAAAAGACTTTAATTTTATTAAAAGAGCATGGTTAATTAGTTACACCCGGAGGATTATCTTCTTGGTTATTATTATTAATCCATACTAAAGACACAACCATATAATAATTAATTAAATAATAAAATAAACTAAAACTAAAAATAAAAACAAAAACAATATAGAAGCAGAAAGGAACGGTGGTTTTTGTGGCTGTCATTTACTTAGGGCTTTTTAGCCCTTGTCTTCTTCCTTCCGTCGCGGCGGCCATGAGTATCCTCTCGCAAGCTTTTTTCTCCTTCTTCTTCATACATGATCGGATTTTTGCTTTTTGGATACCTGAAAACCAACACCCAACCATTAATGAAAAACAATGCTTACCCTTTTTTCTGATATGTTTCGGCCACGAGTTTAACGCATGTTGCCGGTGATTTTCCACCTTTAATTTGAGCGATCTTGCATACAGTGACGTTTCTCTACTATTGCGGCCGGTGATGGAAGACCTGTGGCTGGGAGTTAGATCGCCCGCCGGAGAGGTTTGGCAGGTGTCGAGACCTTTAAAATTTTCACCATTTAAGTCACAAGGTTGTACACCTTATAGGCTTTTATTTTAGTATATCCTGTAAACACTATACTTTCACTTTTCATATCTAGCTTTCTTCTTCTTTGGTCATATATGTGTTTGGAACATACTGATCCAAACACTTTTAGATGTTTACACTTGGTTTTCTTCCACTTCAAGCTTCCTTGGGCATTTTTATATTCATCTTCTTAGTTAAGAACTTGTTTAGGATATATATAATTGTGTTGATTATCTTTCTCAAAAACTTTTTAGGCATGTTCTTATGTTAGCATGGTTTTATCCTTGGCTCTATTTCTTATTTCTTTTAAACCATTCTACTATTGAGCGTAAGGTGAGATTTATGCTCTACCACTATCACTCCTCAAAACCTGAATTATCTTTCTAATCTCCTTCTCAATTAA
Organism: Lathyrus sativus; assembly: GCA_963859935.3. Taxonomy (NCBI): domain Eukaryota; kingdom Viridiplantae; phylum Streptophyta; class Magnoliopsida; order Fabales; family Fabaceae; genus Lathyrus; species Lathyrus sativus. The sequence goes on along the minus strand of OZ012735.1, from coordinate 169,817,519 downwards.
GGTTTTGAGTTTCTTGAAATTTTCAAAAGACTCACTATTTAGGTTTTTAGTATACAACCATAATATTCTTGTATGTATGCTTATCAATAAAAGTAACGAAATATTTTTTTCCACCTAGTTATGATACTTCAAATGGACCACATATATCAAAATGCATAACTTTTGGTGCAACATTTGATATTTTAGGTATGTTTGATGCAAAGAACAATCTTTTTTTGCCTCTCAGACATGATTCACATGATATATTACTTGCGTTCAATTTAAATAGGAAAAACACTAAATTTTTAGAGATCGATTCACTTAGGATTCTAAAAATCAAGTGATCATATCGTGCATACCAAAGTCATTCAAGATCATCATAAGTGGTGCTTGACAAACACAACTGTTTTGTAGTTTTAATGTTGCATTTAAATGTCTTGCTGTTTGACAACATGGACTTCAATGTCATATTTTTTTTAGGATCAAAAAGATGTAGTGAATTCTCATTCACGGTAACTGGGAGTCTCTTTCCAACCAACTATCATATGATATTTATTGTCATTCATACCAATAAATAGATTATATACTTTATGATTGCATTCTTGTCATCCTTTCTCCTGATGGCAATATCACTTATACCTTTTGTTGCAAGGTAACTTGTGTTAGCTAGCCTTATATTGATTATTTTGATTAGATCAAATTTTGTAAGCCATTATTTGTGTCTAGTCATGTGATTAGAAAACCCTAAATCAAGGTTCCATAACTCACACATATGGTTTCTTTCACATGTTGTGGCCATTAGTAATACTGCTTCGAAATCATAGCCATCATCATGAACTATGTATATGTACCTCTTTATCACTATTTTGATTTTTCTTGTCTATTTTCTCGTGCCAACATTCATTAGAAAAATGTTTATACTTCTCACAATTGTAGCATTGCACTTTTCTTTTATCAAACTCATTTTTCTTTAATTGATTGATGTCAAAGCCTTCTCGTCTCTTGAAGGATGCATCTTTAACATCAAACTTTGACTTGTCATTATTGGACCAGCTTCCACTCTTGAAACTTCCTTTTATTTTCATCTTTCATCACCATTTGATCTTGTAAAGCTTGTTGAATTGGCCTCTCAATTCCTCTATCAATCACCATGAATTCATGAACCTCCAAAAAACCCAACAACTCCTCAATTTTCATAGTTTTTGTTGTAATTGTATTTTTGTGTGCCAAATATGATCACACATTTTGTATATTTATATGCAAAAGAGATATACACAATAGGTAACATTATAATTTACACTTATGACTAATTAATTATCAATCAATACTAATTGATTATATACAAATTCTCAACACTCCCCCTCAAGCTGGATCATATATATTGTATGATATGAGCTTGTTACAAATATAATTCACTCGAGAATCCTTGAGAGACTTGGTAGACATATCAACGAATTGATCTTCAGATTGGACAAATTACATGGTTATTTCTCCTGACAGTACCTTGTCACTTACATAGTGATAATCTATTTCTATATGCTTGGTTCGTTCATAGAAAACCAGATTGGGTGCAATGTGAAGTGTCGCTTGATTGTCGCATATGAGTTTTGTGGCTTGAAGGTCTCCCAACCTAAGTTCTAAGAGAAAATTCTTAAGCCATGCAAGTTTCTTTGATGTTGTTTCCATAACACGGTATTCCGCTTCAACACTAGATAGTGCAACTGTGTTTTGTTTCTTGCTTCTCCATGAGATCATATTTCTTTCAATAAGAACACAATATCCAGAAGTGGATCCGACGGTGATCCTACCCAGTATGCATCTGAATAGCACATGATTTTAGCATCACTAGTATCTTCATATAATAGGTCTCTTCCTGGTGCTTTCTTTATATATCTGAGAATCTGAATAATTGCATTCCAATGAGTATCACAAGGAGCATTCACTAACTGACTCACAATGCTCGCTGTAAAATTAATATCTGGTCTGGTGACGGTAAGATAATTGAGTCTACCCACTAAACATCGATATCTTTCTGGGTCTTTCAACAACTCCCCCTAACCCGGAAGAAGCTTGACATTGGGATCCATAAGGATATTAATCGAATGACAATCAAGCATACGACATTCAATTATGATGTCTACTACATACTTATGTTAGTTAATTGCAATGTCTGATGAGGTCTGAGAAACTTCAATACCTAAGAAGTATCTGAGTGGACCCAAATCTTTTCTCTGAAGGTTTTTGAAAAGATGAATTTTGAGTCGTTAGATACCCTCTGTATTGTCTCTAGTAATAACAATGTCATCAACATAGACCGCAAAGAAAGATACGCTGATCGGCGGAGTAATGAAAGAAGAAAACAGAGTGATATGCTTCACATCTAGTCATCTTGAACGGTATCAAAGTAGAACTGAAGCCGTCAAGCCAAGCACACAGAGATTGTTTCAGTCCATAAAGAGAACGATAGAGCCGACAAACAGGTCTTGAGTTTCCAGGAATTGTAAAACCTATGGGTTGATCCATATACGCTTTCTCCTCCAATTCTCCGTGTAGAAGGGAATTTTTAATGTCCAACTGATGAAGAGACTAATGATTAATAGCAGCCATTGCAAGGAAGAGACTAAATGAACTAATCTTGGCCACTAAAGAAAAAGTGTCACCATAATCAAGGCCAAATATCTGTGTGTATTCCTTGGCTACAAAACGAGCTTTGAAATGATCAATCTGACCATCTAGTCCAACTTTCACTATAAAAACCCATTGACATCCCACTATAGTTTTGTCTGAAGGTAAACTAACAATGTCCCAAGTGTTATTTGAATGCAATGCAGCCATTTCTTCCACCATCACCTGATGCCAATTGGGATCAATTATAGCTTCACATGTAGACTTAGTAATAGACACAGAATTCAAAGTAGACACAAAAGAAACATAGGAAGTAGAGAGATTATCATAATTTAAAACACAAGCATATTTTGTATTTGGATTATGAGATCAAATACTTTTTTGTAATGTTATTGGAAGGTTAAGCTCGAGTGACGTAGCTGGAGGAACAGTTGGAGCAGAAGATGGTACTGGTGGATTAATATCATCTATAACTTCTGATGAACAGGGTGTCCGTCGTTGTTAGACCTGCAATGGAGGTTTAATAGGTGTGGGGATGATAGAAGGGATATCTCGAACATCTAAATTACAAATCTCATAACACCAAGGCAGAGAAAAAAGGGGAATCTTCAAAGAATATAACATTGGAGGAAACAATGTATCATTGAAGTTGAGGGAATAAATAACGATATCCCTTTTGTATACATGAGTAGCCTAGAAAAATAGATTTGACAAATTTGGCGAAAATTTTGTCTTTACCTTGACTAAAATCATGAACAAAGCATTTGCAACCAAAAACACGGAGAGGAATGGGGTAGAGATCATATTGCGGATTCAATATAGAGTAAGGAATCTGATCTTGAAGGACCGATGAAGACATTCAGCTATGAGGAGAGCATCACCCCGAAAACGAGAGGGTACATTGTGGTGAAGTAAAAGAGTCTGTGCAGAACAGTCAAGAGTACGATTAATCGGCGGGAAAGAAGGTGATGCCACACGCGGAGGGAAGGGAGGCGCGTGAGATCCACGCGCGGGAGGACTAAGGGCGCGTGAGGGTGTGTTAGACGACGAAAGACGACAGAGTTTTTGGATTCCAACCAATCGGAAGGAGACAAGTCTGTTGGTGTGGTTATCTCGCCGGAATGTCTTTGGGAGCGGTGGGGCGCTCATATCAGTGCCATGGATGGCCGAAAAATTGGTCAAAACGAGAAAAAAATTGTGGAAGACAGCAGGTCAACCAGCTCTAGATACCATGTTGTAATTGTATTTCTGTGTCTCAAATATGATCACACATATTGTATATTTATATGCAAAAGAGATATACATAATAGATAATGTTATAATTTTACACTTATGACTAATTAATTATATACGGATTCCTAATAGTTTTCACATTTATGAATTCTAAAATTGCCACTACTATGAAGTAAAAATATTAAAGTTATAGATCTCATCATTTTTTTTCAACCACTTGCTAATCACAAATAACTTCACCACAGGTCTTCATTTGATTTGCCACTAGAATCAACTTACCAAAATAATCACTTATTCTTTGGTATTCTTATTTGCTTCAGCCCATGTTTCCTCCATAAAAATTGAAGTTTCATTTCCTTCATCTTTTCTCCACAATTATGGTACTTCTGGATGTCTTATGTCTCTTTTGATTTTTTTACTTTTGAGATCTTTTCAAAATGATGAGCATCTACATTTTGTTAAATGTAGAGTTCTTCTTCAAATATTTGAATGTGACCCTTTGTCCATTGGTAGGTTTTGCTCTCAGATATTCATAATCATTCTTCATCATTTTAAGTATTTATTGAGCTTCAAAAAACAATTTCATCAAAGCATTTCATCTTTCTCAATTGCTTCCATAAAAAATCAAGATATTAGATGGAAATGCACAATTGGTATTCATGATTGTTAAGGAAGAACACTAATGTTTCCAATTTGATAACCCCTCACAAGTTTTGTGTTCCCCTTGTATTGAAATTAATTCTCTAGTATCAAAATCATTCCTTTCTATGGTATCAAACCAATTCTCTCTCATGTATCCAACAAATCCTTTGGTATCAAAACCAATTTCTTAGTATTAAACTTGGCTCTCAATGCCAATTGTTAGCGTATCTCTAGAGTTTCTTGCAGTTCAAGCAATCAAATACATACACTCAGTGCTGAACAATAAACAACATAATGGATGTTTTAACTTGGGCTGATTGAAATTAGTTTCAAATTGAATTTACAACATCTTTTATAATAGCTTGTCAGTTAAACAGCCAACTTAACTGATTAGTTGGTCAGTTAAGACACTAACAAATCACTATCAACCTGGAACAACATATCGCAATTTATAATTATGATCTTTTATATACCACATTGAATTGCAACCAATTATGCTAGCATTCGTGTTGTAGAAGAGGGCGTATCAAAAATTTGATGCACAATTGCGCTCAATTTTATTTTTTAGCTTTTTTGACACGAGACTTGTAAATGACTCTTGTTTATTTAAGCAGCAGAGGAAGTAGAACAATCAGAAGGTTTTATCGTATTTTCCTTAACAAATGGCCCTGAGTATCATATCTTACAGGTTCGTTACATACACTTTCATTTTCTTTAGATTAATGTCACAAATTACCAATGGAGTTTAGACGTGATTAACGTTTTCGTTTATTCTTATAACTTACAATTCCTTAATTTACTGTTTGTGAAAATGATTTGCTCAGATTGCAGATTCAGTGGTTGTTGCCAGACACCTAGGAGCCACTCTTGTTCTTCCTGATATTAAGAATAGCAAATCAGGATATAGCATGTGTGTGCTCTATTTTTCTTAACTCTATTTTATTGTGTTAGCAAAATAGCTTATACATAATCACTTATTTCATTTCAGGAATCTTGGAGATGTTTATGATGTTGAAAATATTTTGAATAATCTGAAAGGGTTAGTGAAAGTAACAAAAACACTCCCTCCTCAAATGTCTACTAGAAACACACCAATCGTAAGAGTACCAAACAAGGTTTCACAAGACTACATTGTCAACAAAATCAAACCAATCTACAAAACCAAAGGGATTATTAAGATTGAATCACACTTTCCATCAAGAAATAACAACAACTTGGATTCACTTGCATGCCAAGCAATGTTTGGAACACTTGAGTTCAAGTCAGAGATACAAGAAGTAGCTGAGTCGATAGTCCAAAATCTACAAACATGGAGTCAGGAATCAAATGGACAATTTGTTGCAGTGGATTTGAAAAATGAGTGTAATGGAAAAGATGAAAGTGGTAGAAAACAATGTTACCAAGGACATGAGATTGGTGAGTTTCTTAAGAAAATTGGATTTGGTCAAGAAACGGTTGTTTATGTCACTCAGACTAAATGGAGTGCTGATCTTAATTCACTCAGATATATGTTCCCAAAAACATATACCAAGGTAACTTTTTTCATTACGTGTGAACTGTGAAACATTTTTTTCAATGTCATGTTTGGCGAATGAAGTTTTTATATCTTATGGTGCAACAGGAAAATATAATGTTAGCAACCGAGAAAGAAAAGTTTCTAAGCTCAGAAAGCATTGAAGTTGAGAAGGTCATTGATTTCTACGCATGTTCTGAAAGTGATATCTTTGTGCCTTCAATTCCTGGAGGAGTATTCTATGAAAGTGTTGCTGGGATGAGAATTGTGTCGGGGAAAAATCAAATAATTGTTCCAAGTGAAATAGTGAGTTCATCAGCTTCAGTTTCTGAATACATGTCTCCATATGTGACCAAGAAGAACCATTTTGCTTATAAATGCTATTGCTGAGTTGATTAACATTGCTCTAAGTTTGGATATATATAATATACTTAAATCACCCAATCTATAGCTTTTTTGTTAAAATGTTTGGATGTAAGACGTGTTTCCCTCAACTCTTTTATTTTTATCTATTTAACTTATATACTCTACAAATTTATCATTATAATTGAGATAAAAATTAAATACTGGCGAAAATTGTCTTTATGACATAAAATCTTTCTCTTAATAATAAATAAATGAACGCAAATTTTAATAATAAAAAATAATATTTTCTATAAAATAAATGGATCCTTGTGATAAAACATATCACCACTAATACCAACACGACACCTCTATTTTCTCATCAAATCCACGAAAGTATTGACGTCAAACAAATACAATCCACAAAAAACCAAAACTAGATGAAATTCCGTATATTTGTTAGAACCTAAGTGTAAAACAAATCCAAATTTCTCCTGAAATTAGCATGCTAATGTTGGCTAGAAGCAAAAGAAACGTGGTATATAGTAATATATACTATTTCCCTTTACAAACCATCAGTAGAAAAACAAATGAAACAGCAGTAAGTGTCTGAAACAGCTCGACGCCTATGTACACCTATTGAGAAGCCACAGGTTCTTTACTTTTTTTAGTCCTTCGAATCTTGGAGAAAACATTGTTGATGGGAGTTGCTGGTACTGGAATCAATTTCCCAACAACGGCAAGAGGCCAACTAAAAAATGGTGGGAAAAAAACATTAGTAAAAGGAAATTTCTGTTATAATTTGTGCACAACCAAACCCTGTAATATTTGTTAATACAGTAGCTATAATTACTTTTGACCATTTAATAAGATGAAAAGATGGAATTAGGTTTTCAATTTGTGTATTCAACTAACCCAATGAATCCAATAATGACAGAAATGAGCCACTGCTGCCAATTAAGCCTAGTAGTTTTAGTGAACTTCCCAAGAAATTCAACAATGATAACCTGAAGAACAGGAGTAATTATATAGTGGTGCTAAACAGTTACAGACAAAGCTAAACAATAAGTCGACTTGAAAAAACTAACCTGAAGTACAACAGTAAATGCCACTATCCCCATAAAGAGGAAGTTTCTAGTGACTCCTTTAAAAATGTTGAATTCATCTGGCTTACGAGCATTAAATTCATTGAAGACCTGCAGTTTGAAAGCATCCAAGCATGCAGAGGATTTAGCAGCATAACATGATAATTCATATGCCATAACCTTTTTTGACATGAAAAGGGATTTAGAAGCAATAAAAGGACGAAGATAATAACTTACTTGACAGATAACAAAAGCATTGAAGATCAAAGTGTTCTTTACTTTGATAGCATGTTCACTGTTTTGATGCTCAAGACCCAATATACGTACACCTTGGAAATTGAGAACAAGCAAAACCGCCACTTGATACATTGCCTGAAAATTTCCAATTATTATTGCCGAGTTAGATCCAAAAGAAAATGTTTAGTATATATATAAACAGTATTAATATTAATAATGATGCAAGACTGTTTTCTTGGAATCATTTAGCAGGCCGCATGTGGATGAGCCAAAAGACAAGTTCCTACCATATCGAACAAAATATCAAAAACACGAATACTAATAAATGAGAAACAGAATCCACCTGTATCAGCAAATTCCTCCACATGATATTTGTTATGAGAGGTTCCCTGAAAAGCATCAAAGGCATGTCAACTACACCTCGGAAAAAAAAAAGGCCACTTTTTACAGCTACGTTATGTAAATACATGCTTGAATATACAAATTCACTGTTTAAAAGGATCTACATGCTTCACAACAAGTGTTTTTCATTTGATCGTACCCGCATGTTCTTGTATTATTTTAAGGGCATTTCCTCTATGGTTTTGTAAAATATTCTCACAGTCCAAATCTATTGCGATGACTATAAACCCGGGATGAAATCGTACAAGAATTCATCAATTCATTTCAGCAAATGCGCGCACACAAATTCAGCATTTACTGGCTAAGCTTCATGGCTATGGGAAACTGTTTTTTTTTTCTAAAGTGAGATTGTGTAACCACACTAAATTGATATTATTTCAAATGGTTATGGTTATACCAACAGTTTTTCCATTTCCCGGCAGATATTTACAAATTTGTTAGAAGAACTAAAACCAGTCGTATTGAATCACTTCTCCAAATTTTCAAAGCACTCTGTAACCCAAGATTCAGGAAATTCTTGCACAAAAATTCAACCTTCACTGGCTATGGGAAACTGTTTATTTTTCCTGATGTGAGATTGTGTAACCACACCGAATTGCTTGTATGTCATATGGTTAAAATTGGATTTCCAATTCCAATAGTATTGAATCACTTCTCCTATTTTCAAAACACTGTAACACAAGAATCTTGACTACCATGTAATAATCAGAAAAAGTATTAAATTCTGACCTTCGACCCACAGGAGTCCGATCCATGAGGTGATCAGTTGGTGGTTCAGTTGCCAAAGCTAGTGCTCCCAAAGTATCCATGATAAGATTCACCCAGAGAAGCTGTAAAGAAAGTAACATTACAAACAGAGAGATAAGAATGTCCCAAAAATGTCAGCAATACAAGCCACAGGGGGGAGAGAGAGAGAGGGGGGGGGGGGGGGGGGGGGGGGGGGGGGGTATACCTGCACTGCATTCAGTGGAACTTCACCGGAGGAAACTGCGGCAACAACATTGATAACAAGAGCTGCCACATTGACTGTCAGCTGAAACTGGATAAATTTCTGAATATTTGCATAAACAGACCGACCCCATCTGACAACCTAAATTTGAAGAAAACCATGAAAGTTGTTGCCAGTTAAGCTTCAAATATCAATTTACTTAACTAAATATCCAAAACTATGCAAATATGTAATTGCATCAGTTCTCTACAAACCCTTCATTTGCAGTTGATATTGAAAAACAACAATTGTACTTCTAGTAATAACATAAAAAGCTTTTCAAGATGCTATGAAGAGCTACTCATTCATTAAGAATAAATTAAATCACCAACAAATTATCGTACATTCAGGAGTGGGTGCACAAACACCCAAATACTGGGAGGATTATACCTTTACAACTGAAGCAAAGTTGTCATCCAATATAATGATATCAGAGCTCTCTTTGGCAACTTCCGTGCCAGCAATACCCATAGCAAGACCAATATCCGCCTATGTGCCAAAAGGTAGATAATTACAACACAAAATAATAATAATAATAATAATAATAATAATAAAATAGTCAACTTTATTATTACAAAAAATCCCTGTATTGGAATACAGTATAGTATATGTTATGAACTAACTATTTCAAAAGCTCAAGCTGTCAGAGGAAGCACGACAATGGGTTGAAGTTTAAGCCATTTCATTAAGCATCTACCCTCAATCAATTATCCATTGGTTTTGAAATTTACCATCCATTGTACTGAAATCTAATTTTCTTCAGAAAAGAATGGGGCAATTAAGATCAAATCCATAACCAATTGGCCTTAGAGACTTGGAATGGATACCAAGTCATGAGTCAACTATCTGAAAAGTTTAATCTTTGGGGAAAAAAGAACCATGGATGGCTCTACATTTAACGATATAGTCAAACTATTGAAATTTGGGGGAAAAAAAACAGAATGTGTTTATATTCTACAACAACATGAAATAGAAAAAAAAGTATGGTTGCAGTCACATATACTCCGTCAATGCATCATTTTGGTTTTGACTATCAGTAATGTGATATTGAACTAGACATAAAAATCATATAGCCAAAAAAGAAAGTTACACAAACCTCGTGTAGTGCCGGAGCATCATTTGTTCCATCCCCGGTTACAGCCACAACATGACCCTTCCTCCTTAATGCTTGTACTAACAATAGTTTATCATTGGGAGATGACCTTCCCATAACCTGTTAGACAATATTCGTTTACAATGTATATCACTAAGAGCACAAGAACTAGAAGGCCCATAATAGCTGGACTATACCGATATCGAATCTGCAATTTCTTCTCTCTCTGAATCTGACAAGGCTCGAAATGTTTTTCCTTCAATGACATTTCTCTCTGTAGCATCAGCAAGTGAGCTAAGTATTCCACATTCCACAGCAATTGCTTTTGCAGTTTTGACATTGTCACCCGTGACCATCCTTACCTAGGATTAGAATTTGAAACAGTGAAACGAAAATATGAATATATAAAACTGCATAAGGAAACTTTCTTATTTCAGATGATCAGTTTGCAAGCTTTGAGATCAAAAAAATTTTAAAAATACAGATGTTGACGCAATCCATCAAATGATGTTCCACAAGAGAAATGTCCTCTCAAAAGTACCCTAAATTGACAGTTTTAGTAAGCTCAATACTATAGAGAACATTTTAAGTTCAATGCAAGTGGCTAGAGTTATATTAGTTGCATTATGCAAGTTCAATTGTACATGGCACAATTTTGACATGACTTGCATATGTCTACATTCACTGTGCCACCATCATGCCAATGGTAATTCTTTGAAATGAAAACTGAACATGTTCATTCAACAATAAGCAGATTTTAGGACATTAAAAAACATTTCAAAACCAAAGATTTATTATACCTTAACCCCGGCTTTTTGGCAAAGCTGCACTGAATCTTTGACACCAGGTCGACAAGGATCCTGTATTTCAACACACAAATGATATACAAAAAAGAGCCATATAAATTTAACCCGTGGAAGCGGCAGAAACTGCACTTCTTTGGGAAGTCTGAATCTAAAGACAGGCAACCCTTTCGTAAGTTTTGGGTAGATAAAAACTCAACTATATAGTTATGTCAATAGCAAGGAAAAAAGCACAACAAAGAAAATAAACTACAATAAAATTCCCTGCCACCTCCCAAGTAAAGAAAGTACACAAGTGTAAAAGCCATTCATGAATGAATGAATGGTAAGGAGCTTCAACTTTATGTTAGAGAAAAATAAAACTGATTTGAGTATACTATCATACATAATTAGAAAAAGAATAGCAAACATGATAATGGTAGGCATGTTTCTAAAGAAAATACAAACCTTGATACCAACAATAGCTAGTAAAACAAGTCCATCCTCTGGCAAAGACCAGTGAGCAAGTTGTTCCTCAGTATCTGGAACTTCTTCCTCATATGGTCTATATGCAATGGCAACACAACGTAGACTATCAGAAGCCATGTCTTCAATAGCTTTTCTGAAATAAGTCATCTGCATGCCAAGAAAATTATACTTAACTTTGGCAAAATAACAAAAATTACTGTTAAGAATCAAAAAGTTCATCAAGACATTTCAATACATACTAATTTGTTTGCTTTTCCCTGTTCTATAAATTGTTAACTTTCAAAATTCTCTGGTCACAGAAGATTCTGTACTAATAGAATCCATGAAATGGAAAAGATACAAAAAACAGGACAGACAAATGGAGGGAAGCTGCCACTAACTGGGAACAGAGAGGAAACTGAAAAAACAAAATTAAAGAAAATGTCATTACATAACTGATTCAGCTAGCTGCCACTAACTGATTCAGCTATGAAGAAAATAGAAGGCAGCTTCCTGCAAAAAGGAGGGATTGCATTTTGTAGGACGGCGATAGAATTGATAGGTAGAGTAGAGAGATGCATTTTCTGTTTCTAACTAACTTTTGAAATTCTGAATTGTTAGTTACAACAAGTTGCAACTGTGTTTATTTTCTTATTATATGTTGCAAACCAGTTGACCTGCAATAGCAGGTTTTGACATCACTCAAGCTGACATGTGTCAGTCTTGAGTCTAGGGCTATTGCTTACTCTAATAGACGGCAATGGCAAAATTTAGGTTGCTATCTTGCAGAGGAGCTGGGTAAAAGGTGTTGCAGACATGTAGAGATATGTAGTATGTGACAGATAAAATAGTGTAGCAGACAACCCCCAAAATGCTATAGCAGTGTAGCATGAAGCAATAAGGCCCCTACTCCAAATCCTAGGGTAAGAAAAATATGGGAGAAGAGATTTGGTGGCGCAGAGAGCAAGGGAGAGAAGGCTGCAGTCTCACAGGAGAAGAGGAGATCGCAAAAGAGAAGATAGGAGAGGCCACAAAGAAAAGAAAACCTATACAAGATAAAAGGTGACGGCAATTTTGTCTTCTTTGTAATAAAAATGAGGGTTTTGTTTTTGCCTTTTCCTATCTTCTTATCTGTTGTGTTCATCTTGGCTTCTCCGCTACTCTGCGATTTCACTGCCACAGACAGCGCTACGGATACTAGACGGGTTTGCTCCGTCATGACATTTAACCTAGTCACCTAGCACCGAACCTCCACGTAGGCCACCACCACAGCTATTGACTACAAGATGTAGGGAAAGATAGAGACAAAAATAATGTTGTATTCGGATGAAAACCATTTCGATGAATCAACTACTACAATAGAAAGCACGGGAGAAGTACATTAAGGTAGCAGATTGACAAAAACAAACCACTAGGGTAAACAATTACACAACGAGAATTTCACTTGAGTCCTTAAATTTGACAGCACAGAAAGTGGTATTAAAATGAAGTTGTTTTCTGGAACTGGCAATAATAGAAGATGAGAGGTGCCCATTACAGGGGTAACAAACATGATTTTGATATGATACTTCATTTTAAGCAACAGAATGGAAAATACAAGACAAAACCACCATTGAGTAAAAATTTAGAGGAACTTGCAGAGGTGGTGGTGTCGCTGTTCAATATAGAGAAGAAGCTGGCAAAGAAAAAAAATGAGGCCATGTTCGATAAATAAATGCTCTTGATACCATACTGAGATGATGGTAGGAGAAATAGATAATTGAAAAGGAGATCCTTATTGTGTATTTTGAATCTGACCTTTTAGTGAGAAGAAACTCATATACCTAGGTTCAGCCTTAGAGATAACTATCATACGATGTAACTATCACTAACTGGCTGTGTTTTCAGATAGCGTTTCTAGAAGCATCTGGTGTAATCGGTAGAAATGACTAACCAAACAGAAAAACAGATGTACGGTGCTGTGAAATACGAGAAAAGAAACAATTGCAGTAACCAAATATCGATATTAAATATGTTCCAATAATATGCAATGAGTTTGTCAAACCTTCTCTTCATCTATTTCCACCAACTGGTCATTTCTATCAATATACCCTGTACAGCAGGCTAGAACAATCTCAGCAGCACCTTTCCAATGTATATGAACAGAGTCAGCCTGCAAAAAAAAGTATAAAACTACTTCATTTGGCAGATATAGTGAATCATTTATGCATGAATTTGCAACCTAATAATGCACCAGTGTGGCTTCAAAGGAAGTAAAATATCTACATATTTGAATTAAAATGCCAATAAGATAGTACCGTCTGTATTGCAACTCCGCCTCTCTTTTTCTCTGAGTTGAACGGAAAGACATGAAGAATAGATGATTCTGACCGAGCATTCACAAAATTCATCCCAACCTGAGATTCAGTACAAGTCACAAATAGTTGTAAGCACATAAATCACCCTGAAAAAAAAATCAGAAATAACTGCTTTTCCAAAACAGACCTTCAGCGCCCAATGTAAAATTGCTTTTTCAGTTGGCGATCCAGAAACCTCAACATCATTAGCACCCTGTACAAGACAATAGTATGCAATAAGTAATTGAACGAGCTAACTTTCTGCTGAGAAGAATAATTTTTTTGGAAGGAGAACAGCTCAGTAGAATAAATTCAAGCATACCTCAGGGACAAAAACGCTGCCATTACTGTTCTGTGCAACACCTTCAATGAGTAGACTGCGCAGCTTAGGAGAACTCTCCAACTGGTGAGGTGGATCAATCTTACTGCCCCCAGCATAAACCTCAACCACAGTCATCTGTCAGAGTTCATAAAAATTAAGAATCTGTGAGAACCTTCTGTACAAACATAAGTATATGCCAAGTGCCAACCAGTGCCAACATTAATGAACTACCTCAAGATATAAACAAAAGTTTGATTGGATATCACATCATATTGACACAATAGTTTACATGTAAAACTCTTCTATTATTGTGATTTATTGTATAATATGCCAAGCAAGAAAGCCACTAAAGAGAAAAACGTTTGCAACAAGTACCCTCCGGCAAGTTTAAGTAACTTGTCATAAAAAGTGATCATGCAAGTCAATGGTCCAATACTGCACCACAACCAACCTGATTCATAGTCAATGTGCCAGTCTTATCGCTGCATATGGTTGTAGCAGAGCCCATTGTTTCACATGCAGAAAGCCTCCTCACCTACAATTCATTGTGTTATACTACTCATATAATCATATCAAAACCTAATCAAAGCACACACGTCAATTGGCATACCAAAGCTTTATCTGCCATCATTTTCCGCATTGAGTAGGCCAGACTATAACAAAATTGACGGAAAAAATGTGTAAGTACAGATTATAAAGATTTAATAAAGGAAAATTGAAGAAGAATAGAAAACAAATATGTTACAGATCTGAATGAGCATATAAATATTCTAAGATGAATACGGATCACAATTGATAGAACTAGAAGAACGAGAAAATAAAATCCTACTGAAGCAAATTCAATTCATAATGAAGATCAAAAACCATAGCAAATTTATCATTATGTGCAATGGCACTAACGTAAAACTTTAAACACGGACTAGTGGTAAGACTTCACAACAACAAACGAAGTAAAAACTAGATGCTTGGACAAGAATTATAATACTTACGTTAAAGTGACTGCAAGTGGGAGCCCCTCGGGCACTGCAACAACTACAATGGTGACCTAAATATTCAATGGGTTACAAATTACAATAACAACAGATATTAAATTTGAAGGCCAGTCAACTAATAACTATGGGTAACTGCACCACTCATGCCATGGTAAATTAATATTTATCAAGGCACCTACCGCAACAGTTATTATCTTAATTGCTCCATCAACAGCATCACTAACTGAGGTCTTGCCAGCTGTAAATTGTTTTGTCCCGTCAGTATTCTTCGAATGCCCAGAGAAATATCTGATAAGAAGTTTCCACTTTAGAAGCATGCAAAACAACACCTTTGATTATTCAAACTAAGAAAAATATGGCAAATATGAGCCATCCACTAATTACCTAGCCAGTAGCACAACCAGGACAATAACAGCAACAGTGAGTCCAACAATACCAATGAAGGTGGCTACGCCATTCAAGCGGACCTATAATGAGAACTTATAAGAATAATTGAATTATAAGAAACAAAAGAACAGAGCCAGAAACCACAGAAAAGAAGAAGACCTGCAGAGGTGTTTCTTCACCGGTATCTTCTGAAATGCTAGCCATTAGAAGGCCCCATTCAGTATTAATTCCAACACCTGTTACCTGCAAAAAAATATATAAACAAGTGAGGGAAAAGACACCAACATGTTAATTTTAATCAACAAAACAGATTGAACAAGAAAATAAATACAGTCAATTAGATCTATTGAATTGTTGTGAGAAGTTCATTACTAATCAAATCATATTTTACCGACTCCAATTTCTCTACAACTCAATTGTTTCGATATTAGAATTCAAATTCTAACCAAAAACCCTTGCAAAATAATTGCGTCAATTACAAAAAAAAAAAATACAAATGTATTCACATTTGATGAATGAAAAAATTGTTATGAATCAACAATCAAGTCAGAAATACTTAGCCAGTTAGTGCACAACTTTCTGCTATTGGAAAAACTACCACCCACACTTCTAGCAAAGCAACTATTGCATGCCCTTAACTACCGAAAAGACCCTTTCAAAACTTCCTGACATAAATTAAACTAGGACAGCATAAAATTAAAAGAGAAAATAAGGAAAAATGAAGCCTAACTTACCAGCATAGTACCACTGCCATCTGCAACCTTACAGCCAGACATCAGAAAGGGATCCTTAGAATCCTTGTGGGCCTGCAAAAAGCAAAATTCATTACAATAAAGCAATATTCTAAAATTCTGACAATATTGAAAGAAGTACTAACAATTTTGCTCTCCCCTGTCATGCTCGATTCATCAATGGAAAGAGAGTGACCACTGATCACAATTCCATCAGCAGGGACCTGGAAAGAACAAAAAATTTAATAACAAAAAGGAAATCTAATTGTTTAGTATAGAAAGCAAAACAACAAATGACCAAGATCAAGTACCTGGTTACCAATATTAAGAGGAATAACATCCCCAACAACAAGATCATATATTGAGATCTCAACCCTTCTACCACCTCTAACAACCTTCTCAAGCACAAATTCAGACATAGTTAAAAATGTGACAAGAAAATTGTTAGTAAAATATAATATGAACATTAAAAAGTCATATCAAACATCCAAAAAAATAACAATCTATAAAAAATAAAAAAAAGCAAACCTCCAAGTGTATATTTCTCTTCTCTTCATTTAGGTCTCGAAACTGAAGAGACTGCTTATAATCACTTACAGCTGCAAAATGAAGGAGATATGATTAATGAAATTAGAGTGATAAGGTGGCTTGGTGATTTAGGGGGGAACATAAAGATTAGAGTGATAAGGAGGCCGTGTGTTTAACTCCCTCCCTAACATAAATAACAACACTTGTCATTTCAAAAACAAATTAATGAAATTGGGTGAGGGCTGTTCAACGGAGAAATTATTGACAAGTTCTACATGGACAAAGTGGGCAGTGGATCATGAACAAGTTGCATCACCAAAGACCACATACCAAATAGGAAAGTACAAAACAGTCTAAAATTTGTAATAAATAACAACTTTTATGCATTATGAATTTGGCACCTCTCAAATGATTTATTATTCAAATTTGGGAGGAAAGAAAAACATCTAAACCTGATAAGAAAACCAACTGTTGATATTTAAACAGTTCAATGATTTGTTCCACATGTGTAATGAAATTTTCGATTATTGAGATTGTCATCAACAGCTGAATTGCATTATTTTCCCCTCTAAAATTAAGGCTCGTTTTAAGGGATCCGAGTCCATGTTCCATCCATTTTAAATCTTAGTACCCCAAAAAGATAATATGATACCTGTAACAACAATAACAAGAATAACTGCAAACGCAATGCTTCCCCCATCATACCATCCTTCCTTAATACCCTGCAACAGAAATATTTATGAATGGTATGAAAAAATTTCAAAATTAATAAAATATACTACTTATCCTAAATTACAAATGGAAGGACACAGTCACAGTTGGCACCCAACAAAATGCACAGAATTGCGCCATAACTGTATTAGCCACTCTCACCTCAGACTTTATTCCTAGTGCCAATGAAGCTGCTGCAGCTACCATTAAAATAACCAAGGTCAGATCCTTGCAAGCATCCCACATAAACATCTGTTAAGGCATCAAAAACAAAGAAGTCACTGCAATATTCCCCCGGGTAAAACATAATGAGGTTGCTGCAATGCAAGTTAACTCGCCCTCGGCCCCATTACCAACCCATAAAAATTGGCAGGTTGACCTTATTTAAAAATAAATTGATAAAATCATCAACCCCGGCGGGTTGGCCAGTCAACCTGCCCAAATACTAAAAGAAAAAATAGAAACCAAAGAAATTAAATAGAAAAAAGATGAACATCTTGAGGTAAAAAAAGTGAATGGGATTAGGAATTGAAAACAATGAAAAATTGTATTTGGAGTTGGTCTTAGAAGTTTGATATTAAGAAGTTCGATAAAAAAATAAACAAGTTAACTCGTTCCAGTTCTCACCCGCAGTTAAGCAGGTTAATATATGTAATGTAACCCAACCCCCCAAAAATAACTAGTTATGCTTTGAACGGACCAGTTTAACTAGTTTACCAAGTCTGAGTTATACCATATAACCATAAAACACTTATGATTCCAATAGTCCAAGAACAATAGAAGTTACCAGAAAACTTCTTCCTTTCTTTCGAGGGTAATTGTTGGAACCAAATGCGTTCCTCCGTCTTAGTAAGTCAGCATCATCACCATCAACTCCCTTCTCTAAATCGGTTTTCAATAAATTTGATACCCCTGCAACCTGATAGTAATTCAGAAAGAAAAATCATTAAATTTATGACTTCCATTGATAATATTACCCAGTTTAAAATTTTATTCTTGGCAAACATACCCCTCCATATTGCTGCAATGAGGCAATATCGTGCTCCCTTGAAATGGATGCTAGTTGCTCAGGTCCAATTGGAAATTCACCAGTTGAGGTTTGAAGAGGTTTTGTAGTTTCTAACAGTTAAAGTAATTGATTATTAATATTGAGTAAGGAAAGACAAAAAGAGTTTATGAAGTTATCTATACTGAACCAATGTAATATACCAGGGCAAGTCCATGAAGCAAGTATCACAAAATGAAAGTATACTTAATGCAGAAAAAAGTGTGCCACTTGTTTGGATCACTGGAAAATTATTAAAACACATTACGTGATACTATTGGGCCTCTAACATTGAGGGCAGAGGCAGACACTCAAACTCAGGCTTTTGCATTTTCTTAGGCACAAACTTGGTGTCTTTGTAAGCACGGAAACAAAACAATGAAATTCATTCTTGTTCAAAGAAGAGTTTCGTAGTCTTGCTCTCATGGCTATAGAACTCATTGGAATTCAGTCTCTTATTTCTGAATTGAAAATTTAGTGCACAACTCTTGTAGCTTACTGTGACAATCAAAGTAGAGCTGCAATCAATATATACAGCTTGGTGCTTCACTCAAGGACAAAACACATGGTGCTAGACTTTTACTTTGTTCGAGAAGGAGCTCTAGCCAAGTCCCTCATTGTCCTGTACGGCTGTACTGACAGCATATTATCAACTTGCAGATGTTCTCACTCCCCAAGCCTCTGTTCACTCTGGTTCAGTCTATTTGTACTCATGGTGATACCATCATCACGCCACTCTGAGTTTGAGAGGGGAAGGATAACAGTATAAGTACTTCCACACAAAGTCTCTGATCACTGAAGTTGATAAGAGTCTTCCTAACAACCACCGACATGGGTAATAATAAGGTAATACTAAGAGAGATAATAGAAGTGATTGAATGTAATCACGTGTAAGTCTCGTACGAGTGTTGGGCTTTCGACACGTGTCAAGCACACCTTCAACCTAGAGTGTCAGTGTTACAAAGGGTTATAAGCAGTTGCTAAGTCGCTGTCAGTTAGTCATGAGAGTAGTTGCAATTCAGTTTAGTCAACATTGGCAACTGCTTAGTACAATAATTACTATTTCATTAACATAAAGTTAGATGATGAAAATCCAATTATCATAATATTTCTCTCTCAAATTCTCTTTTCCTCTCAAACTTCATCTAGTCAAACAGACCAATAATGCATAAGCATAAAATGTTTGCAAATAAAAGAGATAATAGCATTGGTTTCAGAATGACTAAATTACTCCAAACAATAACAGAGATATTTACAAATAACAATGAACAACATCAAATTACTCACCACTCAATTCTCCTTGCCCTTGTCCCTGCCCCTGCCCTTGCCCCCCAGCTGCTTTGAAAAGATATGCTGCCTGTTAAGACAAAATGAATAAGTAGTGCACTACACATACGCAACATAAACATAACAAAAAAAGTCCAATGAAGGAACTGTACTCTAATGGCTTGTGCATGCGCTCTAATCTTTCTCAGTATTTGTTTCTTCTCTTCTTCTTTTTTCAAATCCAAGGTATAACGAAATCGACGGGAAGCATTTAGTACAAGCGCTGCTTGCTGAAGACACAAGGGATTGCTCCCATGTCAGTATTAGAATTTAGAAATACAGAATAATCAAATGAAAGTATGAAACTAGTTATTGTCTGAATGAAGTAAATAAGAAAACAACATTTGTACAGCAGAAAGAAGAGAAAATTTTACTAGTAAAAAAATGCTAGAGGATTCATGACACTGATAAATTTTGGTTATTTTGCAGCAGCAACATTGCCACAGAACAGACAACATTTACTCTACTTCAACTTAAGACAAAGTACTGCCTCTTTTATTTCCACCCACTGACCAAATCAGGCAGGGTGATTTCCAACCAACACAATTTGTAAAAGGAAGGATAATGTTGTTCTCCATTGAAACAAACATGGAATTCGAGTCACCACAACTCCAATCAAAATTGTATATGAACTAGTACAACAATCAGCTACTTGAAAGCTAAAACTTGTACTCCAATACGAAAAGGAACAGAAGTACCATTTCTTCCACAGCACCACATGATGGACCCCTAATCAGTTTCCACTATATAATAATGAAATAAAACCCCAATCCACACCACTATTCCTAAATGTGATAACAACCAGAACAAGTAAGCTGTAACTCTATCTTTCTAGTGTTCTAAGAATCTCATTTCCTTTTCCCTTCCTACATGTTCCTAAAAAGATCAAAGAATCACAATATACTGAGGCTATTATAGAAACCACACTCCATAGTCATAATGCAATGCAAGAAGTAATTTCAACAAAATTTTGCAACAAACAAAATGTAAACTAAAAACACTTCTCATAAATGAAGACAAAATCCAAAAACCATTAACTTCCTCATCCTCCGGCCATTAACTCACTCCATCCTCAACAACAACAAAAATCCTTATCCAAAAACCAACACTATTTCATTAATTTCATAGATTATAATAAGAGTCACAAATACAATACTCATTGTTTCCTCAATACACATATAAACAAAAACTAAATCCCTAAGCAATGAATTTCAAACACAGCATGCATAAACCACTCTCATAAACCCTAAATCTGCCATAAATAGAAATATCAACAGCAATCAGTGTATCCAGTTCACAAACACTTCAAAAACAAACATACAGATAGAGATAAACTAACCAAACCACAGATAAACTCAACAACAGCATCTAAGAGCATGAGAAAAACAGAAAACGTACTCTCCAGCGTTTCAGTCGATTAATAGAAGCGTGCTTTGTTCTAGCAATATCAAACGGATCGGAAAAATCACCGTCATCATCAATATCCGAAGAACGGCGAGATAACGGACCAGCTTCAATATCAACATTCTCCGCCGGATTCCGGCGCGGTGAAGAACCGTTCAGGAAACTCATAGTTCCCTAAAATAACTGTCGCAGGAGAGATGAAACCGTTACAACCACTATAAAGCTTTTTCGCACCAAATCATAACATAAACAATCAATTCTTTAACCCTATCTCAGGCTCCACACTCGCAAACAAAGCCAGTAGGAAAAAAAAAATCTCTTATATATAAGTAGATGAGTGGAAAAAGAAATTCGGATAATCCTTCTAAAACTTAACCCGAGACTCGTTTGGAAAGAGCGCAAATTAATAGAGCTTTTATGAGTTCATTTCAAGTTTCAACCAATCACGGATTAATCCTTGTGAACAGTGAGTAATGTTTACTTCACTCACATGGTTTTCAGTATTTAGCGAGTGAAAGAAGTTAAGAATATGTACACTTTTTCGTTTTATGTAATTATTATAATTTGGAAGAGAAATAAAAGAAGTGTGGGTTTGGTGTCCTGAATTTGCGAGTGACGTGTGTGACGTGCTTTTTTGATTGCTTCTTTGTGCTGGCTTCGTTTATTTGCTTTTTTCTCTCTGTATTTTTCTGAAATTTATATTTTATTTTTATCCACAGTTTCATGTGTCTTTCCCACGTAGAGACAGTTGTACCATATTCAAGATGTTTGTCCCACGCACCCACAGCAGAAACCTTTCCAGCGGTTTCAATGTTTATGTCGGCTGTCGACATAGATCGGAGGTGGTAGTGTTTCTAGCCAGCGTCGCAAGAATGCGAACTCTCACTTTTGACGATAATTATTCTTTTTACTCAATAATAATACGCATAGTTAATAATTCAATTACTTTAATAATTGTAGCATAAGATATAAAGTCAAGAGAATGCTTTTGTTACAAGTGACCTTAACTTTTGACAAATTGTGAAAAGAGTATTATTCCTGAATTAAGATTCATTTCTTCAAAAAATAATATGAAATTCTTTTTTGTTTACACCACTAATTTCCGCACTGTGATACAATATCAGATCTAGCATATTTCTATCGTAGTGGTAGAAGATTGAACATAAATCATCGGTCTTATAAAAAATATACTCTATATTTTATTTTTTTAATATATGGATTTTCATTTTAATGGAAAACGACGTGTGAATATGGGGCATAGTGCAACGAGGTCCCAACACTGTGCATAGTGTACGATAAGCGTCATGAATTAGACTTATAATAATGTGAATCACTCTCTCGAGAAACTATAATCTTTACAATTAGTATAACAATTTTCTTTTCACATATAATTTAGATGAGAATATTAACACATGGAAAATAAAAGAACCGTGAGTATGATTCTACTATACTATTAAACTACTTTGAAGTAAAAAACAAAAGGTATTAGATGTTGATGACTCACCTCTTTGGTAAGAAGTTGGAAAACTTTTCAATCAATTAAGTGCAAAGCAAACTCAGACCTAATAACAAAATTAATAGTTCTGAAAGATACTCCCAACCCTCATGTGTGATACAATGTTTGGTATGTATAACAATTTATAGCATTGTAATCTCCATGTGCAATGGTGATGGGGAGATGAAATTATGATAAGTATTACATTAGGTGAAATTTTCAAATCAATTAAAAACATGAAGTAATTAATTATGACATTCATATTTTTCTTAAAATGTATATACCTGCCTTAAAAACATGCGATTACTATTGGTATTTAATTTATTTTCCGCGTATAATTGCTGACTTTTTAAAAACATTTGATCCCTATTGTGTTATATTTATGCAAATATTGATTTTAATATTTGCCGTAGATAAAATTAATCTCAATTAATTCAGCTCCTATGGTAGTTGTGGAAATTTCTAATTGCAATAGTTTGACTTAGAATACTTGGCATCCTATTTTATTTGTATAAAACACGAGAAAAGATTTTCTTTATTAGATACAGAAAAAAAATTCTACTTAAAAGAAAAATAAAGCAATATATTTATCCGATAATAAACAAATAGAATATTTGTCTATGATATTTGATATAAAATATAAAATTGTATTTTTTTTATTAATGAAAGTAATATTAATTATAATTGTCTCTCCGAATATTTGAATAATTTAAAAGAATGTCAAGAATTATATTTCTTATTTTCATATTTTAATTTGGAAGAATTGACCCTAAATAGTGGATAGTCTAAATCATCTATATGTTAGAATTTAATTTTTTTTCTAATACAACTTCTGACACCTAGTATAAATAATATATAGTTTGAATCATCGAAATGTGAAATTTGATTTTTTTTTCAATACAACCCAGCACACTTATCACTATTTGGCTTGGTTCGTGAATATAAATGGTCGGTAGTCTGAATCAATAGGATATAATATCATATAATTTGAATTTGACCTAATGCGCCCCTACAAAATCAACTTGTAAAATAAGGAGCATCACTTTTCATAAACTCTTTCAAGACTTTTTATCTTTAATCAATAAGAGATTTGAATTTTTTTTCAATAGTTAGCCATCATTAACTTGTCTTAAGATGAGGTTTTATCTTTAATTAACGTGAAACTCAAATTTTTTTCATATTAATAACTTGCTTTGAGATGATGCAGAGTTGGACATTCATACTTTGAATGATCTAGATTCAAAATATTGTGATATCTCTATTCGTGTTCACATAAGAAAAAAATTCAATTACTCTCCCATACATTGAAACCTATCTTCAAAGAGATGGACAAACAACATACAACTGAAATAATCTCATTATTGTCTTAGGGTCTGTTTGGTTCAAATGAGGGGGAGGGAAGGGGAGGGATTTTAATGAAGGGGAGGGGAGGGGAGGAGAGGTGCAGGAATTTTTTAATCAAATAAGTGTTTGGTTCAAAAGAGAGGAGGGGAGGGATTTTAATTAAAAATGTGTTTGGTTCAGAAGGGGAGGAGAGGGGTTTTATTAATAATTTACATTTTTATCCTTATGATCTTATATAAGTCATATGATATTAAAATGTGAAAAATTCGTGCGTATTTTTGTTGGTAATAAAATTTCTAATATTGAGTGATTAAAAAAATATTTATTTGTCACATAAAGTTAAAAAATTGAGTACAATCGATTCGACTTATAACTTTCCAACATAAATTAAACTATATGCCAATAACATCGTTTAAATTGTGATGAATCATATAACAAAACAAATATATAAAATAACTTATTACTAAATATTAATGATTCAAAATATTTAATAAAATGAATAAACAAAAATAAATAAAATGATATGATTTACAATTTGATATAAAAAAAAATATAATAGAGTACATAACAAAATTAAAAAAAAAAAACGAATATAACGAAACATAATTTTTTTTATAAAAAAA
The DNA here is from genome assembly GCA_963859935.3 of Lathyrus sativus. Taxonomy (NCBI): domain Eukaryota; kingdom Viridiplantae; phylum Streptophyta; class Magnoliopsida; order Fabales; family Fabaceae; genus Lathyrus; species Lathyrus sativus. The sequence goes on along the minus strand of OZ012735.1, from coordinate 169,792,886 downwards.
AGAGACAATGATTATGATTTATATTAATTATAAAAATTATAAAATAATTTGAAGATGGAGAACAATTATAATAAGTTGATGAAAACAATCGAGAAAAAACAGTAACACAAAAGATAACAAATAGTTTTGAAATAATAAAATTAAACTGAGGATATTTTAGTAAATATAATAATTTTTAAATATCAAAACTCATATTCTCTCCCCTCCCCTCCAAATCCCCCAAATTCGGAGGGAACCAAAAAGTGTGTTTTGGAGGGATTTTGCTCCCCTCCCCTCCTAAAATTTGAACCAAACATATTTAATTAAAAATTTTCCCTCCCCTCTCCTCCCCTCCATCTACCCCGAACCAAACACACCCTTAGTGTATGCAACATTTAAAAGAAAATCACAAAGCTACAAATGTGAATCTCGCCAATAATGGAGGAGAGTTTTAAAAATTAAAATTATTTAAGGGAAAAGACGTAGACACATAGCCAAGACATGCAAAGTTATCACTTGAACTAAATTCCCGAGAAGATACAAACACATAGTTGATACATGCAAAGTTATCCTTTATACATCCAAATTATCTTAATGCTTCTAGAGCTATACCTTTCATATTGTAGTTCAATTTATAAACAAACTTCAATCATTGTCCTTAACATGAAATTACCATTCCAACTTTTACACCAAACCAATCCAATTCTTCTGCACTTTAATGTTGTTAGCTTTTTATACTTTTATTGATTTTTTCCATAAACAACCTCGTGCACTTCACATATACTCCAAAACATGCATTTTTATAGGTTATGTCAAATCTCGATATGCATATCATTTCCTTAACCCTTCATATCACAAAAAATGTATACCTCTCGACATGTCATTTTTTACCATGTTTTTCAATACATTGAACACATTAACTATACTTCAACATTCAACCACGTACTAAGTAACGTTACCCAACAACCTTGCACCATGTCACTTCAACTTGTTAAAATTCCATCACCAAATTATACTTCATCCTCACCAAACGCACATCCCCGCCACAACCATCGCTTACTCATTAAGATCCCTTCATTACACGTATTTCACCATGTAATACTTTAAGTTTATTCAACATTTCCTATAATTGTGGTTTATTCTAAAATAATCTTACAAAATTGGATTGTAAGGTGAGGGTCATCCCCGCTTATATATATATATATATATATATATATATATATATATATATATATATATATATATATATATATATATATATATATATATATATATATATATATATATATATATATATATATATATATATATATATATATATATATATATATATATATATATATATATATATATATATATATATATATATATGTGTGTGTGTGTGTGTGTGTGTGCGTGTGTGTGTGTGTGTATGTCTGAGCCACATTTTATGTATGTGAGACTTTTAACATACCATCTCACACCCATCACTATTGGACTTGGTGCGTGAATATAAATGACGGGTAATCCGGTAGAGGAAATCTGATAGAAGATGCTTCAACGGATCTTGAACTATGTTTTGATATCATCTCATAATTATGGTTAGGTCTCAAATTAACAGTACAAAACCAGTTTATAAGGTGAAGGTCTCCCCACTTATAAATATATGTTCAAGTCACATATTTTTCTGACGTGGGACTATTAACAACATTCTTCATAATTAAATATTTCAATTAACCCACCATCACATATCTCAGAGGCAACATTATTTTATCATGTGGTCACTCGAACACGAACATAATAAGATATAAATAGTCGTTTCACATCAAATGTAGTGTTAGGGGTAAATGGTAAATTTACTTGTTATAAAGCAAATATTGTAACTAAAGGATTCACATTGTGTCGTGGGTTGAATACCAGGAAACATTTGCATCAATCTTTAACCGTAAACAAATAAAATCGTCCAAATAGATACCGGTGGAAGGTGCACAAGTTGGATATCAACAATGTCTTTCTTCAAGGCCCTTTAAATGGACAAACTTACATGTCATAACTTATAGGCCTCAAAGACGATAAATATTGTGTACGGGCACATTTCACAAAACCATGTATGGACTTCGAGATACCTTGTGCTTAACACGATGCATTGAATCACCGTATTGTTAGTAATGGGTTTCAAATAAGCAAGAGTGATCCATCATTGTAATTATTCAAATGGAATAAATGAATACTTTATTGTTGATGTTGATGATCTATTTCTACATGAGAATGACAATTCATGTCTCTTCAACCTCATCAATACTCTATCTCAAAACTCTCCTTGAAAAATATGGGATCACCTCATTATTTACTAGGTGTAAATATCATTCTCATTGCCTCAACTATCTTTCTATCTCAACATAAACACATTTGTGACATCCTTCAACAATTTGATCCGGAGGTGGAAAAACCATCATTTGCACACCTTTATTATCATTTGCTCAACTTACATTACACAACACAACTCACTCAATTAATGTTATTGATTTTCATCAAATTATTGGAATTTTCTAGTACCTTAACCTTAACCACCCTGAAATCTCATTATCCGTAAATAAATCATCTGAAATCTTACAAAAACCAACACCCATCCACCTTAAACATCTCAAAAGTATCCTTCATTAACACAAATCCATAATTAATCATGATATTCTATTCCAATCTGTCATTCAGTTTCAATCTACTTGCATACTTTGATATAGTTTAAAAAGCAATATTAATATTCACGTACATATCTTTAAGGTCTATGTCTGGCCGATAAAATATCATAAATTTAATTTTAGATTTAAAAATGAATTTTTTTAAATATAATTGGTTAACTTACTCAAAAAAAATTATAAGAATTTATTTAAATAAATAGTATAATTTATATTTAAATAGATTTGCAAACTAATAAACTTATAAGACTAAACTCTATTTAATATTTAACAAGAAACTTTAATACTTTTAATATTTTTAAATATGAAATATTCGAATTTCACCTTACATATTCTTATGATTTGTAATATGATATTTTCAATTAAATAATTTTTTTATAAAAAAAATATAGAATTCCTCTCTACTACTTCATCAGTTCCAAAATAAAATCTTTTCTAGCCCAAAAAATGTGTCCAAAAATAAGAGTTTTTAATATAATATTAATTATTTTTTACCAGCTTTACTATGAATAAATATTGTCTACACTACTTTCAAAATATTAAATTATATTATACTTTTGACAATTTTATAAAATTGTTACACTTAATTATTTAATTTTTTTTTAATCTATGTAGAAACAATTTCAAAAGACTTTTATTTTAAGATGGAGAGAGTAAAAAAATATATATGAGCACCCGTATCTAAATTTTAGTCGGTGTTAGATGGTCCTACTTTATTTAGAGACAACAATGAAACTCATCTTTAATTCCTCTTTAATACGTCTTCTTCGGTAGAAAGTAGAAGCAGCTTCACAAGTTGTGTTTCTTAAGTAAAACTTATTTCTTTGAAGCCAAATGAAATGGGTCCATAAATCTCCTTCAAACCCTCATCTATCACGTCACGTATGTTCTCTCTAGATCATCAATAATATTGCAAGTAATATTTATTTTTTATTTAACTTATTTTGTATTTGTTCTTTTTGCATATATTCTCTCTATTTCACAATGAGAGATTCAGTTTGTTATTAAAAAATATGCATTATAAATTAAAATGACTCATTTATTTTAAAATCTTTTTTTATTTTAAATAAGTCACTCTTTATGAGATAAGAAAATAATAAGTGAAAAAATATGTATGATTTGATAGATTTTGAGGATGCTTATCATTGTGAAGGGGTAAAAAGAAAAGAAAATTTACAACATGACTATAATAGTTAGATTTACTAAACAAGTTTTTGGCATCTGAAGTATTAGTATCAATTCGTAAACTTGATTTGTAAATAATAATAAAAAATCAACATTTTTATTTAATTATAAAATTAAAAAAAAATACTGATGAAAACAAAGTAAATAAAAAAAGTAGAGATGATCACTAACCTTGATAATTACTTCCCTTTGCAGAAGGATAAGTTGTTTCAACTCTCTTAATTCCTCATCTATGTATCATACCAAATATCTTCTTGTATCCACCAGAAGGATATAAATATATATATATGAGTCTTGAAAACAGAGCAAGCATATAGGTAGCTTGATTCTTAACTTAAAGATGAGTTCATGTTAATAAAAAAGTCATGTTATCTTTTGGAAAATTAGTTTTTTTAGCTATAGAATTCTCATAAGAAAGTGCTTTGTATAATCCTAAATTCTTATTCAGCTTTATACTCTTTTTCTTTTTCAAGTTTGGAGGAGAAAATAGAGGATGGGTTTGGGTAGAAAGAAAGAGGTACTAAAATAAAGGAAATAATAGTGCTCAATTTAAGAGATTAAATTTTTTTATATAGTACAAAAAAGTTTAAATGGGAAATTTAAAATTGTATAAAAGATATTTTTAAATTTAATTTATTTTGTTATTATATTTTTAAATTAAAATTATACTAATGATACTTTTATTTATTATTCTCAAATAATACAATTATTAGAAAAATGTTAATTTTTTCTACTACTATTATTTTAAGGATTCTCCTCCTCTCTTTCCTTCAAACTCACACATAGTCAAAATAAAATTTATTTTTTATTTGAATTCAATCACTTATTTGAACACCGGTGTTTGTGGTACAGTTATGTTCATAATTATAATTAATGATGAATAAATGACATTATTTAGGTTATTTTTTAAATAAAAAACATGTATGAATTTTTTTTGGTATAGTATTGATTAAAATGAATATTTAATTACTCAAGAAAGACATTTGCTTATAATATTAAATAAATTTAAGGTTTTTCCTCTCTTTCCTTCAAACTAACACCATAGTCAAAATAAGTTTAACACTAAAGTATACCAAACAAAAAGGTTTTTCCTCTTTTACAAATTAAAAAAGACGTTTGTTTAAAGTTAATATTGTAGTTCAATGACTCTCAAGTAAATATTTAGAGTTTATGATTATTGGTGATTTTAAATGTTAATTTCTTAAATGATGGTAATTAACATGGAGATATCTAAGTCTCGTCAAGATTAAGACTTTTGTTTGATGTTAAAACTTGAAATTTCAAAAAGAGAAAAAGTGTGAAAACTCATTTGATCATGCCTGCTTGAGTGGTCAGTATTTTGTAAAGATACAAGGGCATTTCTGAAAGTATTATGGCTAATCACACACACTAAAAATATTTTGAAACCTATTATTTTTTAATTAAAATCACCAAAAATAGTTTTGGAGCCTAACCAATCGATTAGGAAATTGTTCAATTGATTAGGAGACTTTTTGCAATTGCCTAATTCATTATATATTTTTTCTAATCGATTAGATGACGGTGTTAGCTCACAAGTTCGACGACCACATTAAATTAAAGTGTTTGGGTAAAATATGGAATTCTCGAAGTAATATGGAAAAGCCTTCGAGTGAGTCTTGGCCATAAATGAAATCAAAGACATTCACATAAGGAAGGAAGACTTTTGGGACTTAGAAAATATTTCTAAGATTAGAGAAGTCACCTTCGACCGAGAACGCTAGCCAAATACTAGCCGAATTTGAAATTCAAATAAGGAAGGGAGTAGTTATGCTTTCTCATTTTTTAACAAGACAAGTGGCGCACATCCAAGAAGCAACTACATGCAGCACGACACTTGTCAGGGGCTGATCATTTTGGGAAGTTAACAGCAGTTGATTGTATTATTATAAATAGAGGTTCTAGCAATAGAATTTGGGGTGTTGTAATTTACTATTGTACAAGTCACTCCAAATTTACGCAAAGTATCCGCGCGTAGAAAAAAGAGTTCTGGGAGAATGTACGTAATGTAAAAACACCATTTTACGCTTTAATGGAATTTACTTTCGCTTTATCTTAAAAGAGTTTATCCTTTACTTCCTTGCAATTTACGTCTTTGGCATTATGCTTTGTTTCTTTTGAATGTTTTTTAAGCCCTTTTACCCTTTTCTTTCAATTTCATGTTCTTTCATTCATGTCGAACCCTACACTTACATTAACCTTTTCTCATAAACATTGTCGAAGTGTTTAGTTCTTTAGTGTTTTATTTAAATTAAAACTTAGCACATGTCCTAGGATCAATCTGATCGATCATGTGAGTCACCAAAGTTATATTTGGAAGATCAACGGTTGTTTTCCAATTTTCACGGGAAACAAATTAGCACACCTGGTGGGGCCGTGCTAAAGTTTATGAAGTTTTTTGTAAAAGTTTGCGAAATTACCGTTGTTAGTATTGTCTTTGATAAAAATCTGTTGCATGTTATTAAGAAGTGGTAAAATAGCCGCTACAAACGAAGAAAGACCAAGAAAAAACTACACTAGGAAAATGGCGACAGATGTTAATCAACCAAATAACCCAAACCTTCAAAAGGATGGCTCTAATCCCTAACCTAGTAACATTAATCCTCGTGATGTGTCTAGGAATGATGTAGTTCCACCCTCAGTCCCTTCAATAGGAGAGCAGATACCGCCTCTTGTTAGGCCTGAACCAGTGCCAGTAGTGTTGGGGTCAGGGTCGACAGGTATAAGGGCCTACACTCGACCCGTTTTGGAGTATGTTGGGCCTCAAGCGTCCAATCCCCAAACTCTGCCAGGAGGAACTTCGACGTCTAGACATTTTTTCCCTCCAGGGTTTTCACAACCATTACCAAGAAACCCACCATATGGAATACCAATGACAGTAATGTAAGGCCTTCAAAATGCTCCCCCAGTATTCTCAGAGAATATGATGGCTTAGCCATTACAAGGATCGGGATTTGGGATAAATATTGGTCGAAACAGTCAAAGTATAGGTGTGGGGTATTCCACTCAGGGCCCTAATCTGACTAATACTTCGATAGCTTGTTTGAGGTAGAAAATGGATGAGAGCAACCTGCAAATGGTGCAAACCTTATCCCAAACTATGGGGGAAATCTTCCAACCCTTGATCCAGAATACTACTCAGACTAACCAACAATTAGCAGTGTAATTAGCACGGCTGACAGAATTTATGGGTGTATCAGTCGTTGGCAGAACCACAACTATTGTGGAAAACATTCCACAACAGGACTTAGGGAACGTACCTGAGGCCAATCTAGAAAATCAAGGGAGGATCAAACCCCCTAGAATCGAGCCCCTTCGGGTCAAACTACATAGGGTCCAAGCACCAATACCGGTAGAGAGAGCCAGAAGTAATTATGGTGAATCAAAACCAAGATGCAGACCATGTCATACAACAGGTTCGACGTAACAACATAGTCGTCAATAATAACTTATCAACCATGGTCGAAAGAATAATGGCTCGAAATGGGGTAAATTTCGGTTTTACTAGGACAAATTATATGTCACCAATAGTAGATTATATTATCCAATCAAAATTACCTCCTAGGACGAAGGTGCCAAAGTTTACCATGTTTTCAGGAGATACGACGGAATCTACTGTCGAACACGTTTCCCGGTATATGATTGAAGCCAGAGAGATTGCAAATAATGAAAGCCTCAGGATAAAGTACTTTCCAAGTTCTCTCACAAAAGAATGCTTTCACTTGGTTTACAACCCTACCCCCTAACTCAATTTGTAATTGGACCCAGTTGGAACGTTTATTTCATGAACAATTCTATATGGGTAAAACTAAGACTAGTTTGAAGGAATTGGCTAGCATAAAACAAAAGTTTTCTGAGCCAATAGAAGATTACCTAAATAGGTTCCAACTACTTAAGGCTAGGTGTTTTACTCAAGTACCTGAACATGAGTTAGTTGAAATGGTCGCTGGTGGCCTTGATTACTCTATTAGGAAGAAATTAGATACCCAGTATCTGAGAGATATGACCCAACTAGCTGATAGGGTTCGATAGCTAGAGTGTCTTAAAGACGAAAAGGCTAAATTTAATAAGAGTAAGAAGGTAGCTTATGTCGAATATAATGAAAATATCGAAGGTTTACATGATGAACCATTATATTTCGACGAGAATGAAATAGATGTTGCTGAATTGAAGCAGGGTCCTCCATACGCTTGTAAAATGTTAGCTCCCCCAAATGGAAAAAAGTTTTGTCAAATCTGAAAAGAATGACAAGTTTCCAAAGAAAACATATACTTTCGATATCACAAAATGTGACGAAATTTTTGATTTGTTAGTTAAAGATGGGCAAATGATAGTGCCTGCTGGCGCTAAAATGTCACCTTTAGAACAAAGGAAAAAGAGAGGATTTTGTAAGTACCATAATTTTTTGGGTCATAAAACTTCTCAATGTTTTCTTTTCAGGGATTTGGTTTAAAATGCTACCCAAGAGGGAAGACTGAAGTTTGGATAGAAAAGCAATATCCAAATGAAGATTGACTCTAATCCGTTGCAAGCGGTGGATGCCCACTATGCGGAGCCCACAGAGGTGCATATGGTCGAAGTTGTTGTTGGCTTCGACTATTTGATTAATATGGTGGAAATTACTGAAGATTTCGCCAATGATACCGTGCTAGCCAAGGTCACTATAGGCCTTGAGAGTAATACCACAAAATAACTCACGAGTGAGGCTGCTGAAGACCTCGACAAAGTTGCTGATGAGTCGAATGAAGGGGACCCAAAAGGTTCCAACCTGATGCTGGTAACTAAAGAGACATCAAATGGTTTTACTATAATGGATAGGGCTGCTAAAGGCCTTGAGTTGAAAATTTTTAGTATAAACCTGAGTGATGACATTGACATGAATGTGAATATGGTCAAAATAACGTAACCTGAGACCATGGAAGGCGACGATGTAAGTTGCCAAGAGGAGCGCAATAAAATGGCATATCCAAGACATGAGGAGACCATTGTTGAATTCCTCCATCGCTGCCAAAAGAAAGGGTTTGGTGTCATGTTGTACCCCAGATGTAACACAATCTTCGATGAGAAGGCTGCCTAGAAGTTCGAGGGGGTGCGAAAGACGAAACAGAAATGGGAGAAGGCCAACTATGATCCTCGAAGTAATAATCCAAGAAAATCTGAGCCTGATGCTAGAGCGCCAGGAGCAAGGCCTGCTACCTTTAAGCCATTTGCCGAAATCTCAAACGGCAAATGGGTCAGACCTAATGAGGACAGACAAAAGGGACAACAAAAATGGAAGAACTTCGAAGTCAATCGTGGTTTGTCAATCACCTACCGCAAGGAGTTTCAATCTTCAAAGACTGCACATATATCCGAGAATTACAAAGGGAAAAACCCAATGTCATGATCTCAGTGGAGGAGGGAACATAGAAGGAGAAAGGCCCTTAGGGAAGCCTCATCGAATAATCAGGGAGAATATAGCACTAGTGCCCCTACTGAAAACAAAGGGGGTCAACTCAAGATTACTGAGAAAATGCTTGTGGGGTGAAAATTGTTCCCTTCTCAAGAGGTCGAACATAAAAGGACGGTCGAGGATGATGAAGAGATGACGGATAACTTTGATTCTGACTCTGACGCCTCTTTAGATGTCCTAGTCAATATGGTATCTATAATGCCTGGGGATTTCGACAAAATTACAGAGGTCGAGAATCTGGATGCCTACACTGAGGCATAAATGGCGGCACACAAACCTATGTGCTACTATGTTATGAACAACAGTTGCATCGAAGAACAAAATGCCTTCTTCGAGCGACCTGCAGAGGCAATGAAAAATCACCTCAAGCCTCTTTACATCACTGCAAAGGTAGAGAACGTGCTAATAAACAAATTTTTGGTGGATTGTGACGCGACGGTAAATCTGATGCCACACTTATTGCTGAACCAAATTGGCAAATATGATACCGACATAAATCCATATAATATGGTCTTGTCGAACTACGAAGGGAAGGTTGGATCTACAATGGGTGTAATACAGGCAGACCTAACAGTTGGAACGATTACAAGACCTACCGTCTTCATGGTGGTGGAAACAAAGGATAATTACAATCTGCTTTTGGGACAAGAGTGGATACATGGCATTGGTGCAGTGCCATCTTCGATGCATCAATGAATCACTATTTGGAGGCCAGACGGCATAGTGGAGAACATCGAAGCTGATCAGGGGTACTTCAGAGCACCTATAAATTATGTCGATCGAAGACAGTTTGACAAACATCTGGCTAACATTGCCCCTTATGCCCCAATAGATTTTGAATTTGTCCCGGATGATGAGACATTCTACTCATTATACTTACATCTTGTCGACGATTTCCGATGGGGTAAGGAAGTTCCAGGAGAGAGGCTTTCATACCTTAGCAATCCTGCAGTAGATCCCACAGGGTGGAGAAGCGAATTCAGTGATAATGACTGAGTTCGAAACATTGAAAAGAATTTCGGTCTATGTGGCTGAAACTAAGCTTCAGGCGACTTTAGAAGATACTAGTGAACATATAGCCGATAGGGCCAAGTTTGATTTTGCCCAAGAAGGTCTTGGTAAGGACTTCGACCCAGAACCACCTGATAAGGGTCAGGGTGAGGAACAAAGCCAAAGCCTTGATGCCATCTACGATGAAAAGCCTCTGGGATTTGAGAAAGATCCGCTAGCAAACGATATTAAGATGCTAGCGCATGACCCATTGGAGGAAGTCGACCTAGGAGAAGGGGTGACCAGAAGGCCAACATACGTGAGCGTCAATCTTGACCCATAACTTAGGGTCGAAGTCATCCAGCTACTGCGAGAATATAAAGATTGTTTCTCCAGGGACTATGATGAGATGCCTGGTTTGAAAAGAGAATTGGTCGAACAAAAATTGCCAATCAAGCCTGGGAAGAAGCCAGTCAAACAAAATCCAAGGCGGTTTGCCCCAGGAATTCTCTCAAAAATAAAAGAGGAAGTCGAAAGACTCCTTCGATGTAGGTTCATCCGCACTGCCAGGTATGTCGAATGGTTGGCTAACATTGTGCCTGTTATTAAAAAGAATGGGTCTTTAAGAGTTTGTATAGACTTTAGAGATCTAAATTCAGCGACTCCTAAGGATGAATATTCTATGCCTGTGGCAGAAATGCTAGTCAATTCCGCCGCAAGACATGAGTACCTCAACATGTTAGATGGATACTCTAGTTATAACCATATTTTCATTGTTGAAGATGGTGTCCCCAAAACAACTTTTCGATGTCCTGGAGCCTTAGGAACCTACGAATGAGTGGTGATTCCTTTTGGCGTAAAAAATGATGGGGCAACATATCAGCGAGCAATGAACTCAATTTTCCATGATTATATAGAGACTTTCATGTAAATATATATTGACGACATTGTGGTTAAGTCTTTTTTAGGGACAAAACACTTTGACCATCTTCGATAATCCTTTGAGAGGATAAGGAGATATGATTTTAAGATGAATCCTCTTAAGTATGCGTTTTGTGTGCAGGCGGGGGATTTTTTAGGCTTTGTGGTCCATAAAAAGGGGGATCGAGATTAATCAGAATAAAACTAAAGCCATCATGGAAGCAAAAGTTCCATCAACAAAAAAGAAGCTGCAGTCATTGCTGGGCAAGATAAACTTCTTGAGAAGGTTCACATTAAACCTAAGTGGAAAAACGCAGGCCTTTTCACCATTGCTTCGATTCAATAAATAGGGGTTCGAATAAGGGTAAGATCAACAGGAAGCCTTCGACAAGGTCAAAGACTACTTGAGCCATCCTCCAGTTCTTTCACCACCTTGTAGGAGTAGGGGTATGAGGTTGTACATAGCAACATTAGACAAAACTTTAGGGAGCATGTTGGCTCAAGAGGATGAGAATGGCGTCAAAAGAGCCATCTACTACCTCAGTAAAGTTTTGAATGATGCATAAACTAGGTATAGCATGATAGAAAAGTTATGTATATGCTTGTATTTCTCTTGTACAAAATTGAAGCAATATATAAAACCAGTTGATGTTTATGTTTCGTCTCACTTTGATGTTATCAAACATATGTTGTCTAAACCTATCTTGCATAGTCGAGTAGGTAAGTGGGCACTAGCATTGACTGAGTATTCTTTAACATATAAGTCTTTAAAGGCAGTTAAAGGACAAGTGGTAGAAGACTTTATAGTCGACCACTCCATAAATGAAAGCACTTTAAATTATGTCGAATTGGAACCTTGGAAACTATACTTTGATGGCTCCAGCCATAAAGAGGGGACAGGCATTGGCGTACTAATTATTTTGCCTGAAAAAATTCCAACAAAATTTAAGTATAAAGTCGAGGGGCTTTGCTCCAACAACAAGGCTGAATATGAGGCCTTGATAACAAGACTTGAAATTTTGTTAGAATTAGAGGCAACCCGAGTCGAAATAATGGGAGACTCAGAGTTGGTTATAAAGCAAATTACAAAGGAGTACAAGTGTGTTAAGGAAAATCTTATCATGTATTTTGTAATAGCCAACAGACTACTGAAAAAATTTGAAGTGGCAAGCATCCCACATATACCTCGACTAAAGAATCAAGTAGCAAATGACTTAGATCAGATTGCCTCTGGGTATAGGGTTTCAAAGGAAAGCTTACAAGAGGCAATCAAAGCTAGAGGTAAAGTCGTGTATGTTGGATTACGTCCATCAGATCTGGAAGCAACAAAGTTTGGATGTGCTGATGAGGAGAACTTCGAGATTTTTGCAGTGGATAGTTTGACGGATAAAGATTGGAGGAAGCCTTTGGTCGAGTACTTACGTAATCCACCAGCGTCTACAGAGCAAAAGGTTAAGTATCAAGCTCTAAGTTATGTTTGTCTAGGAAACGAATTATTTAAAAAGACCCCCGAGGGGGTATTACTTAAATGCCTTAGTGAATCTGAGGCATATCTGGCCCTTTCGACGGTCCATAGTGGGACATGTCAGGCGCATCAGGTAGGCCATAAGATGAAATGGCTATTGTTTCGTCAAGGCGTGTATTGGCCTACCATGTTAAAAGATTGCATTGAATTCGCCAAGGGCTGCCAGGAATGTTAGGTCCATGCTGGCATACAGCATGTCCCGGCAAGCGAGTTACACTCCATAGTAAAACCATGGCCTTTCAGAGGTTGGGCTTTGGACTTGATTGGAGAGATTCGACCTGCATCCTCCAAAAATCAGAAATACATCCTGGTAGGAATTGACTACTTTACGAAGTAGATCAAAACGGTACCTCTACCAAAGGTGGATCAAGAGGATGCCATTGAGTTCATTCAAAAGTACATCATTTACAAGTTTGGAATACCAGAAATAATCACAACAGATCAATGGTCAGTTTTTATTGGTCGAAAGATGCAGGAGTTTGCTAAGGAGATGGGATTCAAACTCCCAACCTCTACACCTTATTATGCTTAGGCTAATGGTCAAGTCGAAGCAGCTAATAATGTGGTGATTGAGTTGATAAAAAAGCATGTGGGAAAGAAGCCTAGAAATTGGCATAAGACGTTTGACCAGATCCTCTGGGCATGTTGAACCTCCCCCAAAAAAGCCACCAATAGCACTCCATTTCGACTGACTTTCAGCCACGACGCAGTATTACCCGTTGAGATCTACCTGCAGTCAATTAGGATTAAGAGACATCATGAAATTCCTCGCGAGTCTTATTGGAATATGATGTTATATAAGTTGGTGGATTTAGATGAAGAAAGACTTAAAGCTCTAGAACTTTTGAGGAGACAAAAGAAGAGAGTAGAAAAGTCGTACAATAAAAAGGTTAATGTTAAGACCTTTTCGCCTGGAAACTTAGTTTGGAGGGTAATTTTTCCTATGGATTGAAAGGTCAGAGCCTTGGGCAAATGGTCCCTAAAATGGGAAGGCCCATTCCAAATTATGCAAGTATTTCTTAATGGAGCCTATGAAGTCGAAGAATTAAACAAAGATAATAGAATCTTGAAAGTAAATGGCAAGTATTTGAAAAAATATAAACCAACGCTTCAAGAAATTAAAGTCTCTAGAGAATAATTCAATACATTAGGCAGAGCAAAAAAAAACGGTATTTATAAATGCCCAAATGGCTTAAATCATTACATAATCAAGTCTGAAAGACTATGACATATGATGGCTAATAGTAAACATTACAAAGAAATTAACAAGCTAAAATGGGAGATTCTCTTTCACTTTTAAATATCTCGACTTATGGAGTTCGAGGCGCCTTTCACACAAGGTTTTATCGGACTTCACACGAGCAACTTTTGTCTCCACTTGTCGAGCTTCCTCAACAAAAGTGATGGCATGATCAAGCTCTTTCGAGAGGCCGAAATCATCAAAGGTAGATAGCTCAACATTCTGTTTCTTGGCCTTCGAGATCTTGCTTCGAAGCTTCTTGATCTTTCTCTCCAGGAAGTAATGTTCTTTTCATTAGAGGAAATCTCTTGCCTGTTCTTTTCTTTTGCTTCCTCCAATTCTGCTACTTTGTTTTCAGACTCAGCGGTAGAAGCCCAAGCAGCAGCCTCACTCCCAGTTTTGGTCGAAATGGCTTTTTCGATCTAAGGCGGGTGCTTGAGATCCCCATAGACTTGGTCAATCATGGTGCTAAGTTCTAGGATAATGGTGGTAGACTCAGGGGAAATAGCATGAATGTCCACTTGTTGAAGAAGATTCTTCAGAGGGAGCTGGGTAACGTGGTCCATTTGCAAGATAGTGAAAAGGTCACCCTTAAAGATTTTTTCTTTAATCTTCTGGAGGATGTTCTCTTCAGGCTTGCTCGAAGCTTGGTCTTCAGAGGTTGAAGCACTAAGAGTCTTGCCAGAAGAACTTCCTCGACTACCAAAAAGGATCTTGATGTATTGTCGAAGGTTGCTGACTTTCAAGGCGTTAAGTTCTTTTTTAGTGAGGCCTGCTCCATACATAGTGGGCATTGTTTTTCCTTCAGTAGCAGCACCAGTGGCTGGAGTAGCAACAACCTCGACTTGGGTTGGCTCATTATGAGGACCCTTCCCAGTCTTCCCCTCTTCACTCTGACCATCCTCTCCTTTGTCTTCATCCATTTTGTCGCCAGCATTTTCATCACTATGGTCATCCAATTCAGATTGATGCATGGTTTCATCTTTCTCCATATCCTCGCTCCCCGCTGGATCAACATTTATGATGCCAAGAGTATCGCCCAAGGGGGAATTGCCTACATCAGCTAGGGATGCGTTTTCCTCCATATGGACGTCTCTCGTATCGTGTGTCTCAAGATTCTGATGCGCATCATCTTCTTCATGATCAGAGCATCAGTTTGAGACTGCTAGGTAGCAGTCTTTGCAGGTGAAGGAAGAGTTGTTTCAAGGTCAGGTTTATTAATTTCACCAAGTGAACTCATTCCATAGCCCAAATCAGACGTGGGATGGTAAGTGGGCTCACCTTGGCTATTTAGGATGGTGGCTGGAGAAGGAGATTTGTCCATCATTGGATTCGAGCCACCTGCATCAGCCTGAAACAAAAGAGAAGTAAGTCATGGTAAAAGGGAGCAAGGTACAAGTGAAGTGAAATTTTGAGGGAAACTAAGGCGTGAATTACCTTGATACCCTCATCAGCAGGACTAGAATTGTCCCTCTTAACAAGGATTGTGGCTGGTGTCGAGGCACCCTTAGTAGTGGTTTCTACACCACTGCTGGTGGGTGTAGTCATTTTGGAGACCTTAGCCTTCGTGGGGTCAGATTGGTTACCAGCAACATCTGTTTCTTGGCTGGCTCTCTTTCTCTTCTTCAATTTTAGGTCCTCATAAGGAGATTCGTCATCATCCTCCGAGTCGATGCTAATTTGGGCAGTGGCTCTCTTCAACTTCTTTGGAGGTGCCGAAGGTAGTTTACGAGATGCCTAGGTTACCAAGAAGTATTAGAGGCAATCGAGAATAGATTAATAAGAGAAAGAGGCATGTGAAGTACCTCGTTGCCTTCAGTCTTTATCTCAACCCGTGATTGAGGTGTATTTTTCTTGGGGGCAGCTGCAAAACAAACAACGTTACCATAAGTTAGTAATAATAGAGTTCAGATAAAGGAACCTAAAATCGAAGGATGAATACCTTCGAGGATTTCGGATTCGATGATCTTCGATACCGACATGAATGTGCCCTTTGAAACTATCAAGAATGTGTTTAGTCGGAACCACCCGTTAGGCCTTGGGTTTCGACTGTTGACGAAGGATTTTTATAGAATCCTCACAGATAAACCAATCTGGAAATGGAGGGGCAAGAGCCACTCCAAAGTCAGCAGATGGCAGTTGAGGAGTCTTTGGGGGAAATAGGGCGAAATCCATTTCATAACGTTTCTCAGGAGGAACGTACGAAGGGATTTTTAAATTCTCCATTTTCTTTGAAAAATTTTCTTTAAGCGTGGCAGCGGCTTCGTGGATGGTTCGACTAACATCATTTGGTCGATAAGTAGTTTCAAAATACTTCTTGAAGGCTTGAATTTCTTTGATATGAGTGGATATACCTTTCTTGAATTTCTCCCTCACATCAATAAAAGCTTGGTCAATCAAGCAAACAAAGCTAGAAACATCAAGGAATTCTGCAGTGTAGTGCCTCGACCACCAGTTATAGAGTTCTTGGGTGCAAAGGTGAGAGGGCTCGAAGTAAACAGGGGTGAGGAGAGATTTGTGGGCATGTCGAACAAGATGCGTTGAACTCTCTATGTTATTGAAGTGGGTATACGTGTGCTTGGTGGTCGAAAACCTTATAGTATCCTGACTATCTACTTCAGGATCATAGACCAATCCATGAGGTTTTAGCCATGTGATAGCGACTAGGTCAAAAAGAATGGGTGTCATCATCCCACAAGGAAGGTGAAAGGTATAATGGGTACTATCCCAGAAGTATAAAGAAGAGGCTAGCAAGATGGGGCAGTAGGTGGGACTTGCCTTTGACATCATGATCAAGTCATAAATCCTAATTTTCTTCCAAGCATCTGCCTTGACCTTCTCTACTTTGGTCAACCAGTTTAGATAAAGATCAGAGTCTTTGAAATAAGGAGTCGCTCTAAATATCCTGGATCCATCGTTTAGATACTTAAGGTCTACATTGTGTAAAGCTAAGTTGCCAAGACCTTCGGTGGGTACTTTTGTTTGATCTTTCTGCCCTAAGGGTTTAGTCTTATGATAGGAGGGAAAAAAGTCACTGATGGTTGAATAATTTGTTCCTAAAGGAGATAGAGGGCCAGCTAAAGCTAAAGGTTTACCTGAAACAGTTACGAGAATCATTACCTGTGATTCATAAATATGCTTATTCTCTTCTATGAGGGGTTCAGGAATAAACTATTGGTTCTTCACTATTTTGGGCCTGCTCAGTGTAGCAAAGAGAGGAAGCAGCGACACATTCTTTAGTCCCTTGACCTTAAGGTTTTTCTTCTGATGTTGAGTAACAGCAGTGGAAGACGTCATTGTGGAGGTTTTAGTAAAAATGGGTTTACTGAAGAAAGGTTGGAAGTGTTTGGAAGAAATGCGTAGTGATTGCTTGAGTTGAAAAAAAAGTTAAAATGATTTCTGAGGAGATTATTTATAATACATTTTGAAGTAATCAAAAGTCACTATTCATCATTGAGGGCTAAAAGTAGTGGGACACGCGGCGCCCTAGTAGTGAAAGTGGGGGTGGTGGCAGTTATTGCCTATATCCACAATCTCATAGGTCCTAAGAGAGATGATGATGGTCTAGGATTTGGTGTGATTTCCAAGAAATTGTTTTATAGTTGGCCATGACTTCATGGACTTGCTTTAAAAGTAGCTGAACAGTTTCTTTCAAGTCATGGGTAGTCAGTTACATTAACACCTACGTGGGAGTCGAAAGATGGCGTCGAATTAGATACTGTCAAAAAATAGCCTTTTTCTTCAGCATGGTCAAAAAAGACATTTTTGGGGGACAATTTGTTAGCTCACAAATTCGACGCCCACATTAAGTTAAAGTGTTTGGGTGAAATATTGAATTCTCGAAGTAATATGGAAAAGCCTTCGAGTGGGTCTTGGCCATAAATGAAATCGAAAGCATTCACATAAGGAAGGCAGACTTTTGGGACTTAGAAAATATTTCTAAGATTAGAGACGTCACCTTCGACCGAGAGCGCTGGCCAAATACTAGCAGAATTTGAAATTCAAATAAGGGAGGGAGTAGTTATGCTTTCTCATTTTTGAACAAGACAAGTGGCGCACATCCAAGAAGCAACTATATGTAGCACAACACTTGTCAGGGGCTGGTCATTTTAGGAAGTTAACAGCAGTTGATTGTATTATTATAAATAGGGGTTCTAGAAATAAAATTCGGGGTGTTGTAATTTACTATTGTACAAGTCACTTCAAATTTACTCAAAGTATCTGCGTGTAGAGAAAAGAGTTCTAGGAGAATGTACGTAATGTAAAAACACCATTTATGCTTTAATGGAATTTACTTTCGCTTTATCTTAAAAGAGTTTATCCTTTACTTCCTTGCAATTTACGTCTTTGACATTATGCTTTGTTTCTTTTAAGTGTTTTTTAAGCCCCTTTACCCTTTTCTTTCAATTTCATGTTCTTTCATTCCTATCGAACCCTACACTTACATTAACCTTTTCTTATAAGCACTGTCGAAGTGTTTAGTTTTTAGTGTTTTCTTTAAATTAAAACTTAGCACATGTCCTAGGATCAATCTGATCGATCCTGTGAGTCACCAAAGTTAGATTTGGAAGATCAGCGGTTGTTTTCCAATTTTCACGGGAAACAGATGGATAATTGAGTTTATAATCAATTATGACAGACTCTTAAAGATTCATAACGACTCTATATCTAAACCTTCATGTTGATCCTACTGGATCGACCCTTTGGATTGGTTGTATTTTAGAAAAACAACAACTTAGAGAAGTGTCCAAATGTTCAAGGTTGGTCTACCTTGCTAAAAGTCGTATGAAATTGTAGAAGTGACGCATGTTGGGTACGATGTTCCAGCATATAGTTTCGACATCTGGGCCTTATGCAACAGACGGCAGAATGTTGTGTTTTAACATAATCTTTTAAGAAGATTCACTTATATTTTATGTTATTTATTTTAACTATATGATTATAAGATTTATGAATAGATGGAAGGTCAAATCAGTTTTAAAAGAAATTTAAATTTGAATGTGTAACAAACCAAATCATATATTTTTATTGAAGAAATTCAAGGAGCAAATCAAATATCCAACAGATTGTGCAAAGATTCTGGATGGAAATATCTAAAGATCCACAAGGAAAAAGCCTAGAGTTATTTGCTATATAAGGAGATCAAAACTTACATTGGAATCAAGCACTCCCATTGAAGATCTTAAAGTGTTAAGTTTTGTGTCGCGTATTTAAGTTAATGATCTGATATGATTAATGTTAAATCTGTATGTACACCTCCATGTTTTAATAACTTGGCATATATGGTTTGTCTAGTTAAGTTGTAATCAGCATTTTTTATGTACACCTCTATGTTTCAGTAACTTGGCATAGAAGGTTTGTCTACTTGAGTTGTAATATTCAATTCTTTATCTTGTGAAGATTGAAGTTGATCACTAGGTTTTAGTAGTTGTTTGCCCCGATCATTAGGATTGTGGCAAAGAAGAAAGTTAGTAGGTTCTCATATTTAGGGTGTGGCTCTAAATAGAATTTCATTGGGTAGTTAGGAAGCGGCATTGAAGAACATAGTGTTTGTTATTGCTTGTAAGTCTAATTGTAATAAGCTACTAATAGTGAATTTCTTTTCTTCGGTTATGGACTCATCCTCTCGAACGTATGTGTAGCTTAACCAAATTGGGTAAATAATTGAATGTGTTCTTTGTTACTTTTCTGCTCCATCATCTATATCTTGTTATTATAGTGGTTCTGGTATATCTTATCAAACATGTTGCCGGAGTATCGTGTTCGACATCTGTCCCTTCAGGAATAGAACTTCAATTGGTTTCAGAGTAGGCACCCTAGCTTGTGGGGTGAGATCCAGGAAAGATAAATTATGTTCGAACAGAGACAATTAAAGATGGAGGATCAGTCAACAAACCACTTATTTTGGATGGCACAAATTATGATTATTAGAAGGTGGTGATGGTTTTGTTTCTCAAATCCTTGGGAAATAAAACTTAGAATGTTGTGATAAAAGGATGGAAACATCTAGTTGTTACTTTTGAAGATGACACAACTAGCTTAAAACTAAAGGTTGATTAGACTAAAGCTGAAGATGATGAAACCCTTAGAAACTCCAAGGTTATGAATGTTATTCTCAAAGGGGTTGATAAGAACATGTTATGGCTAACCAATACACGCTCAGAAGTTAAAGAATCATGGTAAATTCTCAAATATTCTCATGAAGACTCATCAGAAATTCATATATCAAATCCCCTATAAACAAGGATTGAAAACCTCAGAATGAAGGAAGAAACATTTGGTATCTCCAAAGCTTAATCTAGTAAGTATATTACTGAAAGTGAGTCTGATGATGAATACTTATATAAGGAAAAGATAATTGAGTTTCATATACTTGTGATCATTAAGTGGGAAGAAGCATGCAGAGAGATCGAGAACCTAAAGAAAACTGTAAATGAGCTTCATCTAAAAAATGAAAATCTTCTATACTAATTAGTCATGGGGGATATTTTTCTTCTAACATCCAAGCTGGAAAACTTAGAAAAGTTTGTAAGAGCTATGACATGTCAAATAGAATTATGAAAGATAAGGAAAAGTCAATAACTTCTGTTGATTAGCTAAAAGATATACAAGTGGAAGAGAAGAAGTCGAGAAACTATGTAGCCATGGGATTTGACTACACTCACATGAACAAAAAGGATCACATGTTCTATCATCGTGCTCGACGTGCGCACCACCATCGAATGAGATACAAGAAATTTGAGAGAATATGCCATCATTGGAAAATATGGGCTCATAAGGTCAAACTATTACAGACTCATGGTTTTCCATAACACCATAGGCAGACAAGGTTCAAAAGGAAAGAAGAGAATGTTCAAGTGAAGAAGGTGTGGAAAGTCAAAGTGGAAGTCACAGGTCTTATATCTCATACTTGTCTTAGGGTATCCTCTAGAGAGGATTGGTATTCGAATAGTGGATGTTCCAGACACATGATAGGGGAAAAGTCGTATCTTGATGAATTACAACCTTACTCTAACATCTATGTCACCTTTGATGATTTTGCGAAAGCCAAAATCAAGGGAATATGCAAACTAGTATATTCTAGTCTACCTAGCCTTGATAATATGTTGCTGGTGGAAGGACTGACTACCAACTTGATCAGCATAAGTCATCTATGTGATCAAGGCGTCAAGGTTAGCTTTTAAAAAAAATCAAAATATGTCATTTCCAGCCAAGATAAAGGAGTGGTTACGAAAGCTCAAGGTCCAAGGATAATTGTTATCCATAGATATCTCCAAACAAAGAGGATCCTTCTACTTATTTGATGAAAAAAGTTGATGAGACAAAGCTTTGGCACCAAAAACTTGGTCACCTCAATCTCAAGAGCATGAAGAATATTGTTTTAGAAGATGTTGTGAAGGGACAACCTAAACTCAAGATTGAAGAAGGAAAAGTATGTGGAGAATGCCAAATAGGCAAGTAGACTAAGACGCCCCACAAGAAGCTTCAACATCTTGCCACCATAATATTTCTTGAACTATTGAATATGGACTTAATGAGGCCTATGCAATTAGAAAGCCTAGTAGGTAAAAGGTATTTCTTTTTATGTGTGGACGACTTCTCAAGATACACTTGGGTCAAATTCATTAGAGAAAAGTCTAACACATTTGAGGTATTCAAAGAGTTATGTAAACTCCTGCAAAGACAAAAAGGGATTGGAATAGTTAAATTAGAAGTGACCATGGTACTGAGTTTGAGAATTCAAAATTCTCTAAATTTTATGCATTAGAAAGTATTAGCGATGAGATCTCCGCCCCAATCGCATCTCAGCAAATGGGGTGGTAGAAAGGAAGAATAGAACTCTATAAGAGTCAACCAGAGTTATGTTATATGCCAATAAACTTCCATATTATTTATGGGCTGAAGCTATGAACACAACTTTCCCCATTCATAATAGAGTGACCATCAGATTCGGAACCAAAGAAACCCTGTATGAGTTATGGAAAGGGAGAAAACTAACTGTCAAGTATTTCCATGTCTTCGGAAGTAAGTGCTACATTCTGGCATATAGAAAGCAAAAGAGAAAATGGATCCTAAAAGTGTGGAAGGTGTATTCATTAGTAACTACACAAGCAACATAACATGCAGAGTGTATAACAAGCGTTATAAGGTTAAGATGGAATCCATTAATGTGGTTGTTGATGACACTTCTGAAGATAAGGAAGAAGAAGAAGAAGAAGAAGAAGAAGATGAAGTTCCTCCTTAATAAAATGATGTCCCAGTCGATGCCCCATCAAAGGATTTTGACATTATGCTTGAGATCACTAATTCTAATGATCTTCGAACCAACAAGGGACTATCAATCAGAGTTCAAAAAGATCATCCTCTAGAAAACATTATAGGAAGTCTGAATGAAGGAGTGGTTACAAGACCCAAATAAAGCATTATCAAATCATGCTTTATCTCTAAGATTGAGCCTAAAAGCGTAAAATAAGCATTGACTGGTGAATTTTGGATCAATGCCATGCAAGAAGAACTGCGCCAGTTTGAAAAAAAATAATGTATGGGAGCTAATTCCTAGACTTGAAGATGTGAATGTTATTGGTACCAAGTAGATTTATAAGACAAATCCGATGAAAATGGTAATATGCAAGGAATAAGGCAAAGTTAGTTGCTCAAGGGTATACTCAAATAGAAGGATTAGGCTTTGATGAAACTTTTGTCCAAATAGCTAGAATGGAATCCATAAGACTTTTACTTGGAATATATTGCATGTTGAAGTTCAGACTATTTAAAATGGATGTTAAAAATGTCTTCTTAAATGAGTATCTTTATGAAGAGGTCTATGTGCAGCAACCTAAGGGGTTCACTGATCCCAACTTTCCAGATCATGTTTTCAAACTAAAGAAAACTCTTTATGGATTTAAGCAAGCTCCAAGAGCATGGTATGAAAGACTAGATGAGTTACTAATCAACCATGGATACAAGAGAGTATGAATAGAAAAAACTCTATTTATGAAGAATGATATAGGGAAGCTGAAGATAGCCCAAATCTATGTGGATGACATACTATTTGGAGGAATTTTAACCACGATGGTGCACCATTTTTTTCAACAAATGCATTTAGAGTTTAAAATGAGTCTTGTAAGAGATCTCTTCTCCATTATCCAAGACTTCAAGAAAAAAAATGGTCATGGAGCTAAAAAAGTTGTCCAAGGATGTTCAGGATACCATCAATCTTTGTACTCTTAAAAAGAGAAAGGTGTAGGCATTTTTTAGTTAGTTGACCAAGGAAGAGGAATCATATGAAGAAAAAAAAATGAAAATATCAGAATGTCTGGAAGTGAAGAAGCAGAGTCTTCATGAAGTGAAAAAGAAGAAGGAAACTTTGAAGATTAATTCTCTGGAAGTAAAATTGTTTGTAATCAAAAGGGAGGTCATTTATTTTAGTTTTTTTAATCTTGTAATGTATTTTTGGGCTCTTGGTATTTTGTAATGATCAAACAAATCTTATGTTTGTGCATCTATTGATGTGGTTCTAGTTGTTTTCTCATGTTTTTGGTTGTGTATATGTTGTCATATTAACCTTTATATGACTAACTTCTATATGCCAGGTTAAAAACCTTACCCTTTGCCAAATTATGACAAAAAAGGGGAGTAGTAGTGTTGCTTAGACAACATGTATTTTTTTAGTACTAACTTTTATGTGTAAGTTCTAATGTTGTGTTACATGCTAGATCATCGGGAAGGACATCACGTCCTGGTCCCTGTATCTGTGAAGAGATATCTATGTGTGTTAGTAGTATTTATTATATCAACTCTAACTGACTTTGTGAGCATGACTAAGTCTATGAATAATTCCATATTGATATATGTTAGTTAGTAGAATTGTATGCCACTAATTATGTGATATTAAATTCATGCATGACTAAGTCTTTAAATAATTTCATGATTGTTTGTTTGGTTTGGAGCAAACTAAATGGACTACGTGTAAGCGTCTGAATGTTGATGCTTCTAACTTTTACTGCTGCTAGTGCTTAACTCTTATACGTTGAAGTTGTTACTGTTGAATTGCTCTGAAGATCTAGTACATCTACTGGTTGTCACTTGTTTTCATTGAAGAAGTGTTATATATCTTAAAGAATTATTTTGCCAATATTTGCAAAAGGGAGAATTGTTGTTCCTATTGAATTGGCTACATTGTAAAAAAACAACAACTTAGAGAAGTGTCCAAATGTTCAAGATTGGTCTAGCTTGCTAAAGTTGTATGAAGCTGTAGAAAGGACACATGTTGGGCACGATGCTCCAGCATGTGGGTTTGACATCTAGACCTTGTGCAACAGGCACCCGAATGTTGCATTTTAACATAATCTTTTAAGAAGATTAAGTTATTTTTTATTGCGATTTATTTTATCAATATGATTATATGATTTATGGACAACTGAAAGATCAAATCAAATTTAAAAGAGGTTTAAATTTGAATTTGCAACAAACCAAACCAAATCATATCTTTTTGTTTGAGATATTCTAGGAGTCAGTCGAATATCCAAAAGATTGTGTAAATATTCTAGACAGAAATATCTAAAGATCGACAAGGAAAAAGCTTAGAGTTATTTTTATATAAGGAGACCAAAACCTACATTAGAAGCAAACACTCCCATTGAATATCTTAGGGTGTTAGACTTTGTGTCATGTAATCACGTTAATGCCCTAAGAGGATTAGTTTTGAATCTTTATGTAC
The DNA here is from genome assembly GCA_963859935.3 of Lathyrus sativus. NCBI lineage: Eukaryota > Viridiplantae > Streptophyta > Magnoliopsida > Fabales > Fabaceae > Lathyrus > Lathyrus sativus. The sequence goes on along the minus strand of OZ012735.1, from coordinate 169,768,181 downwards.
ACCTCTATGTTTCAATAACTTGGCATAAATGGTTTGTCTAGTTGAGTTGCAATCAACATTGTTTTTGTACACCTCTATGTTTTAATAACTTGGCATGAAAGGTTTGTCTAGTTGAGTTTTAATATTCAACATTCTTTATCTTGTGAAGATTGAAATTGATCACTAGAATTTAGTTGTTGTTTCCCCCTGTCACTAGGATTATGGCAGAGAAGAAAGTTAGTAGGTTCTCATATTTAGGGGGAGACTCTAAATAGAAAGTCATTAGGTGGTTAGGAATATGCATTGAAAAACATAGGGTTTGTTGTTGCTTGTTGGTCAAATTGTACTAAGCTACTAATAGTAAATTTTCTTGCTTAGGTTATGGACTCATCCCTCCAGACTTGGGTGTAGTTTCACCAAACTGGATAAACAATTGATGGTGTTTTTTATTACTTTCCTGCTTCGTCATCTATATCTTGTTATTATAGTGGTTCTAGTATATCTTTGTCGAACCTGCTGGCGGAGCATCATGTTCGAAATCTACCCCCTGAGGAATAAAATTTCACTTCCATTTTAGACAATAGCAATCAATTATTTGCACTGCCTAATTGATTAAGTCATTAATTTGATCCATGGATATATTCCAAATTTACACTATGTCTTCGCCTATAAAGTAAGAGCTTTTCTATCATTTTAAAACATCTAAAAACGTGAAAACCCTAATTTCACTTCTCTCATAATCTCTCTAGATCATTTATAATTTTCTCACATATTTTAGCCATAATTTTTTAAGAGTTTTATTGAGTCTAATGAGGAGTATTTTATGGATGAGAGCATAATTATAAATTTTCCAAGAGTGGAATTTTTCTCTTGAGTAAATAATTCTTCCTTATGAAGTTATCATTTTGTTTGAGAGTTAAACCATCGTAAAAGCTCCTATTTGTTTTTTAGGATTAGTAAAAGTCTCCTTTGGTTTGTGATTGTCGCCTTTGAAAAATATCTTTTTTAATTCATGGAAATTAGTCTATGAAAATCTCCACAGCGGTTCTTGAAAATAGCACTGAAACACTTAAGCATGAAATAACTAATATTATAAACCAATATAGAATGTGAGACTTGTGTCTCGATGAAAAATGAAGTTAAAGATTTACATGAAACCCAAAGAAAAATTACTAAGGGGAAAGAAAACCTAGATTTGATTCTATCAAATCAAAGGTCTTCCTTTAATAAAACTGAATTAGAGTTTTAATATAGTAAATCACATACTAAATGGGTTAATAGGAAGAAAGTAAATCGTCTTGTTTGTAAATGCTCATTTTGTGATAAGCTTGGACACTTAGAGCCATTTTGTTTTGATAAATTAAGAAGGTATAAAGGAAGTAATCTCAGACCTCTTAGAACTAATAATGCACCAGGACCTTAAACAATTTGGGTACCAAAGATGAAAACCTGATTTGTCGTGCAGGATGCTTTGCAGCTTTAATGAAGCCTTGGTGCATATTAAATGGAGTTGTGCAAAGAAAGATGTATGCTCTTAAGTATACATGATTTTTAATGATGCATAAGCTTGTGATTTAAGGATGTTCGTTGGTGGTGTATTTTAGCGGACAAAATCAAAGATATTTTCATTGAGGATGGCCTTAACACTTATTATCTATAATGACTCATTAACCACTTAGTAGGTTGATAAGATAAATTTTTTATAGATTGATTTATCTCATTATCTTTAAACAACTCTCTTATCCAATAATTTGCAGGGAATAATTTACGACATTATCTTGTCGTTCCCTCAAATGGGGGAGACTTTATCAAGATTACTTAATATTTAAGGTAATACACTTTTTAGAGGTTGAATAATCATAAAATTTTGATTAACCCTCTAAAGAAGTGGTTTAATATTTGCTCATCATTTAAAAATTATAAGTGCTAATAAAATGTATGAGTTTCTAGATTTTTTTCGGAGAAATGGGTATAAAAAGGATGAAAATGGTGTAAAAAGCAGCATGCCAAAACCAAAAGTCAAATCAAGGCCCAAAAGTACTAAAGGGACTGAAAATGCACTAACTAATATATTAAATTCAAGACCTAATCGGTTAGAAGAATTCATTGCAAATCTGGCACGCCATACACCAAATAATCTAATAGGTGAAGGAAATAACTGTTTAGGACTTTAGAAAACAACATAACAGCTAGTTCCTAATGTTTAATTGTTGCATTCTATAATCTAATTGATTAGAAGGCAGTTCTAATCAATTAGACAATCCCTGTAAATAGGTATTTTCTCTTCTTCCTTTTCATCTCATTCTACCTTCTCTTGCTTGCATACTTAGGTCTTTTTTAGAGAAAAGTTTCTTCTTTATTTCTTCATCATCACCGTCAGTGGCACCTAAAGGAGCACATACCTCGAAAGGCTCATCCTACTACTACTCTAAAACCTTCTCAAGCCAAGATCAAGAAAAAAAATTCAACTGATACTGTGTCGAAAGAGAAATATTTGAGTTTCACTACTTGGATGAGAAAATCTTTAAAGATTGCAACTTTGTCCAAGTTTTTGCAAAGTCAAGTTTGAAGAACTTCATCTTTGAAGTGCCCCAAGAAAGATTTCCCACCTTGGTAAGATTATTATATGCCAACTTTAATCATGTAAATGGAACCCTCATCTTCGAAGTAAAGAAGCTTCCAATCCAACTAAGCCTTTAAGAATTCACACAAATTTGACATCTTTCATATATCAACTTCGAGTATGATGACACTGAAGAAGGTAACAACTTTAAATGTGATGCTTCCGCTATTTCTTTTTTGACTGATTGAACCTATATCATTTCCAATCCCTTCATCGTTGGCATAATATGTCTGGATATTTGTTTAATTCACTATATGGTGAATCATGTTCTTTTCCCAAGCAAAAACAACTCAAGTCACATAAACAAATTCGACATAGATCCGGTTTGATTTTTAGAAAATAGAATTGAGAAAAAATTGGGTTGACATCATGATCCATCAAATGGTGAAGAGCAAAAAGAAAAGCACGCTTCTATCATATAGTGAACTAGTCATGAAAATCTTGGTGCATATAGGCTACAATTTAGAGAAGGAGGATACCAGACACTCGGGAATAGGAAAAAGCACTATAAGCTAAACGAGGTTCCGAATTAAAAATGGGGAGCTTATTCCACCACCTCAAAAAGCATCGTCAAGAGCACAAAAATAAACAAAAGATGTTAACATCCATCCTACATCCTTCTTCCAACACTATACTCAATAACCTCCTCCAAAATCAGCAAAGGATGATCTGGATGAAAATGAGGAAAAGGTTTCCTGGGTGAAATGTATGGTATTTGTAAATCTAAGTAGAATAAGGGATTGGTTGTGTGAGATCTTTGACTGGTTAATGTAGCTCTTTAGTCAAATGGAGGTGAAGGATCTTGTCGGATACTTATAGCCTTTGTTTTGATATTTTTGCTTCCATATGTGGTGTTTCCTTAGTCACCATCTTATGTGGGGGTAGGGACTTAGGCCTTCGTTCATTGTCCATGTGGTGGAAAGAAATCTCCCTCCTTGGGTCCAAAAAAGATGATCCTCCTAATTGGTTTGAGCGTGGGGTTGGTTAAGAGGGTCGGGTACGGTCTCCTCAATGATATATGCATACTCAATCGAAGTAGAGGCCAATCCCCTGCTAGAGTCCAACCTTGTGAGGCATATCTCAGGGCTTTCTCATATTTGGGATAATTAGGTTCCTCTTATGAGGTTGTGGTTTTCTCCTGGAAACTATTATTGTATAGGTTTTCATCTAGAGAGATTTTGTTCAAGCACAATGTTATTGTTGATCTGGATGGTCTTTCCTGTGTTTTGTGTGAGTATTATCTAAAGTATGTCTCTTATTTGTTTATCACTTGTAGCTTATCTTATGTTGTATGGTATAGAATCTTTAAGTGGTTGGATTTTCATGTGGTTGTTCCTTAGGAACCTAGGATACTTTTTTTTAGATATTTTTTATATCTTTAAGTTCTAAGATTAAAAGGAGGGGAGATTATTCTATGATTTGACATGTTGTAGTGTAGACCATTTGATCGGTTCGTAATGATAAGTTATTTTCTAATTTATCGAAAAATGTGAAAGAGTCGGAAGAGGAGAGTATTTTTTTTGCTTGAAATTAGTTTCTAAGCATGTCTTTATTGAATTCAAGATCCTTCTCTAATTGGCTTCAGAACCCTATCATGTGTCGAGACTGATAGCAGATCAAAAATTCAAACCTACTCCAATAGAGTTCAACAAATTTGGTTTTATTAGAAGTTTCTCGCTCTCCTGTTGATGGGTATGGGCGTCTGAGCTCTAGCGAGTTTCTTGTTGGGCGATATTTCAGTGAGAGGTGCTCTTTCTAGAGTTTTCTCCTAGTACTTGCTCCTTAGTTGCGGTTTTGTTGTTATATTTTTTTTCTCCTCTTCATATTTTGACCGAGTGTATTTCTTTATTTTAAATACATTTTATATCTTTTATAATTTTTGTCAAATTGTAGGATTTATCTCCAACTCTTTTATTATTTATATGTTTTATTCCGATTTTAAAAATTTTATAAATACGTTCATTAACTTAAATTTTGATTAAACATTATAAATTAATATATAAGAAAATAAGCAATATTTAGTATAAATAACATTAAAATTTTGACTCAAGCCTTCTAAATTAATATATAAGAATCATATAAATAACATTAAAATTTTGACTCAAGCCTTCTAAATTAATTATATAAGAATAAGCAATGATTTATTATTTGTATAAGTTTCTTTTTAGTTTATAGTCTTATTTTTATGATTAATCTGGACTTTTCTTTCGCATAACTTCAATACTACGTCTCTTCAATTCTTTTGAATATATTTTTAAAGCTTCAATAATATATTGCATGAAATATATACTTATATCCATTCTCAACACTAACTGACATAATGATTAATATACATACATCATGGGGCCAGTTTCAACTTTGTTTGTTGGCTCCACTGTTCTAGAGGATCAAGCAAGGAATTTACAACAACTTCCATTGACATGGCAAGGAAATACAGAGAAGTTGTAAGTGCACTTTCCATTATTATATTAGGTGTGATAGTGAGTTGTTGGTTGCTAGGTAAGCGTTGGCAGTACTTTAGAGCAATATATATGTATGTTGAACTGTCTTTGGCTTCTTGATTAGGCTAAAACTAAAACCACATCTTTCTCACATAAACTTGGTTGGTTTTAGAGAAGTTGGTAAGAGAAGATAGAAATAAAATAAAATAATCAACTTTTTCTCATTGGTAAGGTGAGAAGTTGAGAAGAGAAAGTAAAAATGGTGAGTCCCATAACTAATAATTTTATCGACTTTTGAGAAGATTGAGAAAGAAATGAATGAGAAGGTATAAAAAGTAATTAATGCACTTCAAGTAATATTTAGACACTAATTTCTTTTTATAAAATTGAACCCTTCAAGTAATATTTAGACAATAATTTCTTTTAAATTTTTTTGAACAAAAACCATAATTATTAAACCTTTTATGTTAAAAAAACATAACTAATTCTAAAAAGTTACCAACATAACTAATTAAATATTTTGAATTACAAAAGCAATTTATTTTGCTCAAGCTCCATCAAAATATAAGAAAGGTCCTAAAGAGCTGAGAATAAGGGACAAAGGAAAAGGAAAGCAAAAGCAAAATATCTCAACAAAAAAAATCATTGTTTAATTGAAAGACATTTAGGGCAATAATTTAAAAGGACATTTGGGATCCAAAGATCAAACTGCTCCAAAACAATGGGAGTCTTAAAGATATCATTCTTTATTATGTTTTATTATAGGTTAAGCATTGATAACTTTAGTCATATAAAATATTATCATTTTGGACCAAATAAATATATTTTTTTTCCTTTGTAACAATTATGTTATTTTCAAAACTCATGACCAGTCTTTTAAAGGATGACAAACGAAGATGAAATAACGTCTTGTTAGAGGCAGAAAGAATAAAACAACAAGTATAAAAAGAAGAATATGATATCAAAGTCACTATCGATGGCAAAATAACCTCACTATCTGACTTTCCACTTGGGAGAAGAAATGTCATTTGCAAACGATTCACCCACCACACAAGGCTGAAGCTTGGATTAGGTCAAAAACGTCCATATTACAAATTTTCAAGGTCATCAAAATATGATGAACATCCAAAAGGAAGTAAGTTTCGATCTCAACCGAGGAACACTTAATCCCCACGAATAATGAAGTGTCATAACAAACAAGATAATTATGGGCACTGGAAATAAAATTGATTCATCAATAAAAATAACTAAAAAAAGATTTATCTTATGCCCATTATATAGGTCCAAAACATAGAAAAGTAGTGATCTGAAACAGATAAACGAAGACAAATATTGATGCAAATATGTTCACAAAGTCATATAAGCAAAAGTAAAATATATCATTCTCATTCGATTTGATCATTCATTATTATTTTACCATCGTCTAGTTCAGTGATTACTGTTTAGAATAATATAACAAGTGTGAGTATGCCTAGAGAGGTGCCTAGTAATAGGTGTCAATGACGGTATAAATATATGTGGACAAGAGTTTCCACTTGAGTGGGAGCATTGTGAACTCACACTTGAAAGGGGAGTGTTGAGAATAATATAGTAAGTGTGAGTTGGAGTCCCTCATTGGTTATAATTGTGGTGAGTTGAACATTTATAAGTGGGAGAACCCATATACCCATCACCTTAAGGTTTTGGGTGAATTTGTGGTGTCTCTCTCACTTATGTTGCTCTTGGCCCAATATTAATTCTCCTCCTTATGACCCCAACAAATGGTATCATGAGCCTTTGGTTTGAGTAAAGGGACCGACTTACTTGTATTAAAATGCGCAAGAAGAGGTGTCCTGTTGAAATCGAATGTCCAGAAAGAGGTGTATCGAAATGCCTAGAGAGGTGCCTAGTAATAGGTATCAACAACGACACAAGTGTATGTGGGCAAGAGTTTCTACTTGAGGGGAAGCATTGTTGACTCATACTTGAGGGGGAGTATTGAGAATAATATAACAAGTGTGAGTTGGAGTCCCATATTGGTTATAATTGTGGAGAATTTAGCATTTATAAGTGGGAGAGTCCATACACATATCACCTTAAGGTTTTGGGTAAATATGTCGTGTCTCTCTCACTTGTGTTGTTCTTGACCCAATGTTCAATGCTCCCTAGTGATAAACTCCTCATACCCCAACAATCGTCAGGGCAATGTTAGGGTTTAAAACCCGGATTTAAGCAATAACATTTATCAAAGCCATAAACGCCAACACAGATATCCCTCACCTCGTACTCATAGCACATTTGTCTAAGTTGGCTTATCTCAGAGCTCAATTCATATACTATTATTTCATTTCAAAGATAATTCTCTCGATGAACCCTTTTTAACTCCATAATTTTTAAAACAAATTACACAACTTCCTCTTTTGGTCCTTCAAATCTAAACTAACAAGAATGCCTTTTAAGAGTTCATTTTTACGCTTGAGGGAAGAATACATATCTTATGAATACAAAAGTTGTACCTTCGTGATCTTCTTCTCTTTATTTCTAATGGCCACAAGAACCTTAGTCTCATTTATTTCTTCATTTAATAATTAGATATGATCCTTGAAAACTTCTCTATCGTCCAACAATTTTAAACAACTATTTTCAAACTTACGTGATAAAGACGAATTTGCTCATCACGCTTACTCCATAATTTCCAAAACAAATTACACAACCTCCTCTTTTGGTCCTTCAAATCTAAACTGACAAGAATGCTTTTTTAAGAGTTCATTTTGACGCTTGAGGGAAGAATACCTATCTTATGAATCCAAAACTTATACCTTCATGATCTTCTTATCTTTATTTCTAATGGCCATGAGAACCTTAGTCTCATTTCTCTCTTCATTTAATAATTATATATGATCCTTGAAAACTTCTCTATCGTCCAATAATTTTAAGCAACCATTTTCAAACTTCCGTGATAAAGACAAAGTTCCTCATCCTGCTTACTTCATAATTTTCGAAACAAATTACGCAACCTCCTCGTTTGGTCATTCAAATCTAAACTGACAAGAATGCCTTTTTAAGAGTTCATTTTGACGCTTGAGGGAAGAATAACTATCATATGAATCCAAAAGTTGTACCTACATGATCTTCTTCTCTTTATTTCTAATGGCCACGAGAACCTTAGTCTCATTTCTCTCTTCAATTAATAATTAGATATGATCCTTGAAAACTTCTCTATCGTCCAATAATTTTAAACAATTGTTTTCAAACTTCTGTGATAAAGACGAAGTTCCTCATCAAGCTTCATCGATTTCTTATTAACTTCATCCAGCTTAACATGAACCTTAAGAAGAGTCTCAATATTCTTTTAAGCTTTTGATCTCGCTTGATCCAATTTGGCATTGAGTTATGCATTCCTCAATGTTAGAGTATCGTTAGGAGCATGGCAATGACATATTAAGGTCGTCAATTTGGCAATATAAGGAATGCAATCCGCAAGCATAAATTGAAAATCATGAGGCCCTAAATCGACAACCCATTTTACTTCAACTTCAGGGACTAGAGTCTGCATCTATGATAGGTCCTAAGGGAGGGGAGTTATAAACAGTACTATAAATAATACATACCATGACGTCCATTTCATCACGGTTGTTTGAAGGACCGTTGTGACATCTTGAAAACCAGGTTCCATCACTTTGTTTACTTTTAACTTAAAAAATAATTTACATTTTACCACAGTTGAACATAGCAACCATGGAGAAATCTCGTAAAGTTCATGAGTTTGAATCCCATACTTGCAAATTTGTGATTTCTTTAATATTATACACTATGCCAAAAAAGATCTTTAGCAGCGCTTTTTTTGGCCTTTAAAAGCGATGCCTAAAGTGGCGTTGCTAAAGGTAAAAACATCGTTTTTTATGTAAAAAGCGCTGTTATAGGCCCCCTTTACCAACACTTTTAGCAGCGCTTTTCCCCCCTTTAGCAGCGCTTTTAGAAAGCGCTTTCGTAGACCCCCCCTTTAGCAGCGCTTTTAGAAAGCGCTTTCTTAGACCCCCCCTTTCCCCACCTATAACAGCGCTTTTTTGAGCTCTCTATGCCCCCTTTTAGCAGCGCTTTTTTGTAAAAGCGCTGTCTATTCTTCACGATTTTGAATTTTTTTATTTAAATAATCACATTTTTTATATATTTTTCGATAAACCTGCTTATAACAATTACATTCCCTGCTTATAATTCAGGCCTTAATTTCAACACTTTGGCCTTATATATACATTGTAATTCAATACTTTGGCCTTTTAGTATGCATTGTAATTCATCACTTTGCTCATAATCATTTAAATACACATAAACCTGCTTAAATATATTACAACACAATCCGATTCTCAGAATAACATCATAATTAAAGTCAATTTACATATAATTACAATTCCGATAACTTTACAAATAGATACGACTTCCAGAAATATTATTATCCCGCATCAATATTGGATGATACATATACCTTATACAATTCTCAACTTAAGAATAAATTGACACCATTCCTCCTTAATTTCTTTCAATCCTGCTTTCGAGTAAGTACCGCACTTGAATTCATCAAAGTACTACATAATATAACAAAACATCACAATTTAATTTTAAAACTAATTACTCAGATGAAATATCGGTTAATTATCAAAATGAATCATATAACTTATGAATTGATCCATACCATGATTGGAATCTCTATATTACAACACAATCCGATTCTCAGAATAACATCATAATTAAAGTCAATTTACATATAATTACAATTCCGATAACTTTACAAATAGATACGACTTCCAGAAATATTATTATCCCGCATCAATATTGGATGATACATATACCTTATACAATTCTCAACTTAAGAATAAATTGACACCATTCCTCCTTAATTTCTTCCAATCCTGCTTTCGAGTAAGTACCGCACTTGAATTCATCAAAGTACTACATAATATAACAAAACATCACAATTTAATTTTAAAACTAATTACTCAGATGAAATATCGGTTAATTATCAAAATGAATCATATAACTTATGAATTGATCCATACCATGATTGAAATCTCTATTTGACCAGAATGAATAATTTCCTTCATAAAGCGCAATACAAAATATCCACAGTCAATCCCATTGTGCTGACGAGGACACTGTAAATGGAAAAAACAAACAAACATTTATCAGGATATATAGTTTAAATAGTTTTATCAAGTAGAACCACTATAACAGTCAAAAAAGGGAAAATATACCTGCACTCTGATCCAACTAATGTTGTTAGCCTTGCTTTTTGGCACTGTTGCTTCTCTTTGTGCTTTGAATATTTGTATAGCTCTAACATAATATAAACGCATATTTAGAACAATGTCACATAATAAATAAAGATATATAATTATTCAGAACAATATATCTCATCACTTACGTATCAACCATATTCTTTATATCAGGATATTTTGTTTGATCGCGATGGACGGCGATGGACGGCGACTGTCAGACGGAAGGAAGGACGTTTCCGGTCGTGGTGAATAGGGTTCACGAGAGGAGAAAGAACGAAAGCAGAATAGGACTGTTAAGATTCTGAACAAATTCTGGTGGTTTTTTTAAATTTATTCTCATTAAACCTATGGCAGCGCTTTATAAGGGCCTTTGGCAGCGCTTTTGAAAAGCACTCTCTAAGTTATGTCTTAGGCAGGACCTATAGCAGCGCTTTGCAGAAGCGCTTTCTATTGTACCACCTTTATGATCGCGACTTTCTATGTCTAATACAACCTAACTGCAAGTGCACAGTCTATCGCGTAGTAATAATAGATATCAATCCCACAGGGACTCGTAATCAAACTAGTGTTCTCGGGAGTTACTATGTTTAGCTAGGTAGAATATATTTAAGGGAATAAGATTGTCACTAATAGGGAACTAAGAATGCTACTTAGATTATAAATGATTGAATCGATATGCAGTAGTTGTGTTTTTCAGGGATTTGACAAGTTACTGGTGTATGAAATAATTTTCAAAGTTTATTTAAGCAGAAAATGGTGATTTGAAGACTCTCGCCTCACGATGGTTATTGACGCTAATCATAATTCTAAGGGCCAAACGTACACTTTCGTATCCCATTCGGGGTTAAAATTATTTTTTGGAAATCTCTAAGTTCTAATTCATTTTAAAGTGCTTTCGCTGTTATTAAAATGAATGACTAGTGTTTACTATCTGACCTTACCGCAACTTTCGCTTGTTGGTTCGTATCTTAATTAATTTCCCACTTTCGTGGCAAAACTACTTTTAAATAAGTTCTCGCTTTCGCGACGAAGTTTATTCAGTAAATCAATTTTAAACACTCAGACCATAAATTACTTTTGAAAAGAAAGTTTTTTAACCAGTTGTTATCAAATCCCATTCAAATTATTACTACATATCGATTACCTAAGTTTAGCTAGACATGGATTTGGGAAAGATAAAACATAAATAAAAACAATAAATAATAATTTGCATTATAATAAAACTGGAATTACGATTGAAATGAGAAACCTGTAAATATTCCAATTGGCCTTTGGGCAGATCCTCCACAGATGTTGGCAGGATTCTGGTCTTTATGCCAAATTGATCGTACAATAAAAGTAGAAATTACAGAAGAATGAAAATGGAATGCAGGAAAAGGTAAAGAGAAACAAATAAGAATATTGAACTGGAAAGTATGCTCTGGAAATAAATTTGGCAGCACTTCGTTGTATGAATGCGGCTCCCTTTCTGAGGTCCCCTTCTTCCCCTTTTATAGAAGTGGAATTCTTACGGTTATCATTGAAGATGATTGACTTTGAGGCAGATAATTCAGGGAGTAGTGGTCCACTCTGTGGGAATTGGAACTGCTTCTGTTACGTGAAATTGAAGTGGGGCGTTTTTGCCTGCATGACGGTCGTCACAAGGTGTGACGGTCGTCACCCGTGTGACGCCCGTCATGGAGCTGTGACGGTCGTCACATCAGCAAAAACAACCTTCTGCGCTTTTCATGATGTTTTCACTCTTTTTTCGTCCATATTTCATCTGAGATTGCTTCTTTTCTTCATGTTGCCTTGTTTAGACGTGATCGTTGAATACCTGCAAAACATCAGACAAATAACACGGAAATAACCCGAAATCAGATTGAAAACGGTTAAACTTTAGTTGAATTATGCATCAAAATATATATACGATTTCGTGTTATCAAACTCCCCTAAGCTTGAATCTTTGCTTGTCCTCAAGTAAAACATGAAAAGGTCGGCAAGCACGAGGCAGCTCCTTCGTTCGCAGAGTTGGGAAAAATCGGGATTCTTGGTAAGAACAAGACGAGTATCATGACGACACTGGACTACAAGTCTTCGGAGGTCTCCTTTTTATGCAAATCGGTCCCAGTCATGCTACTGTAGCTTGGTGTCAAGGTTCTCGCGGCAAGTTCACCCTGTTTGTTCTAGCGCAATCACATTAAGCCCGTTGTCCGTACACTTTCATGGCAAGTCGACCTGTTAGTGAATATGATCTCATTTCTTGTTTTTGATCTTCTTCATTGATCATAAGCTTATGTCATTGATTTTTCAATGAGTTTTCGTGCCGTTGGGCTAAATGCTCGGGTGAGGAGCACCTAACTTAGAAGGAAACGTGTCCTATGTTTTTGGGCTATCTAGCTTTCTTTTCATGATTTTTCATTTTTTTGGAGATCATACACTTATTTGCATCGGTCGCTCGCTTAGAAGTGTTTTAGGATGGTGCTGACTGCTAGTATAAACTACTTGGGGTTGAGTTTGCGTAGACACTTGAGACTTTGGTACGCGTAGGTAGTGAAACCGACTCGCATAAACCGGAGATCTAAGGTGTCAGGACGGTACTGGTTTTGTTAGAACTGTCGTTTCCTCGGAGTTTCGAAACTTATTTTGAACTCGGGTGCATTCTCGTGGTGCTCTTGCTTTTGAGGAACGAGCGAAAATTTTTGTTTACGTTGAATAATGTGGGGATGTTTGCGTAACGGAAAGAGTATATATAGACGAGCTTTATTTGCTAAAAATAGAAAATGTTTAAATAGAAATTACGAAATTCAGAGTACAGTGGAATGGAAATAAAGGCTCCGCTCCCACACTACCTCAATCAGTGTCCCCACTAATTTTGAAGCATGCGAGAGAGAGATACAACTGAATTGAAAGTACAAATAGACTGGAAATATAGTAAACAAATAAGGAAGGATGGATGGCTAATCACGTCCGCTGCCTCGGTCACGTCCACGCTGGCGTCCTCTGGCTCTGGCAAGGGCTACTCGGTCCTCATAACTCATAGCTCCTGTGTGGTAGACGGTGTCCCGGAGTCCTTCGACCTGCAAAGTCAGATTCGCCAGGTTCTCAGTAATGGTAGCTTGGCCGGTTTGAAGTTGTTGCATTTGAGTCCGGTGCCAAGCTTCGAACTGGTCTGCTCGCTGATTCTGCTGCTGCAGCATAGCGAGTATCTGGGCCTGCTGGTCAAGAGAGCGGCGAAGGTCCTCTTCTGTGTAGTCGGGCACTGGATGATGGCGGCGGCGGCGAGAGGATGTACCTTCGGGAGGAGGAGGCTGCGATGCCTCCGGTTGCTTGGACCTGTCCAACTCAGCTTGGATTTCATCGTCAGAACCTTGTGCGTGGTCCTGAGTAGGAACAGCGGCAGTAGGAGGGGCAGTGAGGTCAAATAACCAGTTGGTACGATCCTCTGGGTGTGTCCGGGTGCGGGACAGAAGGATGATGCTTCGGACAGTCTTGCCACGCACTACCGGATGGTACTTGCCGTCAGCTCTGGAGCGGATAAGATGAGAGGCTCTGCAGTGGTCGGTGTCAAGGAACACCGAGGGGATGGAATGGAGGTGCTGGAGGCGGTCGCCAAGGTTCAGCCCAAGTGCAATGGCAGTGACAATCCCGCCAAAGTAGAATGGCTTCGAGCCACGGTTGCAGTTGGCCTGAATGTGAGCCAGCAAGAACGGAGCGACGTTGACAGGCTCGTTGTTGAAGACGCAATGGAGGAAGAAGAGCTCTTTCGAGTTCACCTTATGGTTGCTGTCTCTGGCGAAAATTGTGTTGCTCAAGGCTCTGTGAAAGTACCTGATGGTCGGGTTATGAATATGCGTGGCGTGTAGAGAGTCCCAACCATCGGCATTGATGCCAGTCAACTGATACCACAACGTGAAAGCTTCGTGCTGGAACTGATCGGTGATGCGGCGGTGGGCATTGTCACCTCGAGGTAGCTGTAGGATGCTGGCAATCTGATTTTGGTTCACCTGATAGTTGGTGTCGAACATCCGAAAGTGTCGCTACTGCGAAAATCGGCGCCGGCTTGACAGGAGAGTCGCCACCGTGCGTTATTTATCCCTCAGAGCAGGAAAGGAAACGCTCGAAGTAAACCTCGCAAAGACGGGAAAAAGGTATGGTCATCGCAACCAAAACCTGGATTCGGGAGTCGGTTACGCAAGGGGAAGGTATTAGCACCCCTCACGTCCATCGTACTCGATGGGATCCACGCTTGATGTTTATAGGTAAAAGGGTGTGTTATCTATCTACGCTAATGGCTGGTCTGAAAAGAAAATAAAAGGACAGGACTCGACAGAACATACGGTGTTCTGGGCCTACGTATTCCCTCGTGCAATGGGAAAGTCAGAGTCAACGTAGTTCGACTACCTACGTCTAAACGGGGGAAAGGTTGCTCGCCAGGACATCGCGTCCTGTGCCTACGTACTTCTGCACAATATGGAAGATCAGAGCAAACGTAGTTCGACTAACTACGGGTAAACAGGGGGCTCTCACACAGCAGTGAGAAAACAAACTGGTCCTAAAAGCTCGGAACCTACAAATACGATCTGGTCTCAAATGCACTCGGGCAAGAGAAAGGGATAGCAATTAGTCGTTAGCGGGAAAGTCTCGATCGCACAGCCGCGAGAGAACTAAAGGTTAGTCATTAGTGTGCTCGCTAGGATATCGCATCCTATGCCTACATATCTTCGTCTGGAACGAAGAATCAGAGCAGCTGTAGTTCAGCTAACTACGGGTCAAGCTACTCAAAAGCTCCTACAGAAAGGAAGGGGAAACCCTAGAACTATACCTGAAAAAAGGGGAATCTACCTACTGCTATCACACCTGGTTGACCATCCTAATGTCTATCATAACTACTCCGCAGCGGAGAAGTCAGAGCTCCTAAGGGATCATGGCAATAGGACTAAACTACAAACAAGAAACTGCACAGTAAAGGAATACTGAAAATATGCATGAATGCAACAACTAAACAAACAAGGCGCGAAGGCCACAAACCACAAAGGCAAGGGAGCTCAGCTCTACCAAATACCAACAAGCAAAGCCACGCAATAACAAACAAGCAGAAGGAGGACCACCTCAACTTCTCATGCACACAAAGTCTACTTCTAAGATGCACCTACTCAGAACTATCTAGATGAATACCTAAGTCTAATGCAACATAACATCACACAAGTCAAACAATACAAAGAGACTAACCTTGAGCAGGGCCTCTATCTACAAAACAAGAAACTACACCTGGGCAAGGCCCCTGAAACAATCTCCTAATATACCTCTAAACAAAACTCTATACAAAATCCTAAGCAAAGATCTAAGCAAACTCTAATCCAAACCTAAGCAGGAGGAATCAATCCCAGTCTCTAAGCTTCAGAACAAGCTTACCAGAGAAAGGAAGCTAAGCAGACAAGCTCATAGTGCTTTCCTCAGGAAAGTACCAGGAGGTTACTACTCAGGAGTCATATCCTATGCGGCTCGACAACTGTGATCAGTTTACATTCCTCCTCAGGAGAAATTAAACTCACATGAAGGCTCCGGCATCACGGGATACTTGAGAAAACCTATATGCACTAATGGAACTAAGTGAATAGACCCATAGGACCTTCCTCAGGAAAGTACTAGGGGACTTCCACTTAGGAAACGTACCCTACGTGGCTCAACAACTGTGATCAGTTTACATTCCTCCTCAGGAGAAATTAAACTCACAAGTTGGCTCCAACATCACTGGATACTTAAGAAATCCTAGATAAGCTAATGGAACTAAGTGAATAGACCCATAGGACCTTCCTCAGGAAAGTACTAGGGGACTTCCACTTAGGAAACGTATCCCATGTGGCTCAACAACTGTGATCAGTTTACATTTCTCCTCAGGAGAAATTAAACTCACAAGTTGGCTCCAACATCATTGGATACTTACGAAAGAGGTGAGAAGAAAGAATGAAAGTCATTCATAGTGCCTTCCTCAGGAAAGTACCATAAACTCACTTCAAACTTCAGGATCTCGAACCTCACAAACAGACAACAAACTCCTAGACTAAGCCTCAATCCACTGCCTCTCTGCAAGCTCCAACAGGACTTCAATCAGCTCCCACCTTCAAGAAGAAACCACAGGCCAACAAACCACAGGAGACTATCTCTGAAGTTCAACCACAGTTGAACTTCAAAGTCAGAAGTCACCAAGACTTCTCCTATCTTCAGGCTCAGACAAATCACATCAGGACACCCTATAAAAAACTATCAAAAATCTAATGGGAGACCTACATGGCTCTAGGACAACATACTAAAAAATCAGAACAAAATTCAACACCAGATGAAAGAACTAAAATCAGCAACACAGACATATCCACAGCCCAATTATTCAAACATCAATAACAGTGAAAAAATGCAATTAAAATGAAAATGCATGATTGAGCTAATATTTTTGTATTATAAAATTCTACGCTGAATTACGAGTCTACAGAAAAAAGAACGGAATTATTTGACTAAATCTACCATTTTTTATGAATTTTCTAATGATATGCATGCATTGAAAATATTAAAAACATCAATTAAAATGGAAAACACACAAAAAATAACAAACAAAAATAAAATGCCCTTTTTATTTTTATTTAATTTTCCTAACATTTTCATGAGATGGTAAAGAATTATTAAAAAAACAATTATTTACATTTTTATGATTTATTGGATATGCCAAGAAAATAAAAGAAAAAATCAAAATAAAAGAAAATGCAATGGAGGGTGCAAACAGCAAGGGTTATGAGGTTATTTCTAGCTGGGCCCTGAAGGTGGGGGGGTGCCAACAGCATGAGGCGCAGGGCCCAAATAAAAACTGAATTGAAACCAGAGGGGGGTGCAGCGTTAGCAAGTTCCTAGTTATTATCTCAATGGGCTTAAAACGAGGGGGTGTCATTAGTAAATAGGGCCTAAGGCCCAACTCAACTCCTTCTGATCTCACACGCCAGGGGGGTGGGGAAGCAAATTGGGACGTAGTATTAGCAGAACACGCTTGGGCCTAAGCCCAACGTCCAAACCCTAATCCAAAACTCAGGAAACAAAAACCTAACCCTTCACCAAACCCTAACTACTGTTCATTCTCCTCTCCTAACGCCGCTCCCTCGTCTTCCCCCAACTCACTCTCTCTGAAACCTATCTTTCACTCACACACCATTCTGAGAAAAAGAACCCCAAAGAACATCACCTCTCTCACGATGAAACAACCCTAACTCACAATCAACTACCTAACCTGGATCTAATAAGCTGACATGCAAACCTTAAACGAAACTCATGATCTAAACCAATAATGGAGGCTATGAAGAAAACGAACCTGAGACGATGAAGTTGATGCGATGCAGTCCTTGAAACTTCTTGAAGGTGCGACGATCTCTCTGGGAAAAAGACTGAGGGAGATGCAAATCTAAGAGACGCTTTGATCTTTGATGCACGGTGGAGGAACTTTGGAGAAGACGAGAGCGCGGAGGGAAGGTTGGACGCGAGCGTTGAGAATCTTGAAGACTTCCTGGAGTTGGTTGATGAAGATTGTTTTGAAAGAACGGATGAAGTTGATGGAAGAAGATGGAGGTTGTTGATTTCTGGAAACCGTTGATGAGGGTTGATGAAGGTTTGAGAGGTTCTGGAGAAATGTTGTATGACGGATGAAGGTGATTCTGGAGAAAATTGATGGAGGATGAAGGTGATTCTGGAAAAATCTTGATGGAGGATTGATGTTCAAGGTGATTTCTGGAAATTATGGGATGAAGATGATGAAGGTGGAAGGGAGGAGATCGGAGGAAGGAGATGAATTTCTGGGGAATTTGGTGGTTCAGGTGGTGGCCGGAGTTGGTTGAGGTCGCCGGCGGTGAGGGTTCACCGGTTTTGCATGCCGGTCAGGGGAGCTTCCGGTGAGGAGGTGAGGGATGGACGTGTGTCACCGTTGGTGGAAGGAATCGGTGCATGCGTGCCACGTGTGGTGGCGTGGAGAGAGAGAGAGGCAGTGGGTACGTGGCGTGGATTCTGAGTGGGTGGTGGCGTCTTCAAGGCAATACGCGTGGGGGGCCTCTTCAGCCAACACGTGGCCACTATTTATTACACAGATATTCGCTGGACACTTCCAGAAACTTCCAGGCTGCGCTGGACTTTTTGGACTGCTTTGGATTATTTTTCTGGACAAAAAAACAGCAATACTGGGCCTCCCCAATTGGGCCCAACGAACTCAACATGAAAAAATCAAAAAACTGCAAAACAATATTAAAACTAGTTAACTAAACTAATAAACCTACAATTAATTCTAACTAACATTAATCTATCCTAATTAAATCTGAAAACAACAATTAACCTAATTAACTCTAAAAAGGTGATTAAAACTCATATTATCCTAATTAAACCTAAAAATCAATTAAGATCTAATTAACTTTAAAATTCTATTAACCTAATTAAACTTCTAAAAAAGATTAAAAGTCTAATTAATTCCATATTACCCTAATTAAACCTAAAAAACAATTAAGATCTAATTGACTCTAAACTTTTATTAATTCTCTATTAAAATCCTAATATCATTTAATATCTATTAAAATCTATCATTAATAAGAAAAAACTATACTAATTTTCTATATTATCTAAAAATATTAAAATCTATTTAAAAATCTATACAAAATTTTAAAAATGATTTAAAAAACAGTTAAACCTATTTTAAAATCTATAGAAAATTCTAAACTATTATTATCTATTAGTAATAAAAGAAAAACTATATTCCCCTTTTTTCTTTATTATTCTAAAAACTATTTAATTTCTATTAAATTCTAAAAAGAGATTTAAGCTATTAAAATATTCTATAAGCCTATTTAAATTCCAGAAAAATCTATAAAGCCTGTTAAAAATTCACAAAAGCCTATTAAACCCTAAAAATGCAGATGAATGTACATGACCCCCATAAAAGCGCACACGAGACCAGATCGAATCGAACAGAGATCCCCGGGCATCAGAATATCCTCAAAATCACTGCATAGGCTAAAAATCACCGAGGAGCGCACAATTTCCCGAAAATAAAACCCTGGTGATCTGGACTGGATCTGCCGTATCTGATAGATGAAAATCAAGCTGTAAACTCTGATATCCTCTGTCTGTGCACAAAAATCATACATCTGAGCTGTGAACATGAATTTAAACCATGAGTCAGATAGGAAAATCGGTTGGTCAAATTTTAGGGTGCAACAGCTGCCCCTATTCAAGCGACTTGGACCTGAAGGGGTTGAAGAGCGCTCAGCCTTCAAACATTCAGAGGTACGAGACGGTTGAATACAAATAAAACCCGAAAATTTGCCAACCGTGAGCATATACTGTAAACTGCTTGGGGAATAAAGTCCAGAAAACCGAGTCCAGTTATTGCGGCACCAAACTGATCAATCATCTGATAAAGAACTCCTGATTTGAATACCCGTTGCTTGTGATACCCCATATAACAAACCCTGAGGGCTACAACAACATACCTGATCCTTTCACATTGCCTACTGATAGGCAGGAAGAGAAATACACTCACATCGTCCAAAGATGGACGGGAAGACACCCTGATTGAATACTCACCTCGTCTAATGATAGACGGAAAGACACCATAATCTCCATATTCACATCGTCTAAGGGTAGACGGGAACATCCTGATTGATGAACAAAACAATTCACATCGTCTAAGGGTAGACGGCATCATCCTGATTGATGAAACAAAACAATTCACATCGTCTAAGGATAGACGGCATCAAATTCTTAGTCTCCATACACACATCGTCTAAGGATAGACGGAATTATCCTGATTGATGAACAAATCAATTCACATCGTCTAAGGATAGACGGGAAGAAATTCTTAATCTCCATACACACATCGTCTAAGGATAGACGGGAAGTCACCATAATCTCCATATTCACATCGTCTAAGGGTAGACGGCATCATCCTGATCGATGAACAAATCAATATTCACATCGTCTAAGGGTAGACGGGATCGTCCTGATTAATGACAAATCAATTCTCATCGTCTAAGGGTAGACGGGATCGTCCTGATTAATGACAAATCAATTCTCATCGTCTAAGGGTAGACGGGATCGTCCTGATTAATGACAAATCAATTCTCATCGTCTAAGGGTAGACGGGAACATCCTGATTGATGAAACAAAACAATATTCTCATCGTCTAAGGATAGACGGGAACATCCTGATTGATGAAACAAAACAACTCACATCGTCTAAGGATAGACGGAAAGACATTCATAAATCTCCATATACACATCGTCTAAGGGTAGACGGAATCATCCTGATCGCATACTCACATCGTCTAAAGATAGACGGGAAGAAATAATCTCCCAATTCACATCGTCTAAGGATAGACGGAAGGTCACCCTGATTGATGAAACAAATCAATACTCTCATCGTCTAAGGGTAGACGGGATCATCCTGATTGATGGACAAATCAACATTCTCATCGTCTAAGGGTAGACGGGATCATCCTGACTGATGAACAAATCAATATTCTCATCGTCTAAGGGTAGACGGCATCATCCTGATTAATGAATCAACCAATATTCTCATCGTCTAAGAGTAGACGGAAAGAAAGCCTTGAACTCCATACACACATCGTCTAAGGATAGACGGAAAGTCACCATAATCTCCCAATTCACATCGTCTAAGGATAGACGGAAAGACACCATAATCTCCATATTCACATCGTCTAAGGATAGACGGGAAGTCACCATAACGCAATTCAACACCATCCTTTGAATTTCAGAATCCTTCTGTCTACGGGAATTGATGAAAAGATCAATATCTTTGAAGGGGCCACATCGTCAGTATGGACTGACGGGAAGAAAACCACCTTTTAAAGAACCATGTCGTCAATAAGAATCGACAATCACGAAAACTGAACATTCTTCGAAGAGCCTCGACATCAATAAGGATTGATGGTCAGAAAAGTCCCTCTTAAACGTCATCATATCCAATAACCAGAAAGAAAAACCAACATTCAAAATCATTTTGAAGCCCCTCAACAACCAAGGATAGCCGGAGAAGACTCGCTGGGGAAACACCTCATCATATGTATGATCTGGCAATAAGAAACCCGCTGAACAGTAACCAAAACTTCACATCGTCTACTGATAGACGGAAAGAAAAGCCACTTGCTAGAGAAACTCCATTTTGAAAATCAACCAAAACTTCACATCGTCTACTGATAGACGGGAAGAAAAGCACATCCTGGGGAAACCCTTTCTTGAAACCTTACTGCGACCCGCAACTTCACATCGTCTATGGATAGACGGAAAGAAAACCATATTCGTACTCACAACGTCTAATGATAGACGGAGAAATCCACTTATTGGAGGAACACATCGTCAATATGAATTGACGGGAAGAAAAGTCTGTCGACATCAGATGACTGCTTGCTTAAAGCATAATTGTTGTATGATCTGAGATGCAAATAATCTGCTGAACTGTCTGAATACTGTTGCTGGGTAAATGCCCCTGAACTGATCACAGAGTAATTCACGCGCCATATGAGGCTGATAGAAAATCTGACTTATGCTTTGTATGCATATGCAAATGCTTTAATCTTTCTACAGCGTAATGCTCCATTCTAGATGGAAATGCTACGCATTTTGACGATGATATGCAAGTATGATGCAAGTATGATGCATGCAATATGCTAATGCAGGCTCGAGTTGTCGGAGAGAGCTGGGTACAGAAAACCGCTTCAGCAAAATAAATGCTGAAGGCGAGGCCAACTCTGCTGGGGATAAACTG
This sequence comes from Lathyrus sativus, assembly GCA_963859935.3. Lineage (NCBI taxonomy): Eukaryota > Viridiplantae > Streptophyta > Magnoliopsida > Fabales > Fabaceae > Lathyrus > Lathyrus sativus. The sequence goes on along the minus strand of OZ012735.1, from coordinate 169,746,102 downwards.
GATATCACTGAATTATTCCAGCAAAATAAATGCTGGGAGAGTGAAATCAACTCTGCTGGGGACATTGGGAACTTAACCGAATACCCCAACGAAGTAATACCCTGCTGGGGAACATAACTCCGCTGTGAAATAGCAGATGTGCTGAATATGATTAGACTCCTCTAGGGACAGCTTATCCATGCCAATGACAAATTGGTCTTTGCTGGAAAAAATGGAGGGAGTCCTCCTGCGCTCTGATGAAGCTTGGATCTGGAAATTGATGCGCCAACACAGATGGGCTTCACAGTAATCGCAAACATGAGATTTGAGCTCTTAAGCTTATCCTACTGGGTCAGATACAACTGCCGCTGGAAAACATTCTTCCTGAATACACAGCCTTTTAGTGAAGAGTCAAGGGATAGTGACACAACTTCCCGCATTCATCTCGCTCTCGAAAATCGACTGCATCTGCTCGAATAACTCTGAATGACCCTGTAGGTACGGAGAACAACAATCCTTTTGCTTCTGATATACCCCAGCTTACAGGACATCTGTGGGGGGTAGTCCCTGAAAGGAAATCTGCAAATCTGTTCCCTGATGGTCTGATATAACATGCCTCAGTGTTCTGAACTTCCAAGAGATACTTCACCTCACCTGCTTCTCGCACAACCTTTGCGCGCTTAAGATGGTCTGCCCCTGAATGCAATGACCTAGCCCCAATTATCTGATTCAAAGTAGTACCTCCTGACTACGACGTATTCACCGAATCTCAACCTGATTGCCCCAGAGTAACTGATTTCGAAAGGCTGTCCCTGACTGGGGATCACAATAATGGCTTGCCCCTGCTCTCGGAACATTCGGGCGTTCTGCATTCTATCTTGACCATACTTTCCACTGTAGGAAACTTTTCTGCTGTCAAGCGCTTACTCGCAAGTAAAACAAGTTGTTATGCATAAAAGATGTATTAATGCAACACATATGACAGCTTTGACATCCAATCTGTTCACTGGGAAAAGGAAAAAACAGTTTATGGCATATGATGCACAAAACATTTATCAACATCAGTACCAACATGGTAAGAGGAACCTTTTTAAGAGTCAGAATCGACGCGACCTTTACCGGAGTATGCTTTCGAAACAACCTGCTTCAATTAGGACTTTTAAAGGTTGTAATGTGGTTAGGTTCATGGTTTTGAAAGAAAGGATAAAGGCTCAAAGTTTATTTTACCCCACCCATTCTCCTTGATGTTCTCCCATCCTTCGTTCAGCTAATTTGACCTTAGCGCTCACCTCTCAGAGGTTGAAAGATAGGAATGATAGTTCGAGAAACTTTTGGATTTTGGAATGACAACCACTCACTTTTCACCTTTGACACTTGAGGTCACACGACTCGTATTTCCATCGAGGATTTTTCTTTGGATCCTTTTCATCTTTTTTCTTTCCCTAACTTTTGCCTGGACTGACTCCTTTTGAGTTTCTTTTGATTTTGTTTTAAGTCCAGCGGGATGCCCTCATTTTTGCCTAAGTCATTTGTTTTGAAGTTTTCTTGACTTAGCGGGCTTGATTCCTTTTTTCATTCATCATTTTTTTCGAACAAGCCGTGTGACACTGGTTGTCTGACTCTTTGGGAAACGATGTGGCTGTCCCACTCTTGATTGAACCATTGTGGTCTTTTAGGCACGACCTCTAGGGGTGTGATTGGTCCTTGAACGGACACTCCTCTTGCAATTTGGACGCTCGGTCAAATTAGCTAACACCTACCCTGCCCCAGGTTAAGATTGAGGGTTTTTCATTCACAGAAAGAAACTCCTACTACAAGGCTCAAAGGGGTTGACAAGGGATTATCTTCCTTATATCTCCGGTGTTTAGGGATTTGAAACAATGCCTGTACATCATCAGCAGGCTTTATTTTGAAAGCATACAATATCGGTAGTTGCATGTCGGTCATTTTCGTCATCCTCCCCAAATTCTTCTTAGCCAAACGGTGGATATTTGCAAAACAGTTAGTGAACACGATTGGATTTAATCAAAACCATGCATATTTATTTCATTATCATCAATTGAAATGAAAACAACAAGTTTTACAAACAAGATTACAAATTCAAGCAGGAAAGCAACTACAAATGCAAAGAAATGACAAGCTAAAACAAAGAAAATATGCTAGCTTCTGAGAACCGGGCTTTTGCATCTGCCCTGCTGCTGAACCAGCTATCTTTATTAGAGGCAATTCGATGCTGTCCTGATCTGCTTTCAACGACTCAACCAAATTATAGAGCCCTTCCTCCTTCATTCAGATGATTTTAGGACCTCTTGGCCCGAAGCTGATTGCTGCACTATCAAGCAAATCCTGCACTTGGTGCTTAAAAGCATGGCAACCTTCTATATCGTGACCCGGGGCTCCAGAATGAAACTCACAGTGCTTGCTTGCGTCATAACCAAACGGGGGAGTTCCCGTTATTGGTGCCAGAGTTCTTTTCTCTACCATATTCAATCCCAACAATGTCTGCAACAAATCAGCATAGGTTGAGGGAGGCTTCTCGAACGCTCTTCTCGGTTTACTACCCTGGAATCTTCGTTGAGTTTGCTGTGCCCCCTGCTGAGGCTGCTGATGTTGGTATCGGGTTGACCCTTGAACACCCTTTGTATCAAATACAACATTGGTTTCTTGACCTTCAATGTACTGATTAGCGCTCTCCTTATGCTTAACCATTTTCTTTCTTAGATCTGCCCCAGGAATAGGCAACAGTTGTGGGCCTGGAGATTCTGACACCATGGAGTCCAGGATACGCTTCTGACCCACTGCAGCTTTAGAAACGTCTGTCATCTTAGCATCGACTGAGACAGGAGCAATATGCACAGCTACGCCGCCCGGCGTGAATTCAATATCGTGCGAGTCAATCAGGTCTTGAACATTGTGCTTGAAAGCATGACAACCCTCGATGTCATGTCCGAATGCCCCAGAATGAAACTCACATTGCTTATTGGCATCGTACCCTTGAGGAAACACTCTCGTTGGTGGAGTCAACGTTCTTTTCTCAACCAGATTAAACCTCAATAAGATCTGCAAGAGCTCAGCATAGGTCATAGGTGGTGCCTCAAATATTCTCCTTGGCTTCCCTTCCTGGATCTTCCGCTGAACCGGATGTATCTTCTGTTGCTGCTGCTCAGGTTCCACATGCACAGGTGGCGCGAGCTTCTTCATTGCGGCTTCAAATAGCTGATCGTCTTCTTTTCTAATCACATTCTTGACTACCTCCATGATCAAGCTCATTTGGGTTTTCAGCTGACTGTTCTCCTCCTTGAGAATCTTCTGCTCTGAACGCATCTCTTGCATGTCTCTCATCATCTGCCCCAGCTGGCTTCGGACTTCGACCAATTCAAACTGATTCTGTTCCATATCTCTGAAGGAGTTCCTGCAATAAACTGAGACGATGAGGAAATAAGGCCCACGGTTCTGATATACCTGCTAAATGATAATGCAGCGTAGCAAACAAACACATATTCATAACGAGACAAAGAGAAACTCAAACTATAAGCACGCAGACAAACATCTCCCACACATGTTCAACCAACAAAATCAGCAGGTAAGCACAAATGGGTATGAATATAACGACCCCAGCCAACAATCCTGGTGGTGGTCGACAAATACTGATGCACAAAAGCTAAACGGATTAGGCAGAGAAAACAGATGCGGCATCCGGCACAGAAACCTCTAGAAACTTCCCCCATATTCAACTGAACTCTCTGATTGACAATCTTCAGAGCACACACTTCCTGTGGAGTCTTCCATGACATTAACTGACGAACCCGCACAACTGGAGGATGGAAAATCATTAATCTGAACACAACCCTGAGGAGTGATGCAAATACGGCTAGAGTCTAACAGATCCTGAATCTGACTTCTAAGCACTTTACAATCATTGGTGGAATGCCCCTGTGCCCCAACATGGTACTCACAGCGGGCGCTGGCATCAAAACCTGGAGGATACGGTGGAATCACCGGCTTAGTCTCTTTCGGCACTATCAATCCACTTTTGACCAGATCTGGCAACAACTGACTGTACGACACCGGTAGCTGAGTAAACTGCCTTTCAGGCTTCCTTGGTCTTCGTGGAGCATGCTGACGCGATCGGCGATAGGATGATCGTTGACTTGAGGTGTCTGAAAACTGATCCTGAGATGCTAGAGATTCTGAGGTGGCATCATCTCCTTCCCACTCTTCTTGAGAACTGACAACTGGCTCAATCTTATTAACTGGGATGCAAGGAACACCTCGAAACTTTCCACTCCTGAGTCCTCTCTCAACAATCTCTCCCAGCCTCATCAGGCCCACAAAGCTTGTGCAACTGAACAATTTGTCAAAATAATGGCCTTTCAGAGTACCCAAGAAGATGTCAACCAGTTCTCTTTCCGGAAGCGGTGGTCGAACACTAGCAGCCAATTCTTTCCATCTTCGCAAATACGCTCTGAATGATTCATTCTCCGCTTGAGACAATTCTTGCAGATCTACGAGACTAGGAGTCAAATCCATGTTATAATCGTACTGCTTTATGAAAGCTCTAGCTAAATCCACCCATGATCGAATCTGATTACTCTCTAATTGCACATACCACCTTAACGATGCCCCAGCCAGGCTATACTGGAAGCAATGGATCATCAATTTGTCATTTCGCACAAACGAAGTCATCCTTCGACAAAACATCATCAAATGCAATTTCGGACAGCTATCTCCTGTGTATTTTTCAAATTCCGGCACTTTGAACTTGTACGGCAACACGAGGTCAGGAACCAAACACATGGCCACAGCATCCAGGTTAACGGCATCTTTCGCTTCTAAGGCTCTCATTTGCTCTTCCAACACTCGGACTCTTCTACCATAGTCAAGAGCTCTTGGATCTACTAACCCGGTCACTGGAATATCTCTCCGGTAATTCATCACAGGGAAAGCAACACATTGATTGCTAACCGGAGGATAGCGTTCATTTCGGGCAAGAAACTGCTCATGCCGATCTCTGTTCTCAACGGTTGGCTGTACAACTTGGTCTGCAATAAGATTGTTTGCTTGCGGGAAGCCTTCCATAGAATCATACTGATGGTTAGACGCCACAGTAAACCCTGCCTGGGTATTAGGAGACTGGAAATTGCCTTCAGACATAGCTACCAATTACCTGTAACCGACTATGCTGCTTGATTCTGCTCAAATCTGCTTCAGCCCCTTGGTTATCTTCACTCTTGCCTCAAACAATTCCCCGAGAATCACTTTCTGGTGAAAACAAAGGCTGGATAAGTGCTCTGACCTGCTAAATGCTATGCAATATGATTTATGCAAACAGAAATACAAAAATGCTAACGTGCATGTGTGCATTGGAGATATTTTCCCTCCAATTCCAGTGTCAGTGGTAGCGAGACGAGATGAACCATAAAGACAATATTTGGAAAAACCCTCATATATTGATTAGAATAACAGTCTTGTCAAGAAGTTACATAACTATGCTCCATACAGCTGATATGACAAAGAGGATCCCAGCCAACATGCCTGGTGGTGATCTCAACATACAGAATACAAGAGAGAAATCAAATACGGGTACGGTTGCGGAAGTCCTCGACCATCTTCTTTGTCTCTGCATGATCTGGTTGGTGAATCAAACCTTCTATCAGTCGATCTCTCTTCCTGACCGTCCCCTGGATATCTCTGACAAAGTCTTCCCAAGCCTTATCATTAGCACCATCCCCAGGTTTGGGTCTCTTGGCATCTGCTCTATGCTGGAAATCTTCCAAATTCTTCATGGCATCTGTCAACTTGCGCTCGGCCTCGTATCGGCGACAGGCTTCTTCTTCAAGCTCTTCGTTCTTCACTTTGACCTGTTCTTCTAACTGAGCAATCTGTGTCTTCAGCCCTTCTTCTCGCTCCTTGCGCTTGGTCATAGTGAGATCCCAGTGTTCTCTGAACTTGGCTAGCTTTGTGTAGGCCCTTTCCAGCTCTTGCTTCTTGGTGGCCAACACACTACTAACTGAGTCGACATCTAACTCTAGACGCTTCTTGGTTTCAGTCAATTCCAGTAGCGCAGTCTTCAGATGTTTCAGAGTTTCATCCTGTTGCTTAGAAATATATCCTGTTTCAATCTTTTCATGCCGAAGCTGGGCATTCTCCTGCTCTAAAGCCTCTTTAGCCCTTGCTAGCTCTTCTTTCTCCGCCATCAGCTGCTTGTAAACCTGCATGTCCACAGTGGTGGGCTCCTCTACCGGAGGAGGATGCAATGGCTGAACTGCTGGATACGGCATAAGGAATTTCACAGCTCGCTCACGAATCCATTCTACATATGGGCTAGGACCTCGGGTATCCCCTCTGCTACCTGAAAGTTTCCCTCTCTTGTGCAAGTTCTTCCAGGCTTTCTCAAGTTTGGTCAGCATCTCTTTCCCTATTGCCCCGGTGAGATACAGAGATTCCTGTATCTCCTCGGGCTTTGGCGCTCCTTGAGGTATGTACCCAAATTGCTTGATCAATAAGGAAGGGTTATAGTTGACACAACCTTTCCTTCCTATTAACGGAACATTCGGGAATCCTTCGCCTTTGAGTATGACTTCAGCTCCAAATACCTCTTTATTGGTCCATACCACGTTCTCAGCAGTCAATCCCATTAATCGCTCGGGCCATCCTAGAGAATTGATAGAGGTGACAAACGGGCCTGACTTAGGCATATGACTGGTGAACCACCTGCATAGGAGAGGTACACAGCAAGACACATTCCTTCCTCGTCGCTTTTCATTCTGGTAGTGGGTTGAATGGTGGATATCTCCCAGCAAAGTAGGGACTGGGTTCTTCGCAGCCAAAATATAGAAGGCGTCAGAATCAACAAAATCAGGAATGTTCGGGAACAACACGATGCCATACACACATACAGCAAGGATAACGTCAAAAACATCCCAGCTACCCTTCTGGGCATACTCTCGAGCCTTCTCCACTAAGACATCCAATGGAAATCCCCATACGTCTCCTCTTCTGATCTTCTTCCCAGACAGCTCAGACTCTTTCAAGCACAGGATGGCAGAAAGCTCAGCCAGCTTAGGCTCAGCGTCCGTACGATAAAAAGGCATTTGCTCACGGATCGGTATATCCAGAAGTGCAGAGTACTCCTCCAGGGTAGGAGCCAAAACAAAGTCGGGAAATACAAAACACCTGAGCTCCGCATCGTAAAACTGTAACAGAGTATAGATGCCGCTGGTCTCGTAGGCAGATGGCTGATAAACGTAGGCCAGAATCCTCCCATATCTCTTTCTGAAGTCACCCATTCCTCTCTTCTTAGCAATAGCAACCAACTCTAACAATAGACTGATATTCGGCGACGGAAACTTATAGGGCAATACTCTCTTCAGGTTTTCCATGTCTTGCTAGGAACAAACACCAGAACTGGAAGGGAAAATATGTACCTGCAATACACACACGTTAGTTGAATGCAGATGGTAATGCAATGATGCAATATGATAAATAATGCAATCTGCGAACACAGGGGCTATGCTGTAGCCTGAAGAGGAATATCTCTGTGATCAAGAACAGAAAACCAACACGGTCACCAGAATCTCATGCCAATAACTATCATCTGATACTCAAAATATCAATCCCCTGGTAAGAAAACCATCTGAACCTCTGTATCTGACGAGAATACCATCTGATAATAGCCTCAACCTCAGATAAGAAACCCATCTGACCCAGACAACACACCTGGAGATGAATCAAGAACACCATCTGATAAAGGTAATGAATCATGGTTTCTGAAGGCCAGTTTTCCTGCAATAACCCAGTCCCTCTCACAGGTGGGATAAACCTAATCCACGGACAAAGGTACGGCATCCTATGCGGTCATCAGCGTCACAGACTTTCATGAATGACGATACGATTCCCAGAAGGAGTGGCATCATCAAATCATGAAGAGGCCTCACTTAGCTGACTTCCAAATGATCGGTCCCCAGAGTCGACAATCCTCACGTCTGGACTCCCCTCAGATCCTCAGGACCGGAAAGGAGCACCTCTGCAAGAATCTCGTCTGAGCGCAGATTTTCGTAGGGAACTGTGCCTGCTCAGCAGACAGGTTCGTCTACTACTTCTCCACAACTATATCTAGGTGTGTACTCAAGCCCAGGTCCGACTTTTCACTCACAGTAACCCCCCTTTGCCCACAGCAACAATCATAATAATATAATGCTGGAAAATAAATGCGGAAAGGTAAAGGTACAGAAAAGTAAAGTGCAGAAAAGTAAAACACAATATGCACAACACCCAACAAATAAACACCCAAGCGCTAGGATTGACTCGCGTAGGGGATGGGAAACGGTCCCAGCATAAGGGATGGGAAAAGTCCCTAGATGCTATAAGTCCCCAGCAGAGTCGCCAGCTGTCGCTACTGCGAAAATCGGCGCCGGCTTGACAGGAGAGTCGCCATCGTGCGTTATTTATCCCTCAGAGCGGGAAAGGAAACGCTCGAAGTAAACCTCGCAAAGACGGGAAAAAGGTATGGTCATCGCAACCAAAACCTGGATTCGGGAGTCGGTTACGCAAGGGGAAGGTATTAGCACCCCTCACGTCCATCGTACTCGATGGGATCCACGCTTGATGTTTATAGGTAAAAGGGTGTGTTATCTATCTACGCTAATGGCTGGTCTGAAAAGAAAATAAAAGGACAGGACTCGACAGAACATACGGTGTTCTGGGCCTACGTATTCCCTCGTGCAATGGGAAAGTCAGAGTCAACGTAGTTCGACTACCTACGTCTAAACGGGGGAAAGGTTGCTCGCCAGGACATCGCGTCCTGTGCCTACGTACTTCCGCACAATATGGAAGATCAGAGCAAACGTAGTTCGACTAACTACGGGTAAACAGGGGGCTCTCACACAGCAGTGAGAAAACAAACTGGTCCTAAAAGCTCGGAACCTACAAATACGATCTGGTCTCAAATGCACTCGGGCAAGAGAAAGGGATAGCAATTAGTCGTTAGCGGGAAAGTCTCGATCGCACAGCCGCGAGAGAACTAAAGGTTAGTCATTAGTGTGCTCGCTAGGATATCGCATCCTATGCCTACATATCTTCGTCTGGAACGAAGAATCAGAGCAGCTGTAGTTCAGCTAACTACGGGTCAAGCTACTCAAAAGCTCCTACAGAAAGGAAGGGGAAACCCTAGAACTATACCTGAAAAAAGGGGAATCTACCTACTGCTATCACACCTGGTTGACCATCCTAATGTCTATCATAACTACTCCGCAGCGGAGAAGTCAGAGCTCCTAAGGGATCATGGCAATAGGACTAAACTACAAACAAGAAACTGCACAGTAAAGGAATACTGAAAATATGCATGAATGCAACAACTAAACAAACAAGGCGCGAAGGCCACAAACCACAAAGGCAAGGGAGCTCAGCTCTACCAAATACCAACAAGCAAAGCCACGCAATAACAAACAAGCAGAAGGAGGACCACCTCAACTTCTCATGCACACAAAGTCTACTTCTAAGATGCACCTACTCAGAACTATCTAGATGAATACCTAAGTCTAATGCAACATAACATCACACAAGTCAAACAATACAAAGAGACTAACCTTGAGCAGGGCCTCTATCTACAAAACAAGAAACTACACCTGGGCAAGGCCCCTGAAACAATCTCCTAATATACCTCTAAACAAAACTCTATACAAAATCCTAAGCAAAGATCTAAGCAAACTCTAATCCAAACCTAAGCAGGAGGAATCAATCCCAGTCTCTAAGCTTCAGAACAAGCTTACCAGAGAAAGGAAGCTAAGCAGACAAGCTCATAGTGCTTTACTCAGGAAAGTACCAGGAGGTTACTACTCAGGAGTCATATCCTATGCGGCTCGACAACTGTGATCAGTTTACATTCCTCCTCAGGAGAAATTAAACTCACATGAAGGCTCCGGCATCACGGGATACTTGAGAAAACCTATATGCACTAATGGAACTAAGTGAATAGACCCATAGGACCTTCCTCAGGAAAGTACTAGGGGACTTCCACTTAGGAAACGTACCCTACGTGGCTCAACAACTGTGATCAGTTTACATTCCTCCTCAGGAGAAATTAAACTCACAAGTTGGCTCCAACATCACTGGATACTTAAGAAATCCTAGATAAGCTAATGGAACTAAGTGAATAGACCCATAGGACCTTCCTCAGGAAAGTACTAGGGGACTTCCACTTAGGAAACGTATCCCATGTGGCTCAACAACTGTGATCAGTTTACATTTCTCCTCAGGAGAAATTAAACTCACAAGTTGGCTCCAACATCATTGGATACTTACGAAAGAGGTGAGAAGAAAGAATGAAAGTCATTCATAGTGCCTTCCTCAGGAAAGTACCATAAACTCACTTCAAACTTCAGGATCTCGAACCTCACAAACAGACAACAAACTCCTAGACTAAGCCTCAATCCACTGCCTCTCTGCAAGCTCCAACAGGACTTCAATCAGCTCCCACCTTCAAGAAGAAACCACAGGCCAACAAACCACAGGAGACTATCTCTGAAGTTCAACCACAGTTGAACTTCAAAGTCAGAAGTCACCAAGACTTCTCCTATCTTCAGGCTCAGACAAATCACATCAGGACACCCTATAAAAAACTATCAAAAATCTAATGGGAGACCTACATGGCTCTAGGACAACATACTAAAAAATCAGAACAAAATTCAACACCAGATGAAAGAACTAAAATCAGCAACACAGACATATCCACAACCCAATTATTCAAACATCAATAACAGTGAAAAAATGCAATTAAAATGAAAATGCATGATTGAGCTAATATTTTTGTATTATAAAATTCTACGCTGAATTACGAGTCTACAGAAAAAAGAACGGAATTATTTGACTAAATCTACCATTTTTTATGAATTTTCTAATGATATGCATGCATTGAAAATATTAAAAACATCAATTAAAATGGAAAACACACAAAAAATAACAAACAAAAATAAAATGCCCTTTTTATTTTTATTTAATTTTCCTAACATTTTCATGAGATGGTAAAGAATTATTAAAAAAACAATTATTTACATTTTTATGATTTATTGGATATGCCAAGAAAATAAAAGAAAAAATCAAAATAAAAGAAAATGCAATGGAGGGTGCAAACAGCAAGGGTTATGAGGTTATTTCTAGCTGGGCCCTGAAGGTGGGGGGGTGCCAACAGCATGAGGCGCAGGGCCCAAATAAAAACTGAATTGAAACCAGAGGGGGGTGCAGCGTTAGCAAGTTCCTAGTTATTATCTCAATGGGCTTAAAACGAGGGGGTGTCATTAGTAAATAGGGCCTAAGGCCCAACTCAACTCCTTCTGATCTCACACGCCAGGGGGGTGGGGAAGCAAATTGGGACGTAGTATTAGCAGAACACGCTTGGGCCTAAGCCCAACGTCCAAACCCTAATCCAAAACTCAGGAAACAAAAACCTAACCCTTCACCAAACCCTAACTACTGTTCATTCTCCTCTCCTAACGCCGCTCCCTCGTCTTCCCCCAACTCACTCTCTCTGAAACCTATCTTTCACTCACACACCATTCTGAGAAAAAGAACCCCAAAGAACATCACCTCTCTCACGATGAAACAACCCTAACTCACAATCAACTACCTAACCTGGATCTAATAAGCTGACATGCAAACCTTAAACGAAACTCATGATCTAAACCAATAATGGAGGCTATGAAGAAAACGAACCTGAGACGATGAAGTTGATGCGATGCAGTCCTTGAAACTTCTTGAAGGTGCGACGATCTCTCTGGGAAAAAGACTGAGGGAGATGCAAATCTAAGAGACGCTTTGATCTTTGATGCACGGTGGAGGAACTTTGGAGAAGACGAGAGCGCGGAGGGAAGGTTGGACGCGAGCGTTGAGAATCTTGAAGACTTCCTGGAGTTGGTTGATGAAGATTGTTTTGAAAGAACGGATGAAGTTGATGGAAGAAGATGGAGGTTGTTGATTTCTGGAAACCGTTGATGAGGGTTGATGAAGGTTTGAGAGGTTCTGGAGAAATGTTGTATGACGGATGAAGGTGATTCTGGAGAAAATTGATGGAGGATGAAGGTGATTCTGGAAAAATCTTGATGGAGGATTGATGTTCAAGGTGATTTCTGGAAATTATGGGATGAAGATGATGAAGGTGGAAGGGAGGAGATCGGAGGAAGGAGATGAATTTCTGGGGAATTTGGTGGTTCAGGTGGTGGCCGGAGTTGGTTGAGGTCGCCGGCGGTGAGGGTTCACCGGTTTTGCATGCCGGTCAGGGGAGCTTCCGGTGAGGAGGTGAGGGATGGACGTGTGTCACCGTTGGTGGAAGGAATCGGTGCATGCGTGCCACGTGTGGTGGCGTGGAGAGAGAGAGAGGCAGTGGGTACGTGGCGTGGATTCTGAGTGGGTGGTGGCGTCTTCAAGGCAATACGCGTGGGGGGCCTCTTCAGCCAACACGTGGCCACTATTTATTACACAGATATTCGCTGGACACTTCCAGAAACTTCCAGGCTGCGCTGGACTTTTTGGACTGCTTTGGATTATTTTTCTGGACAAAAAAACAGCAATACTGGGCCTCCCCAATTGGGCCCAACGAACTCAACATGAAAAAATCAAAAAACTGCAAAACAATATTAAAACTAGTTAACTAAACTAATAAACCTACAATTAATTCTAACTAACATTAATCTATCCTAATTAAATCTGAAAACAACAATTAACCTAATTAACTCTAAAAAGGTGATTAAAACTCATATTATCCTAATTAAACCTAAAAATCAATTAAGATCTAATTAACTTTAAAATTCTATTAACCTAATTAAACTTCTAAAAAAGATTAAAAGTCTAATTAATTCCATATTACCCTAATTAAACCTAAAAAACAATTAAGATCTAATTGACTCTAAACTTTTATTAATTCTCTATTAAAATCCTAATATCATTTAATATCTATTAAAATCTATCATTAATAAGAAAAAACTATACTAATTTTCTATATTATCTAAAAATATTAAAATCTATTTAAAAATCTATACAAAATTTTAAAAATGATTTAAAAAACAGTTAAACCTATTTTAAAATCTATAGAAAATTCTAAACTATTATTATCTATTAGTAATAAAAGAAAAACTATATTCCCCTTTTTTCTTTATTATTCTAAAAACTATTTAATTTCTATTAAATTCTAAAAAGAGATTTAAGCTATTAAAATATTCTATAAGCCTATTTAAATTCCAGAAAAATCTATAAAGCCTGTTAAAAATTCACAAAAGCCTATTAAACCCTAAAAATGCAGATGAATGTACATGACCCCCATAAAAGCGCACACGAGACCAGATCGAATCGAACAGAGATCCCCGGGCATCAGAATATCCTCAAAATCACTGCATAGGCTAAAAATCACCGAGGAGCGCACAATTTCCCGAAAATAAAACCCTGGTGATCTGGACTGGATCTGCCGTATCTGATAGATGAAAATCAAGCTGTAAACTCTGATATCCTCTGTCTGTGCACAAAAATCATACATCTGAGCTGTGAACATGAATTTAAACCATGAGTCAGATAGGAAAATCGGTTGGTCAAATTTTAGGGTGCAACAGGAAGCATGCGGCACCAGAATGTTGGTTGAGGTTGCCGCTGGATGTTGCGTAAGTAAACGAACTCAAGAACTCGAGCGTAAGTTGTTCGTATGTTGGCAGTGGATTGGTGCAGAGGTTCTAGATGCCTGCTCTTTGAAGCATCCAGGTTACGCCTTCAAGGAGTCCGAGCTCCGTAAGCGATGGAATGTGTGGATAATGAGTCGGCTGGAGCGACCTCTGATGAAATGCGATGTAGTTTGCTCGCTGTCTCTCGCCTAAGTCACCTTCGCTGAAGATAATGTTGCTGATATCTGGGGTTTCTGCATTTCTTGCCATTGTTGGAAGATTGAGAGGTTTCTGAAGATTGGGGTTTTTCTGCAGAGTGGGAAGAACTGACAGAAGTGTGGTTGGAAGTTGAGATTGGAGTTGAAATATATGGTGCAATGTGGGGAGAACGAAAATTCATAGTGGGGTAGGAGTTTTGATGATTGGAAGTTGAAATGAGGGTTGTGGGAGAGAACACGCACCCTGTTATATCAGATAGCAGTTTTTGAATTCGTGACGGTCGTCACGTATGTGTGACGGTCGTCACGCGCGTGACGCTCGTCAGGGCCCTGTGACGGTCGTCACAGCAGCAAAATCTGCAGAACGCAGAATTTTGCTCTGAGGGCGTTCTTGCAGTGACTTTTAGGCTTAGTATTGATACGACAATGTAATATAGCAGCCGACAAACAACGAATAATGCAAAAACAGAATAATTGAATAAAAACTAAAATTGAAATAACATAAAATTGAAATGATTGTATGTAGTACATAAAGAAATTAACAATGCGAAAAAAATCCAAATGGTTAAACGAAACTAAACTTAAACTGAACTAAACTGAATCTACTGCTAAAAACTAGTATCTAGTCTTTTCGTGTCTTCAACTCATCGAATTTCCGTGCGTAGTAGTCGAGTTGGTCGCAGACTAAATCCATGAAGCCTACCAGTTCGCTGTGCATGCCTGCGATGTCAGTTTTTACATTAGTCAGAGCTGCATCAACGTCGTCTAATTGGAGTAAAACGGTATCCATTTTGTCGGGGGTCTCCTCAGGGATAGACTCAGGATAGGTGTTGTAGTGCGGAGGAGTCGTAGGGTCTACTTCAGTTTCTGACACAACATCCTCATAATACATATAGTCGTGTGCCTCAGAGATGTGGTCACTGTCATACATATAGTTCTGTGGTGTTGACTGTGGTGAAGGAGGTCCCATAGGCTCATCCAATTCATAGAGCCAGTTGTCCTTGTTGTGGATACTTGTCATCAGATGATCAGGCAGTGTGAATAGCTGTACTGGTTTTTCGTTAATGAGGTACTCATACGGTCCAGGTCCCATAGTTCCTAAAATGCGTCTGTTAAAGCAGAATTGTATATTCATGGGTCGGATGGTGCCAAAACGAGTGCTGGCATTTAAGTGGAATCTAAGGCCAAGCTCGTGGGCAATCATTGTCACGAGGCCTCCTATAAGGATAGGTGTCTGTGGTTTCTGCGTGAGGCGTTTGAAAGATCTCATCATGAAAGGCACTGCATTTACTGTACGTCCCTGAGAAGCACAGAACATGATGAATAACTCCTCTTTAGATACTGTAGTAATATTTTCTTCTTTCCCAAACAAGGTGTGAGCTAGTATCTTATGAAAGTATCTGAAGGCTGGGTTATGAATATCATCATTGTACATTCTGTCTGGTTCAGGGTGATAGTCGCCTGTGATTCTACCCCAGAATTGATCGAGTTGAAAATCAATATCGTCATCTTCTGCACTGATGAACACATGCGGTCCGCTAGGAAATCCTAGGAGGTTAGCTAGTGACATCCGGCTATAGGTTTGGTCCATTCCAAACATTCGGAAGGTAATCAGCTCTGTGTTGGATCCAAAACCATAGTTGGGTATGTATCTGAAAGAACTAAGGAATTCATAGGTAAGATCCTTATAGGTAGCAAAACGTGTTTTCAGAGCAGTGTTCTCCCAACCCAGTTGATTGAACAGGTATTGAATGCTATCTGTGATTCCTAGTTTATCCATGGTAGCCTTATCATAATACAGTGTTAAGGCGAATTCTCTTTCGGTTAGTGCTACAAATCTTGCCTTTTGAGCTAGTCCTCGAAAATGAACCTTTGTGAAGTCGTACTCGGTCATACTCGCAGGTAATTCGGAGAAAACAGAAGGAATGTTTTGAAGACTTTAAAAATCCTGAAAAGTTTAAAACAGGAGATTGAAGTCAGGATTTTTAAAGACGAAAAGCGGTAGAAATAAAAGACAAAAGAGAAAAATAAAAAAATAAAAATAAAAATATGAAAACAAACGAAAGTAGAAAGTAGTAGTAATTATAAGTTTAGAATTTTTGTTGGATTTTCAAAGTAAAATTTTAAAGAAAAATGAAATACAGTAACGAGGGAAATTGGGTTGCCTCCCAGTAAGCGTTGTTTTTAACGTCTAAAGCCTGACGATAGCTTGGTGAGAAGCTATTCGGGTGTTTGAGCTAGAAGCTCAAGCAATGCTATACTGCTGACTTGAGGACTGTTGTCGTTCTTATTATAATGTTTTAGACGTTGCCCGTTTACGATAAACGGTGCATTCATCTTATCGGTAATTTCAACAGCTCCACTCTGATGTACTTTAGTCACTTCATAAGGTCCAGGCCACCTAGATTTTAGTTTACCCGGGAAGAGTTTTAATCTTAAATTAAATAGTAATACGATGTCTCCCACACTGAATTGTTTCCTGACTGAACGTTTATCATGCCATTTTTTAGTTCGTTCTTTGTAGATACGGGCATTTTCGTAAGCGTCTAATCGAAGTTCTTCCAACTCGTGTAAGTTCAAGATTCGCTTTTCTCCTGCCTCGGTGTAGTTGAAATTGAGTGTCTTAATGGCCCAGAAGGCCTTATGCTCTAATTCTACAGGGAGATGGCAGGATTTACCGTAAACTAATTTGTAGGGTGTAGTTACTATTGGTGTCTTAAAAGCGGTCCTATAAGCCCATAAAGCTTCTTGTAGCTTTGACAACCAATCTTTCCTTGAGGTAGCGACAGTCTTTTCCAATATCTGTTTTATTTCTCTGTTCGAGACCTCTACTTGTCCGCTAGTTTGCGGATGATAAGGTGTAGCTACTCGGTGTCGGACTCCATATTTAGAGAGAAGTTTATCGAATATTCGCGATATGAAGTGAGATCCGCCGTCACTAATGACGAGTCTGGGTACACCGAATCTAGGAAAGATTGTGTTTTTGAAGAGTTTGATTACTACTCGTGCGTCGTTTGTTGGAGCAGCTATGGCTTCTATCCATTTAGACACGTAGTCTACAGCGACGAGTATGTAGTTATTACCAAAAGAAGATGGGAATGGTCCCATGAAATCTATTCCCCATACGTCAAAGATTTCTACCTCTAAGATTCCTTTCTGAGGCATTTCATCGCGTCGTGAGATGTTGCCAGTTCTTTGGCATCGATCACATTTTAGCACAGCGATGTGAACGTCTTTCCAGAGGTTAGGCCAGAATAAGCCGGCTTGAAGAATCTTAGCGCACATCTTGGATGTACTAGCATGACCACCGTATGGTGCTGAATGGCATCGGGAAATGATATTTTCGATTTCTTCCTCTGGGACACAGCGACGGTATATGTTGTCGGCCCCTCTCTTGAAGAGTAGAGGTTCGTCCCAATAATAGTGTTTCAGATCGTGGAAGAATTTCTTCTTTTGCTGATAAGTGAGATCCGGTGGAAGCACGCCCGCAGCGAGATAATTAACGATGTCAGCATACCAAGGTAATGTGACTTGGGCATAGACGGCTTCTACGGCTTTTTCGAATTCTGGATCTTCCGAGATTGAGTTGGGTGTGTCACTTTCTAATTTGGCTATCAGACGTTCGTACGGGAAATCGTCATTTATCGGTACTGGTTCGTGTCTGATGCCTTCTATTCGGGATAAGTGATCTGCAACAATGTTCTCGGTTCCTTTTTTATCTTTAATTTCTAAGTCAAACTCTTTCCAACATTTGGTCTATGAAGGGTAACGGGAAGTGATCTTTGCGCGTAGCCTTGTTAAGCTTTCTATAATCAATGCACATCCTGCTTCCAGTCACGACTCTTTTTGTTATTGATTCGCCTTTTTCGTTTTTAACTACTGTGACTCCTTCTTTCTTCGGTACGACATGAATTGGGCTGACCCATTCACTATCGGAGATCGGATAGATGATTCCTGCATCTAGCAATTTCTTTACTTCATCTCTGACTACAGTGCTCAGGATGGGGTTCAGTCTCCTCTGATGCTCTCGAGAGGTTTTAGAGTCTTCCTCTATTGTAATTCGATGCATACAGATCGAAGGGCTTATACCTTTTAGATCGTTTATGTTGTAGCCTAACGCGGCGGGGGTACTTCTTTAGGACTTCTAATAGCTTTTCGGTTTCTGGTTGTCCTAAGTCGGCGTTGACTATCACTGGTCTTTTTAGTTCATCGTCTAGAAATTCATATCTAAGGTTTTTGGGTAGTGTTTTAAGTTCTAAAGATGGGTTCTTCGGACCTGGCATATGGTTTGGGGTCAGTGCTAAGCTTTCGCTTAGGCTGTCGTCTTTATACGGTTTACGCCAATCATCGTCTTCAGAAATATCGGGTATTTGAATCTTTATTATTTCTGAATACGTGGTCTCTTCATTTTCAAGTTCTCTTATGCATTCGTCAATTTCGTCTACTAAATAGCAGGTATCGTCTATGGCTGGTGCTTGTAAGAACTTGGTGAGAATGAACTCTATCTTTTCTTCTCCTACTTCGAATGTTAGCCTTCCTTTCTACACGTCTATAATAGCTCCGGCTGTAGCTAGGAATGGTCTTCCTAGGATAATTGGGGTTACAGTGTCCTCCTTGATGTCCATGATTATGAAGTCGGTTGGAATGTAGAATTGTCCTATGCGCACTGGAACGTTTTCCAGTATTCCGACGGGGTATTTTACTGATCGGTCAGCTAATTGTACGGACATTTTGGTTGGTCTGAGGTCTCCCATATTCAGCTTTTTGCATATAGATAAAGGCATAACACTGATACTGGCTCCTAAATCGCATAGAGCTTTGTCTATTACGAACTTTCCTATGACGCAGGGTATGGAGAAACTACCTGGGTCTTTTAATTTAGGAGGCATGCGGTTTTGAATAATAGCGCTACACTCTGCAGTAAGTGTAACTGTTTCATTATCCTCGATCTTTCTCTTATTCGACAGGATTTCTTTGAGAAATTTAGCGTATGACGGCATTTGAGTTATCGCTTCTGTAAAAGGAATAGTAATATTCAGCTGTTTAAGGAGCTCTACAAATTTCTTAAACTGTCCTGAAGTTTTGGAGTTTATTAGTCTTTGAGGGTAAGGGATAGGTGGTTTATATGGCGCTGGAGGTGCTTGAGTTTTTTCACTTGCGGTATCCTCCTTCTCGTTGTCTTCCTTCTTCTCTAACTCGGATTCCTTTTCTGCTTGTTCAGTTGGTTTTTGTTGCATGGCTAAGTTTTCGGTCCTCGGATCGATCGGTTCGTCCAATTCTTTTCCACTCCTTAGTATTACAGAATTTGCTTGGCCTTTTGGTTTCTGTTCGGGTTGTCCAGGAAATGTTCCAGCAGGTGCGGCTGCAGAGGCTTGCTGTTGAGCCACTTGTGATATCTGTGTTTCTAACATTTTGTTGTGGGTGGCTAAAGCGTCTACTTTTCCTGTCAACTGTTTAATTTGCTCGCTAGTGTGTATGTTTTGATTTAGGAATTCTTTGTTTGTTTGAGCTTGAGTAGCTATGAATTTTTCCATCATTAACTCGAGGTTTGATTTCCTAGGTGCATTCTGAGCAGCAGCTGATTTCTGATATCCTGGCGGAGCAGTAGGCATTTGCAATGCATTTTCGCTTTTGTAAGAAAAGTTTGGATGATTTCGCCAACCTGGGTTATAGGTATTTGCGTAGGGATTTCCTTGAGCATAATTTACCTGGTCTGGTGGGATTCCGGCTAGCAATGGGCATTCGGGTGCATTATGAGTGGTGCTTCCGCATAACTCGCAATTTGGAGTTACTGCAGCGACAGTTGCAGTGGGGTTAACGGTCAGACTATCTATCTTCTGTGCTAGAGCATTTACTTTAGCGTTGAACTTTTCAAGGCTGCTGATCTCGTACATCCCACCTTTCACTGTGGTTTTCTCTGTTGGAGTGCGTTCACCTCCCCATTGGCAATGGTTTTGTGACATGTTTTCGATTAATTGATAGGCTTCATCGTATGGCTTATCCATAAGTGCACCGCCCGCGGCAGCGTCTATTGTCAATCTAGTATTGTATAGAAGCCCATTATAGAAAGTATGGATTGTCACCCAGTCTTTTAGACCGTGGTGAGGACATGTTCTCATCATATCTTTGAATCGCTCCCATGCTTCGTAAAGAGATTCAGTATCTTTTTGTCGAAATCCATTGATTTGAGCTCTAAGCATAACAGTTTTACTTGGCGGAAAATATCTCGCTAAGAAGACATTCTTCAATTGCTCCCACGTCGTAACGGAGTTGGATGGTAACGATTTCAACCATGTCCACGCTCTGTCTCTAAGAGAGAATGGGAAAAGACGAAGTCTTATCGCGTCTGGAGTTACTCCATTTGCTTTCACTGTGTCTGCGTATTGTACAAACTTCGTTAGATGTTCGTTCGGATCCTCAGTTGCGTTTCCTGAGAATTGGTTTTGTTGTACAGCTGACAGCAATGATGGTTTCAGCTCAAAATCATTTCGGGTAATAGTTGGGGCAGCAATGCTACTTCTAGGCTCCATCTGAGAGGGTGTAGCGTATGCCTTCAGCGGTTTGTTTGGAGGTCCTTCAGCCATCGTTGGTTCTTCTTCGGATTTGGGAATGGGAGTGAGAGGTTCGGGAATGTTTTGTTTGAGTTGTTTTAGTTGGTACTCAATGATTCGACTTCTTAAATGTAAGAAGCGCTCTAGTTCTGCGACTGAAGGTTTTACGATATCGCCTTGCGGGCGATTAATTGGCATACAATCGACAGAACTAGTAAAGGAAAAATGAAAATTGTTAACCTAGTCTATACGGAGTAACAGAAGGTTACACTATTGACTAAACGGGTCCCCGACAACGGCGCCAAAAACTTGATCGCGACTTTCTATGTCTAATACAACCTAACTGCAAGTGCACAGTCTATCGCGTAGTAATAATAGATATCGATCCCACAGGGACTCGTAATCAAACTAGTGTTCTCGGGAGTTACTATGTTTAGCTAGGTAGAATATATTTAAGGGAATAAGATTGTCACTAATAGGGAACTAAGAATGCTACTTAGATTATAAATGATTGAATCGATATGCAGTAGTTGTGTTTTTCAGGGATTTGACAAGTTACTGGTGTATGAAATAATTTTCAAAGTTTATTTAAGCAGAAAATGGTGATTTGAAGACTCTCGCCTCACGATGGTTATTGACGCTAATCATAATTCTAAGGGCCAAACGTACACTTTCGTATCCCATTCGGGGTTAAAATTATTTTTTGGAAATCTCTAAGTTCTAATTCATTTTAAAGTGCTTTCGCTGTTATTAAAATGAATGACTAGTGTTTACTATCTGACCTTACCACAGCTTTCGCTTGTTGGTTCGTATCTTAATTAATTTCCCACTTTCGTGGCAAAACTACTTTTAAATAAGTTCTCGCTTTCGCGACGAAGTTTATTCAGTAAATCAATTTTAAACACTCAGACCATACATTACTTTTGAAAAGAAAGTTTTTCAACCAGTTGTTATCAAATCCCATTCAAATTATTACTACATATCGATTACCTAAGTTTAGCTAGACATGGATTTGGGAAAGATAAAACATAAATAAAAACAATAAATAATAATTTGCATTATAATAAAACTGGAATTACGATTGAAATGAGAAACCTGTAAATATTCCAATTGGCCTTTGGACAGATCCTCCACAGATGTTGGCAGGATTCTGGTCTTTATGCCAAATTGATCGTACAATAAAAGTAGAAATTACAGAAGAATGAAAATGGAATGCAGGAAAAGGTAAAGAGAAACAAATAAGAATATTGAACTGGAAAGTATGCTCTGGAAATAAATTTGGCAGCACTTCGTTGTATGAATGCGGCTCCCTTTCTGAGGTCCCCTTCTTCCCCTTTTATAGAAGTGGAATTCTAACGGTTATCATTGAAGATGATGGACTTTGAGGCAGATAATTCAGGGAGTAGTGGTCCACTCTGTGGGAATTGGAACTGCTTCTGTTACGTGAAATTGAAGTGGGGCGTTTTTGCCTGCATGACGGTCGTCACAAGGTGTGACGGTCGTCACCCGTGTGACGCCCGTCATGGAGCTGTGACGGTTGTCACATCAGCAAAAACAGCCTTCTGCGCTTTTCATGATGTTTTCACTCTTTTTTCGTCCATATTTCATCTGAGATTGCTTCTTTTCTTCATGTTGCCTTGTTTAGACGTGATCGTTGAATACCTGCAAAACATCAGACAAATAACACGGAAATAACCCGAAATCGGATCGAAAACGGTTAAACTTTAGTTGAATTATGCATCAAAATATATATACGATTTCGTGTTATCACTTTAGCAGCGCTTATGAAGGAAGCGCTTTTTTAGACCCCCCCCCCCCTTTAGCAGCGCTTTTAGAAAGCGCTTTCTTAGGTCATGCATTTAGCAACGCTTTTTCTTAAAGCGCTGTCTAAGGTTTCCTATTTTTTTTCTTTTTTTATTCTTGAGTCTTTAGCAGCGCTTTTTAAAAAAGCGTTGTCTTTGTATACGCTGCTAAAAATCAATTCTGGCGTAGTATATAATGACACATTTCTTTTTAATTTCTTTTTAACCTTAAAACAAGTCACATTTCCCCACTATTAGAATTTCCAACTGTGGTGAAATGATGAAATGAAATTAAATAAATAGGATTTCACCATGGTTGGAATATAAAATTGCGGTAACATGTATTATTCTTATTCAAGAAACAAAGCTTACTTTGTCATGTCTATTCAGTTTCTATTGCCTTACAAAATCCACATTCAACGCTTAGGAAAACCATTTTGGATCGTGACAAGTTTTT
Source organism: Lathyrus sativus (assembly GCA_963859935.3). Classification (NCBI taxonomy): domain Eukaryota; kingdom Viridiplantae; phylum Streptophyta; class Magnoliopsida; order Fabales; family Fabaceae; genus Lathyrus; species Lathyrus sativus. The sequence goes on along the minus strand of OZ012735.1, from coordinate 169,723,455 downwards.
CATTTCCATTAATGAAGAGAATTTTAAATGCATTTCATCTCCAAATTGTTCACCATTGTGTTATTTTTATTTCTTTAATAAACATGGGGAAAAAATACATCAATATCGCTTCAGGTTACACAAAGCAATGAAATACAAAGAAAAAATTCGAAGGAGGAACACAAATGAAACTTGCAAGAAGGAAATAGGAAAGTCATATGATTTTTAGCTCTTTGACTTCACCATATTCATGTTACATAAAATATTTCTACCATGCATGTAACAATAATATTGTTGAGATATGTTGTGATTATGTCGTTGTTGTTGATGATGTTTAATGCCTAAACCCCAAAGGTCTATTTGTTGTTGTTGATGAGAATGTTAATGAAGGTTTAATGTTGTTATTGTTATTGAATTAATGTTATTAAGATAATGATGGTTTAGTGTTGTTGTTGTTGTTGTTGAGTTATTGCTGATTTTTTGTTATTGGGGTATTGTAGTTTTGTTGTTACTGAGATAATTAAGGTTTAGTGTTATTGTTGTTGTTGTTGTTGTTTGTTGTTTGTTGTTGTTGTTGTTGTTGTTTGTGTTGTTATTGAGCTATGAAGATTTTGTGTTATTGAGATATTTTAGTTTGTTGTTGTTGAGATAATGAAGGTTTAATGTTGTTTTTATTGTTGTTTTTTTTGTTATTAAAGGTTTATTATTGTTGTTATTATTATGTTATTGAAGGTTTACTGAAGGTTTTTTTTTAGTGTTGTTGTTACATTGAATGATTGAGGATAATCTTTTTGTTATTGTTGTTATTCTTAAGAGCCTAAACTCTGAAGGTTTAATATATTGTTATTACTTTTATTTTGTTCTTGTGTTGAACATATATGGACTATTCATCTAGCGCCACTCATACAAATGAGTGTTCTACTAAGAAAAAGAGGTGATGCAATGATGACTAAATTAACAAAAGTCAAAAAATCGGATGTTAGATTATCGATCAAGTTTGATCATAAAACTTGGACTTGTTATGGTAAGAATGCTTCCCTTTTTATGAGTTATTTAATGTTTCTTGGACGTAGCAAAGTGAGTTTTTTTGTATATATGATTGAACCTAGGTAGCAATTTATTTCAAACAAAGCATATAGACATGTATTATGGTATTAATATTAATTTACATGAATCAAAAGTTTGTTTTAATTATTAATACATACTTATTAATGTAATTGTAGTCTGTTTTTGAGTTTGAAGAAATTAGTCATGAAGATAAGTTGAAGAATAAGTGGATCTCTTACGCCGGTGAGCGTTTGAGGGGTTTTAAGTCACAATTCACACGTGATTATATTATGAAGCCTAAGTTTGATATTTAGTATCCAACTATAAAATATAATTATATTAAGAAGCACGTTTGGGAGAAGTTTGTCAAGTCTCATAGTTTTGTTGATTTCGTGGTTAGTAGTAATCTTATTTTTTGAAGAATAACTTTATTGTGTTTTATGCTTATGCTCTTTATATACAACCGTGTAAATTAATATTTTCACTATGTTTATAATAGATTAAAAGTCAACTAGAAAAGGAAAACAAGGAAATAAAGAAATATCCTCATAGATTGTCTCATGGAGGTTATAAGAAACTTGAGGAAGAAATGATTAATGTTAAAAAAAACAACAACTGGGACATGACTCAATAAGTTGTGATCGAAACCCATCTCCACCATCACGACATGAGAAGTGGAAAAGGGACTGACAAAGACCAACTGTAGAGTTCACTTCAGATGCCTCACTTGCAGTCGTAGAGAAGATTGTAAGTATAATAATCTTTTGTCGATTAGAATATTAAATGTAAGGTTTGTTGTGTGTAGGATTTGTTATGTGTAACTTAATTTGCTTTGGTACTGATATCTTATTGATGTTGTGTGTAGGAAATATTGGTTGATATGACCAGTCAAGGTTTCATTGTTCCACATGTACGACATGATATATTAATAGATGTAATTGGAACAAAAAAGCATAATGAACGTGTATGCGGCTTTGGACAAGGCATTGACCTGAGATTATACGTTGGTACATCAAGAAAGAGTAAATATTTGCAGAAAAAAGACGGACAAGCTCATTGATAAGAGGTTAGCACAAGAACATTAATCTCAAAAGAAAGAGATGGATGAGCACTAGATAAGATATTTGATGAAAGATTAGCACAGGAGCAAGAATTGCAAAAGAAAGATATGGACGAGATGTATGATAAGAAGTTGGAATCAATATTAGCACAATAGTGGGAATTGCGCAAGAAGGAGTTGGATGATCTTTATGTGGTATGTAGAGGTATTGGTGGGCCGTTTTGGTTCGGTTTTGAGAGAATCTGATACCCAAACTGATCAAAAATATATGGATTGGTTTGAATTGGATTTTCACATTTTTTCCATAAAATCCAATCTGAACCAAACCGAAAAATAAAAGGTTGCTTTGGGTTGGATTGATTGGATACAATAGAAATAAATGTGTAAAAATATTTTTAAAAAATATCTAACTTACATAAACTAATTTTCCATATTAATATAAATCTTTTAATTTTTTTTTTGTTTCTCCATATAAGTTGTGAATGTCACAAATGGCGTTTCATTTTTTACTTCTTGAGGTTTAATATCTTATACTAGTTTATATGATAATGATGATATAAATTATATGAATTAATATAGTTAGTTCGAGTAGACGGACTCGCAGGTAGAATTTTGGAAATATGTTGCCCAAACCAATTAACATCGAATTTTATTGGTTTGCTTCGACTTTTTCCCGAACTAAAATGTTGTCCGACCCAAACACCATGTTTTGGTTTGGATTCCGATTTGGTTCAACTTTTCCTGAACCAATGAACACCCCTAGCGGTATATAAAATTTGTGTTTTGTGTGTTGCATCTATTTTGTATTCTTATAATATGATATATGTCTTATGTGCTGTTGTTCTTTTTATGATGCAAAAATTGGCACTAATGGGTGTAACCGTTCAACTGAGTAAAAATTATATGAATTAATATGGTTGATTTAGGTATACGGGCTCGCAGATAGAATTTTGGAAATCTGTTGCCCAAACCAATTAACATCGAATTTTATTGGTTTTGTTCGATTTTTGCTCGAACTAAAAAGTTGTTTGACCCAAACACCATGGTTTGGTTTGGATCCTGATTTGATTCAGATTTGCCCGAACCAATGAACACCCCTAGAGGTATGTGAAAATTGTGTTTTGTGTGTTGCATCTATTTTGTGGTGTTATAACATGATATATGTCTTGTGCGTTGTTGTTTTTTTATGATGCAAAAATTGATACTGATGGGTGTAACTGTCCAACCGAGTACAAATGAAGATAATGAATTGCTATAAAAAGTTATTTTAGGTGGTGCATGAATAAAAGGCAAGTGTTCAGCCACCCATAACTATAACCAAAATGAGCATGATCCAAATTTAGAGGTTTTCTATATTGATCTTAAAGAGATAAAAGAATTTTTTGTTTGGAAAAGAGTGGCTGGATATAAAGATACTACATTTATGGAACGCGTAAGTACAAATTTTATTAGGATTAATACCCATTTTCTCCCTATCATGTGGCGCGAATCTGGAAAAAGTCTATGTAAAAAAACAAAGATCCATTCCTTGTCATTTCAATATCCCTATTTTGACTCATGACGTGACGTGACGCTTCCATGTGTTTTTTTTTTGTTTTTTTATATTTTTTTATTGTTGACGTGATTGTCAAATTTGACCTCGACAAATATTGAACCTAAGACATAATCCTTATAAGGGGCGTTCCCTTCCACTAGACTACTTGCTTTTGTTATTTAATTGCTTGCATAATTTATTATAAGGGGCGTTCCCTTCCATGTGTTATTTCATATTTGATTAATATTTATTACATAATTTATGGAAACATAATTATTTAATACATAATATACATAAATATTTATTACTATTTTAATACATAATTATCTAAAAATATTTAATAAAATAAAATTGTTATTAAAAAATCAATTTATTAATAAAATTACTTTCAGTTTACTATTTTCTTTCAATTTGATATTAAAAAAAATATATTTTTACTTTCAATTTAAGAGCGATGAAATTCATCGCACCCCAAGTCGTGAATGGGAAACTTGAAGTTGTAATTGAAGAAGACGATATTATCTCTGAAGTCAAATTTTGGGAATTCTCTTTGATTCTTTACGCAATGGGAGTTGACCTAAGCATGAATGCGGTTAAGAATTTCATGACCAAGAATTGGAACTTTGTTCAATTGCCGGATATGTATTACAATGATGAAAGTTATTTTATCCTTCGATTCAAGTCATTCAAGGACCGAGATGAAGTTTTGCTGAGAGGACCATACATGATAAGAAACATCCCTCTGCTGATTCATGAATGGAGGCCAGGTTTCAAGGTCAAAGATGAACTTCTGCGAACTCTACCTATTTGGGTGAAACTGCCTCAACTACCCATCATTCTGTGGGGTGATACAAGTTTAAACAAGATAAGAAGCGCTCTTGGAAACCCCATCATGACAGATGAATGTACGGCAAACAGACTCCGAGTATCCTATGCGCGAATACTTGTGGAAATGGATATTACAAAAGAACTTCCACAAACAATTACCATTGGTGATAATGAAGGAGAAAAGATCCAACAAGCTATTGAGTATGAATGGAGACCCCTGTTCTGCAGTAATTGTCAAAAGGTTGGCCATAGTTGTGACAAACCTAAAGTGACACAACAATGGAAACCTAAACCTGCACCACAACATACAGGTAATGTAAAAACTGTGATGGACAACACTGTTGAAAGGATTCCTAGGAGTGTAGGAAACAACAACACTGCAGGTAACAAGGTTATTACTGATATTGCTAGTTCCCCTGTTGTGATTAACACTGTTAAGGGTAATACCTTAGCTGAGATTTCCACTGACCTGGTTAGTAAGGCTGCTGATCCACCTCCAAAAAATGAAGTTAACCTAATTGAGCAGGTTGAGGCAGTTATGGAAAAATGGATAGAAGTTATAATAAGTGGTAAGGATAAAGGCAAACAAAAAGTTAACCCCAACAGTGTAAACAAGATTGTTTGTGATAATGGATTTAAGGCTCTTGAGATTTTGAAGGATCTTATAGAGTCTCAAAATACTGGCCAATGATTACATCTTGGAACGTGAGGGGGCTGAATAAATTGGGGAAGTTAAAGGAGATTAGCTCCCGTCTCTTTAATCTTCACCCTAAGATTGCAATCTTACTAGAGACAAGATTTATCCATGACAAGGCGAGAAAAATCAGAGATCAGCTTAACCTCAAAGGCCAATATCTTGACAATTACAAAGAACATTACAATGGCAAAATTTGGATCTACTTGGATGAGAGACAATGTGATGTCAGAGTGATAAAATGCACATCACAGATGATACACTGTGGTATCCATGATGTAAATGGAGTATTCCAAACCTGGATGACAACTATCTATGCGCTGAACCAACTTGAGCAAAGAAGGAAACTGTAGGAAGACTTGAAACAAATTCATGACAGCCAACAAGGCCCTTGGTTCCTTATGGGTGATTTCAACAATGTAACTAAATCTATGGACAGAATAGGTGGGAACCTAGTGACTGAAAGAGAGTTTGAAGATCTCAAAAGCTTGATGGATCATGCTGGCTTGTTTGAGAAGGATAGCACAGGAGACTAATTTACCTGGACAAATAAACACTCTATAGGTACCATTTATTCAAAAATTTACCATGTTCTTGGTAATATAGACTGCCTGCAGGATAATATTGATTTGAAGCTGGAGATTCTCCCTCCTAGTATCTCTGATCACTGCCTTTTAGGCTTGAATGCTGAGAAGATTAACAGAGCAGTACACAAAAAATTCAAATTTACAAATAGTGTGGTGAAGATAGCAGATTATCATGACACTGTCAAACAGAACTGGAACAAAGAGATTATTGGCAGACCCATGGCTAGACTGTGGTATAAACTGATGAGATTGCAAGCTCCCCTAAGTAGACTGAGCAAACAGTTTTCAAACCTCCAGCAGACCATTGTTCAAGCAAGGAATGATTTATTACAAACCCAGGAAAGTCTCATAATGGACATAATGAATACTGAGATCACTGAGAAAGTTAAAACCTGTACTGATGAATTGAACCATCTGCAAGAACTTCAGGACCAAATGCTGAGACAGAGGATAAAGATTAATTGGCTTAGATAAGGCGATATGAATTCATCTTTCTTCTATGCTTACCTCAAATCCAGGACTACAACCACAAATATTAGCCAACTCTATAAAGATGATGGTACATGTATTCACAACCAGGAAGACATAGAAAAAGAGGTGTGTGAGTTTTATGGAAAATTGATGGGCACAAGGGAACCTAGAATAAATATGATTGATATTGATGTCATGAGGGAGGGGCCTCAACTGTCCATGGAACAAAGAGCTGATCTAATTTCACCAGTGTCTGTTACTGAAATCACTAATGCCTTCAAAGGGATAAGTGACCTTAAGAGCCCAGGTATAGATGGTTACGGAGGAAAATTTTCAAAGCCAGCTGGGACATTGTTGATAAAGATGTTATTGAAGCTGTTACAGAATTCTTTGAGCAGAATGTGATTTATAAAGCTTTCAATGAAACAATTGTTACTCTTATTCCTAAACAGCCGGACGCCAAAACCTTGAAAGATTACAGGCCAATTGTTGGATGCTCAACAATCTACAAAATCATATCCAAGATCCTCACAACCAGACTTGGGAAGGTGTTGGGAAACATCATCAGTAAAGCGCAGGCAGCCTTTGTTCCAGGTCAGAAAATCCATTCTCACATCTTACTAGCTATGAACTTTTAAAAGGTTATAATAGGAATACTGGTACTCCTAGATGCATGGTACAATTAGATCTCCAAAAAGCTTATGACATGTTTGATTGGGGTGCTCTTGAAAATATTCTTAGTGAAGTAGGATTACCTAAGAAATTTGTTGATTGGATTATGACCACTGTGACTACAGTTTCTTATAGATTTAATATCAATGGCAAGTATATTGATAAGATCAATGCTAGAAGAGGTATTAGGCAAGGGGACCCCTTATCCCCTCTCCTATTTGTAATAATTATGGAATATCTCAGCAGATTACTTTTCAGAATGCAAAAGAATCCTGATTTCAACCACCATGTTAAATGTGAAAGGCTGCAAATCACCCACTTAACCTTTGCTGATGACCTCTTGCTGTTCTCTAGAGGCGATCATGTATCCATGGATATTCTACAATTAACTTTGAACAAGTTTCTGGATTCTACAGGTTTGAAAATAAACCCTTCTAAGAGTAGGGTGTATTTTGGTAATGTTTCCGAAAATGTCAAATGTGCCATCCTCCAGCTAACCTCCTACAAAGAATGGTCTTTCCCCTTTAGATACCTTGGTATTCGGGTGACTAGTAAGCGTCTTGCTGTTATCCATTACATGCCGTTATTGGACAGGTTATTAAGTAGGATAACTCACTGGAGTTCTAGATTGCTGAGTTATGCAGGTAGGCTGCAACTCATCAAGAGTGTGCTCTATGCCATCACAACCTATCGGATGCAATGTATTTGGTTTCCAAAAACTGTGATCAACAAGATCAATGCAATCTGTCGGTCTTTTCTCTAGACAGGTGGTAATATTATCAGTAGGAAAAGTCCAGTAGCATGGGATAATGTTTGTAAACCACATGTGAAAGGCGGACTAAATGTGATGAATTTGGAAATTTGGAATAGTATGCTTATGATAAAACTTCTCTGGAATATCTATGCAAAATCTGATGATTTATGGGTTCGTTGGATACATGCTTATTACTTAAGACATGAAGGTATTCTGGCTAGAATTGTTAAGGGATCGGACTCTGGAATTTTCAAAGCAATTATAATACAAAGGGACAATCTAGTGACTATACAAAGTACATGGAATGATATGCTGCAGACAGGTAAATTCCATGGGAGAAAAGTGTATCAAAGCCTTCTACCTATTACTCCTAATGTTGCATGGGCCAAATTAATTCTTCACAATAGAGCTAGACCCCGTGCAATTATTACTCTTTGGATGATCTGCCATGACAAGTTAGCTACCAAGTCTAGACTTTTCAGATTTGGAATGCTCAATAATAACAAGTGTGTTTTTTGCAATGAAGAGGAAACCATTGATCACTTTTTTTTTGTTTGGAATTGAAGCAAATCTGGATTGGTATTCTTCAATGGATGGGTATTCAACACAGTCCAAAAAGATGGAAAGAGGAAATGCAATGGGTTCTAAGAAATTATGGTGGGAAAGGCTGGAAATCTGATCTGTTTAGGCTTGCCCTTACAGAAACTCTTCACGAGATCTGGCTTTCTAAAAATGAATCCTGTTTTAATCAAAGAACTGATAAAAGGAAGTGCCTAGATAGAATTATAAACAACATAATGTATAGAGGGTGGACTAGTCCTAAGCTTAGACCACATGTAGCTAGGTTGATTTTACCTTAAATTAGTTTTGTTTGTTTGTTGGCTGGATCCTCTGATCGCCTTATTTTGTACTGTTTTTTTGAGTTAATGTCAAATTTCTTGATTAAAAAAAAAAGAAAAATTTAGTTTATCAATAAATATTAAAATTAATTTCAGTTTAATATATTTAACTTCAGTTTATTCAAATAAATATATATAATAACAACAAAAGCAAGCACTTCAGTGGAATGGAGCGACCCTTGCAAGGATGATGTCACATACACACACACACACACACACACACACCCTCCCCCCTCCCCCCCCCCCCCACACACACACATATATATATATATATATATATATATATATATATATATATATATATATATATATATATATATATATATATATATATATATATATATATATATATATATATATATATATATATATATATATATATATATATATATATATATATATATATATATATATATATATATATATATATATATATATATATATATAACAACAAAAGCAAGCAGTTGAATAGAATGAAGCGGCCCTTGCAAGGATGATGTCACAAATTCTGTTGATTAAATTTACTAAGAGGGCAAAATAGAGAAATCTTAAAATAACAAGAATGTAATCTATGTATTTTTTCACATGAACCTTTTCCAGATTCGCCCTACATGACCGGAAAAAATAGGTATTATCCCTTTTTATTATAATCAATGTTAATTTTAATTTTGTGCACATGAGTAATTTCAATAAGTAATTTAAATGCTTAAAACAAAAATGTTTAAAATAAATGTTGAAGGTAAAGAAATAAAAGAGAGAGTTTGTACAAAAAGTTTATCCTAATACACTATCCCACAAAGATAGTGTATGATGATCGTTCTTTATTTGCACATCGTGTTAAGGACAAACGATGTTTCACTAGACAATAATGAGCTCGCTACTTCTGATGATCATAGCATCAAAATATGTTGATCTCATTCTTTCCGGTGGAAATATTAGTGTTGTAGAGAAAGTCTAGACTTAACTTCTATGTGTTATTCTAGAGTATAACTTCTTTATTCTATTCTAATTGGCTTTCTACACATGTAACACATATTATAGGATACAATTATCCTCTTACATCCTGTTATCAATTAAAATAATAAATTGAGGTTATTATTGTTTAAATTAGTTCGGTTTTAACACAAACGAATGTTGAAAAATTAAGGAACGGAATCAATTGTGTTTAACTGACAAATGAGTTACACAAGAAAAATGTATGTCAAAGAAAATATTGACAAGTGATAGAATTCAATATCAAAATATTTATTTTACTGTGTTTAGGTTACAAGTCACATGTGTGAGCCAATAGGAAATTTGTAAAAAATTAATTAAAAATTGTTAAAACTATGTATCAAATGTTGCTTGACTTTTCATAAATCACATTTATCTAGATCGATAGTTTATTCTTTATAATTTGAAGTATGCTTTTACTTCCTTGATCAATTTAACTCTATGTTATTTTCCATCGATTTTGCTCTACGTCTTTACTTCACTACTCTTTGATAAAATATAATGGCGTATTTATTCAATATAGTTTACTCCATTTAATGGAATAATGTTTGGTTATTTTGTTTTATTTCACCTTTTATTTAATAAGTATTCATGTTCTTCTTTACTTGCTTTTTAAAATTCGTTAAAACAATTATTCTAATAAAGAAATCATGTTCGCAATGGTAATGGCAAACCTGTTGAGAATAATGGTACTTGTAGGACTCATGTTGTTGGCCTCAGAGAAGAGTTATGCAAGTACTTCAACACTTAATTTAGTATTGGTTGTAAGATTTTTAAGATTATAATTATGTATACTTTACACGATAGTTAAAAATAACAAGAAGAGTTTTTTCTTCTTCTTTAAAATAAGGTTAAAATATATAAATAAAAGATGGAGTACAAAAAATAGAGAGGGGGCCTATACCAAAACTCTCAAAAGGTTAAGTAAATCTAATAAAAGGAAAACCAAGCCTATTCTTTAAAAAATTAGTCATAATACACAGAGGTATAGACGAAAAGAAAGTAGTATCGGACAAGGTGAGACCTAAGTTAACAAGGGTATCTGCACAACTATTCCCTTCTTTATAAATATGCGAAACAACAAAATTCCAATTAGAATATAAATTAATACAATTTAGTCATCTATTCCTAATCACCCAAGGCACACAAAAAGGGGGACTGAAAGCTCTAACCACTGCTGCCGAGTCTGATCCCAACCAACTATTACTCCAATTCTTCTCATTAGCGAACTCAATTGCTAACATAGCACCCAAGAGTTTGATAATGAGAGAATCCACAATACCTAAATGGGACGCAAAAGCACCCAAAAGAGAGCCATCATTATTTCTATCAATGCCACCACAAGCAGAAATACCCGACGAAGATATGGATGCACTGTCACAATTCAACTCAACACAATTCCACAAGGGGGGTTTCCACAAAACCTCCAAAATGTTCAGAGCACGGGGCGACCGAATTGTAACCTTAAATCTTCTAAGAATCTCAAAATCATGCGAAGAAAGGTGAGAGCCAACAGTAGAAGCATTGACTGCAATAGAAACATCACCCGTAATAAAAGAGAAAACAGAAGAAAAAGAAGTAGAGGTATCATTAAGTCTCACCAAGTTACGGGCCCTCTAAATCGAGTTAAAGGTAAAGATGATGGAAACTGTGAAAACCATCCTGCTATGATTGTTGCCCTCCGATTCGATAATATACCAAATATTCGACCAACCAAGAACACCGTAAGATATTTTTAGCATCTTAGAAATTCAAACCCAAATCTTGGAGGCAACAGAACAATCCAAAAAAAGATGAGTTTCTGATTCCTCCTCCTAACAGCAGAGGTCACATCTAGACGGAAACACAAAAGATCGTCTTTTCAGTTGGACATTCGTAGACAATCGATTATGAATAAGCCGCCACACTGTGAACGACTTAGGCAGAGGAATAAATTTGCTCCAAATTCACTTCCAACAATCTTTAGAAATCGCTCTACTTCTCTTGAACTCGTAAGCCAGCTTGAGGGAGAATTCACCATGTGAAGAATGCTTCCAATACCTCATATCCGGTTGGCTTTCGAAGGGTAAATGACAATTAGTAATGCACCTTTGAATAGATGTCGGAATGTTGACGGAAGATCGAGAACAGTCCCACTGCCCGTTAACAATAATTTCATTAACCTTTTGGTCATCCACCAAAAGCGGAGCAGCCTCGTCCAAAAACAGTGGTGAACCGCACCAAGAATCATACCACAAACTAATAGACTTGCCATTGCCAATACACTAAGAAGAATTCTGCAAAATAATACCCAATTCTTGTTTAGCACTGGACCAAATAGAAGAGAACACATGATGTTTAATAAAATTGTTCGCATGCATGACTCGACTACGAAAAAGAATAGCCCAACTGGCTATTGATTGAAGCAAGTCCTAAGCGAGTTTCAAATTGAAAGCATCGTTCAGCCTGTATAAAGATCGAATACCAATCCCACCTTCAAAACTCGGTTGGCAGGTATTGAACCAAGTCACTGCAACAAGCTTATTATTCACAATGTCACCACACCAAATAAATCTTCGAACCGCCTTCTCAAGATCCCGAAGCAGCGACAAAGGCCAATTATAAATGGACATATTATGATGAAGCATCCCAAGAATAGTGGATTTGACCATCTCCACCTTTCTGACATAAGAAAGCAACGAATCTATACAATATCCAATACCGTATAAATGAAATTGAAAAAAGAATAGTTTAAAAATTCTACCTGTAAATTTATGCTTATTATGTTAAAAGTTGTGTGGGTAAAATATAAACAATATGACATTAAAACTCATATTTATTTGACATTTGTAATAATAAAAAAACTATATTATAATGTTGGTCCTCTTAAACTCATTTACCATATTAGTCTCCTAACTTCAAAATCATACAATTTTAGTCATTCCCTCATATTTCTTAACTCAAAATTAAGTATGTGTCATTTTTACAACTTTAGTCATTCCCTCATATTTCTTAACTCAAAATTAAGTATGTGTCATTTTTACAACTTTAGTCATTCCCTCATATTTCTTAACTCAAAATTAATCAGGTGTCATTTAGTTAATGACACGACACAAAATTCAATGATGTGAAAGAGTCCAACAATATTATTGAATTATATATCATTAATTACATAATTATAAATCAAAATAAAAAACAAAATAATAAATAAATAAATAAAATATAAATAAAAACATATACAATTCACAAAATCCCTTGATCCAAAATGGAAAACCTAGATCCACCACTTCTTCTACTACCTTCATGTATTTTCTCTCTTCTTTCATTTTTAATCTAATGTAGAGTTCAAACAGTAATAAATCAAGAACAATGAATAATCATTAACTATGCATGTGCATACACCAAATTGAGTTCTTCCTGCATCATATTGATTATGACAATTTCAAGCATTTTCACTCAATATTTATGTTTATGATGCCTGCCCTAAAATTTGTATGTAATATGGATTTTTTGTCTTCTAACTTGTAGTTTGTATGCAATATTGACTTTTGTCTTCTGATATAGGTTTTTTGTTTTATTTTGAACAAAAACTTCAAGATAGATCGAAGAAAGAAATAGAAAGAATATGTGGATCTACGTGCTTGTATGTACAACTGTCTATAACTCGAGGTGAGAATAGACTAAACCGAGTTAGAATTTGCCAAGTCTGAGCCTGTCCTACTAAAAAATGTAAAGCCTAAGCCTATCATATGCTCATTTTTATGTCTAAGTCTAACATTTTTGAAGGTCTGGTTGTCCTACTTAAAAGGCTATTTTGTTTGAATATTCGTAAATAAAAAATTCAACTAATGTTAGATAGACCATCGAATTAAAAGATCAATGATATTAAATGTGTGTTTTTATTGACTCATTCACGTTTACCTATTAGCATAAGTTTTGTGATACAATTTATTTGAGAGAACTTATGAAAATAATTTATGACAACCACTTACGACATTGTTCGTAAAGTTTTTTCAACTTGTTTTCATACGTTCTTCAAGATAACTAAGCTTTATTTTCGTATTTTAATTCAAAGCACAAAATACAATATTGAAATAATAAAATTATTCATTTTTATTTAAATAGGTCGATCTGATATGCTTAAAAGACTTGTTTATGACCCGTGGTCTAGCCGTTTTAGCTAATTAAGCTTATAAAAAGCTTAGGTATTTTCTATTAAAAAAATTGGTTCGACTTGGGCTTGCGTGAGCTAGGTTGTAGGCTCTTTTTAGTTGATCTGTCTTATTCTCACCCCTATCTACAACCGTCAAATGTTCACGATGATTTTAATGATGACAACACCTAATGTCAAATAACATTCATTGGACTCCTTATGGATTTCAGATCAAACATCCTCTGAAGATGATGTCTATCAAAGAAGACATATCAAGCCTCATTAGTTAGAAGAAGTTGACCCCAAATGAAGTGTTGAATAAATGATGTATCAATCAAGGAATCTTGAAGTTCAATGTTGTGAAATAGAGGAAGTGTGAACGTGCATCTGATCGTGTGTTTGAGTGATCAGTGTACTGTAAAGGTATAAGACTATCTCTCATTTTATAAAAATCACATGAAAAAAGTTGTATGCAGATACCTAATCAGTTATTAGTTTAGTTAAACATTTAGGGGTGATTTTTACACTAGATAATTAATTAACACTTTAGGGTTAATCGATTAAGTCTTTGTAATGCTTCCAAATTATTTAAATAAGCTTCTAATCGATTAGGGACATCAGATTTGAAAACCTTCCATAATTGGCCTATCTAATCGATTAACCCTATGTTTTAATTGATTAAATGTATTTAAAAGCCTATTTGATATACACCATCATCAGAGGTTGTTTGATCACAAATCATCAGGGGTTTCATTGGATGCCGCTTGACATTAGACGTTGTCCTTATTGAGATTGACTTTGATATCTTGATCTCAAAAACACGATATTTTTATCTTAATACAACATCTTGATCATTACTTAATTAAGTAAGACTTCATATCATAGTGTTGTCATCATAAAACCCATTGTAGATATCTAATTGTTGTAAATAGATATATCTACAAACACATATATCTAGACATGTCACTCAAAATATGTCAACAATTAAAATAATTATGTACATCCACACTTTCTTTACCATAAATGGTAAATAGAAAGCAAAATAATTTAACAATAAAACACGACAACTGATTTTATAAGAGGATTATAATAGAATGAAGTAAAACTGTAATTTAACCTAATAAATACATCGTGTTCGTAAATATTTATATCATTGATACAAATATAAAAGTAATTAATATAAAATAGAGCAAATTTGATGATAATATGATTATTCAAATACGCACTATGCATATATAAATATAAATAATTTGAAAATGCTAAAAAAAATTATGAACTACATATTTAAATTTGATATAATAAATATAAAATTATAAAAATTTTGAATTATATTAAAATTGAAATTTAAATACATTAAAAAATTATAATAAAAATTGAAATACAAATATTACAAATTTCCTTTTTAAAAATCTTTTAAATATATTTTGAAAATAAATTTAAAAGTATGATTATCAATCATATTTTATTTTATTTTACTCTTCAAAACATTTTGTAAAAATTAAAAACCAAAACTCATTCAAATAAATTCTTACTTTTTATAGATTTATGTAGTTTCTTCTTGGAAGTTAATAGTGTACATAATTGTACATATCTAGTACATCATGTCTGTAGTCTGCACCACCATAAAGAGAAAAGGGAATGTGACCACTGAACAACCACAACCAACACCATTATATCATCACTAATGAAGCTTTAAACCAAATCCATATTAAAATCAAATCAAAGGATTAGAATATGCTTTTAACAACGCGCAAATGTCGACGTTATTACTACTCCACTCATACACGTACATAACATGTACTAGTCATCAAGTTTTGGTTGCACGAAATTTCCAGGAAATTCATTTAAACCATATAACACCACATCTTTAATATTCTAACTTGTTGATTAAAAAAGTTTTCTTTTTTCCTTTTTATTCTTTGGTTGGGTTCCTAAATCAAATCAAACGAATCAATCAAGTAAGAATATTGTCCTTTTTTTGAAAACAAATAAGAATACTAAAGATATAATGTTTGTATCACAAATGGATAGATTTATCGTATATGGTGATGAATTTAAAATTTAATTGCTAGAAATAAATTACAATATATAATTGTATTAAAAAATAATTAAATATTGTAGAAGAAATTATGTATTTTATTGAATTAGAAACATTAGCGATTACGGAAAGTGAATATAAGAGAATTATTATCTTTATTGTCGTATGAAGATTATATTTATCTTTTAATATGATAACGCTTAAATAACTAAATGTTTGAATGAAGAGGTTCTATTTGGTAAAACTAGCTGATAGTTGATAAGACAGCTAATAGTTGGTAGATGATAACTAGTAGCTGATAGTTTGTAACTGATAAGCTAATTTGAGTGTTTGGTAAATTAACAGTTATACTAATAGATGAATATAAAATGACATAAAAAATATTTTTAATTTAAAAAAATAATAGCCCTATTTATTAAATTAATTTTTATTTAATAAAAATAAACGTATTAGCAATCAAATGCAAAATATTTTAACTATAAATATAAAATTAAACATAACACAAAAATATATTAAACACTTATATATAAATTTTGCAATAAAATTTAAACATCTAAAATAATAATATTATAATTTGATCTTATATTCTAATGAAGTGCATACTTTCTTATATTATAATTTGATCTTATATTCTAATAATATTAGAAATAATGACTAACCTCACGATTATTTTAATTTAAATCATAATAATATAAAAGATAAAAATAGATTTTTGATAAAAGAGTGAGGGTACATATAGAATAAAAAGTCATAAGGTAAAAGCTATAAGTTCAAAGACTATTTCAAATAACTTTTGAAAAAAAGCTAAAAATTAGTAAAAAAGCTATAAGGTAAAAGGTAAAAGACAATTACCAAACATAACTTTTTCATTAACGTGAGCTGAAAAGCTATAAGCTCTTTTTTGTGTCTTACCGAACAAACTCTTAATTAAATGGTCAAACTTATCACAATTTATTAAGACGCAAAACTCAATCAAATAATTAATTAATAAATAGTGTTTAATAAAAATTGACCATAATATTATTTAATAATTAATTATCGCAATTCATATTTGATTGATTAAATAATTAATTATGACAATTCATATTTGATTGATTAAATAATTAATCTAACAATCTCCCGCATGGATTGGATGACAATAATTAATTATTAAAATTATTAATTTTAATATTAAAATATTAATAATGATCAAAATATTAACTAGTCAAAAGATAAGTAAGCTTCAACGTTGTAAAAATTGTATTGGATAAGGAAAACAAATCATAGAGGTTAAAGATTCACATTTTATATAAAGAATGATGAATTTAGAGTAATATATATAAGTTAAGAAAAATATATTATAGAGAATGGTCTAAACATGGATTTGGATCCTCTTTTTTTATGTATCATGTCATCTTTTATGTTTCTAATCTAACGGTTCAGAATTTATAATAAATAATTAAATAAAAAAAGTTATTTAATAGGAGAGAGAAATAGATAAGTAATTTGTCTTTGTTATTTAATTATTCATTATAAATTCTAAACCGTTAGATTAGAAACATAAGAGATGACATGAAATATAAAAAAGGAGAGGATCCAAATCCGTCTAAACATATGAATATGCTAATGATAAACTCCGACTGATTCAAAATATGTGTATAAGTCTATTGTTAGTGATTATATTTTTTTTTTGTTTTCCCCATCAATATTCGATCCACTGTACCTTCTAATTTGATTTGGGGGTCAGTTATAGTATAAAATATCTACATAAATATAATAATAATAATTACATATATGAGTGTTCTATTAAGAGAATAATTATATTTAATCATAAATATATTCATAACACAATATCGTACTCTAATAAGGAAACAAAATATGTTTCATTAAGTTGATTGATAGCTGTCATATTCTGTATTGTATATTATTAACTAGGCGATTTGCTGTACCATTAATTACGTTATTTGTAGGCATATTCTAAGGAGATAAAATAGGAAATTGTTTAAAGTTTGAAACATAAGTTGTACCGTGTATATATTGGCAATTTCTGCTATGTGAAAGACACAGAATTCTTCCATAATTTATTATACTCGATAGAAATATTGATATTATACTTATACTTTTGTATTTGACTTTAAGAATGTGGATATTAAAAATAGAATAATATGAACTATTTATAATCTTATCTCAACAAAAAAAAGGGTCCTTTTTTATTTTATTAATTAAGATGGCAAACACATTTTTAGTGAACTAATAAGTTGTTTGATTCATATAAAACTTAATTTATTTTAGTAGAAGATGGAAAACCTTTTCACAAATTATCCTCGTTGTTGTTTAATTAGACATTTTATACAGTTAACAAACTATTGTTTTAAACTTAAAGATTGAGTTTATATATTAGGGTGTTGACTTCTTAAGAAAACAATTTAATTTAGTTCATCATAAACGGAAAACCTAAGTTAAAGTGGATTGTATGCAAACAAAGAATGAGTTAGAATAAAATTTGTTCATGATATATATCCTTTGCATTTTGAAGATAATATAGTATTGAAAGAATAATGATGTTATCTAATGTATATTTTAAGTGTGCAGGTTCTAAAATTTAAAGAAGAATATACTCATAATTTGATATAAGGACGCACTTGAGAGAAGTTAAGTTATTGGCTTCTAGTGGTTCAGAATCTGAAAAATGCTCTTTAAGTGAAGTTTGATAATATAGATTTGCGTAGACTCTGAAGCTGAAGGCCTCAGTATCAGAAGAGCTAATATATTATCTCTAAACTTATTGAATGTATCGGCTTCTGGTGATCATTCAGAACTAGTGATAAAGCTAAGTTATCTGTACTATAGAAAACAAGCTACAATGTCAAATCAGTTTGTCAGCTAGAGTATGTGTTTACAAGGCTCAAGAAGAGTTGACATGCTTTATGGATATCTATTCTCAACAGATCTATAATACATTATTACAAGAAAGACGTAATGGTTAAACAAGTTACACAATGGATCAAGATTTTTTGGTGTATCTATTTTCAACGTCTCTTGTACTATAAAGTAACAAAGGCACTTGTACAAGTTATCTCTTCAAACGACTATTCCTCTGAAACTGCTATATAAGTAGCTGAAGATTCTAGATGGATTTTCAACAAGGAACATGGAAAATAAAGAAAAAGAGCCAAGAAGAATAGAAGTGTTCCACGCTTCTATCAGAATGGAAGAATAACAAGATCAATAATAGCAACACAATCAAGTATGCAAAAATTCTACTATATATTGTAAATTGTCTAAAGCCTTAAGATTTCTTAAACCTTAAATATCTTAGAAATCTTAAGTGTTGTGATCTTTGTTATGGTTATTACACTATACCTTTGATTATGTATCAAGTACACCTTGTTCTTTATTATGCTAAATAAGTTATTTAATAATTTAGATAAAGTCTCTTGTTATGTACTTGAGCATCAAAGTATCTTTCTATGAAGCTTGGGCCAAGCAAGTCTCCTACTATGTTTTAGAGTATTGAAGTCTTGATCAACTGTTGATTAAGCAAGAAAATCTTGGATTGAGGGTCTTAGCAGAAGTCTTCAACCTATAGGGCTTGAACAAGGAAGTCTTGAATCCGTGGGATTTAAGTAGGAAGTCTTGGAATTCAGGTCTAAGCAGAAGTCTTGGATTCGTGTAATCTGAGTAGGGATGTCTTGGATCGAGGGTCTGAGCAGAAGTCTTGAACCTGAGGGTTTTAAGCAAGGAAGTCTTATATTCATGGAATCTAAGCAGAAAGTCTTGGGTTGAGGGTCTAAGCAGGAAGTCTTGAACCTGAGGGATTTAAGCAAGAAGTCTCGGGCTGAGGGTCTGAGCAAAAAAGTCTTATGCTTAAGTGCATAAGCACTTGTAATCATATTTTGATTATAGTGGAAAATCTCTTGTGTTGTAAAGGACTGGACTACTCTCAGTTTGGGAGAAACCAATATAAACCTCTGTATGTTCTGTTATTATTTATTTGCTTATGTTATTATTCTGCTGCAATTAATTATCAAAATCTGAACAATGGTTTAGAATTTGAACTCTATTCAGAAGCAAAGTAAAGAAACAGATAACACAATTCAACTCCCCTTCTTGTGTATTTTTCTCACCTTTAGTTGGTATCAGAGCATGGTTTGTGCATAACACTTAATAGTAGTTCAGATAAAGATCCAATGAGAAAAATATGTCTTCTAAAGACTTTCCTTCAAGAAGGAATCAAGTACTATATGAAAAATACTACTTTGTTAATCCTACCATATTCAGGGGTGACTCCGCTGAATTTAAATGATGGAAAAAGGCAAAATATATTCTTATATCATTGGTCTTGATAAAAGGGGTTTGACGAAGGTCTGTGGAATACCCTTGAGAGAGGTATTATTATAGAAATTGATGGTGTATGGATGATTTATGCTAGAAAATCTCCCACACCAGCTCAAAAGAAGCTTTAGAGAAATCATCTTATAGTTAGATGCATTCTGGTAGGTGCTCTATCGCATTCTGAGTATATCAACATCATTGATATGTCTAATGCTCAGACTATCTTTGAATCCTTATGTTCTAATTTGAAGGGAATCAGGTAGAAGCTTATCTAGTTACACTTCATCTAATATTTCCAAGCAAATTTTGAGAAGTCTGTATGTTAGAGTCAAACCAAAAAGTCACATCTATTCAAGAAGTCAAAAACTTGAGTAGACTGAGTCTTGGAGGTTTAATTAACATTCTTCTAAGTAAATAAATGGAATTAGATGAAGAAAAGATGTCAAAGAGACCACCCTTCCTCAAGCCTAGTGAATAAAATTCCTATGGAATGTCTGATGATGAGGAATTGACCTTCCTTATCAGAATATTCTATTAGCTGGCTAAATGGAGTGTGATATTTGTTGATGGAAGAATAACTTCAGGAGCTTCTGAAATATTCATATTTCAACTGATTATTCAAATCTTAAGAACAAGGAGAAAAACTACCAGACAGAAAAACCCAAAAAGAAAAATGTCAGATATCTTCAAAGCATATTCTAATGAAGCTAACATAGTTGAGGATTCAGAATCCGATGAAAAAGTAATCTGGCATTGTTGGCCATTACTTCTTTCATAGAAGCATTTGAATCAAAGAATAAATCAATTATTAAAGAGAAAGAGGTATCAACTAATCTATCTTGCTTCAATATTGATAATAAGGAGTCTACATCTCAATATAAAATCTTAAGTGACTCTATTACTCTAAGGAAATTGAAGGCTATCATAGAATTTGTGTTAAAGGACAATTCAGTGAGAAACATTTTATTTATTCTTTTGTTTTCTAGAAATACTAAGACAGTTCTAAAAACTGATTATATGTTAACCTCTAATAGAAAACACTATATGTTTCTATGCTAGTCAGAATTTAAAAATCAAGGATTATGAAGTCAATAGACTCAATCCAAGATAATGAAATCTAAGACTCTGCTAAGAACAAGATTTTGTTAAGTGTCATAACTCATCCTAGACTCTATTTTAGAATGAATCTTGGTACTACTATCAGACTAAGGCATGAAGTAAAACAAATCCTGTCAAGACTAACATTTGTGGACCCATAAATATATGGGTACCAATATCCAAAATTGTATTTGCTGCAAATATCACAGAAGAAAGAAGCAAGGTATCTTCTATGATACTTGATCAAAGGTTGTTTACAATATTTGATGGAAGAAATGCTTACATACCAAACTCAAGAGCTGAAGGATGCAAAAGTATGGAGTTTGGAGAAAATATGGAATCATTGGTTTGACTGCCATTGACTCAAAATCCACTCGAGACAGAATCTATATTCTACGGTCAAATTTGAATACTTATATGAAGCTTGACAACGAAAAAAAGGTAAGTTTTGTTCCTTTACTTTTGCAAACTTCTCGACTCAATGAACTATTTAAGTATGAGTGAATACAAAGTCTCTATTAGATCTCTAGATAAATTTTGTTTGTTAACAACAAAAGAATCTTCAGAAAGCTTCGAAAAGGAACTATGTTATATTTGACTGTACTGAATATGTCATTAACTAGAAGATGATCATTTTTATGGAAACAATATTCTCACCATTTGTGAGGATACTACTGCTAGTTCATGGTCAAGGAAACCAATTTAATAACCATAAATCAAGCATGACTATAGTTTCAAGAGAAAATGCTTGACTCTGAATAGAATACCAAAGACTGCTGATTAACAGAAGATGTCTCACTCGAAGTCTAATCCTACTAAACTCTGATGACATATAGCTTTGTAAAAATTGTCAGTATCTGAGATTCAGAAAATGAATCTTTACTTCTTATGAAGTAGTTTAAGTAAGAATTATTTTAAAATCCTTGTCTTACTTAAAATTCCATAAAGTTGAAAATCATTTAGTGCATTCAAGAAGTCTGCTGGGTATGGACCATTGGTTAATGATTTTTTATTATTTTTTAAGTTTATGGTCTCTATCCCTCGTCTTTGTGAAACATTATTTCGTGTCACCTTTTATATCCCTCTGACAAGATTCTTATTCCTCTGTGAGAAGAATCTGGCTCAGATCTTTTTTTGTTATTTTTTTTCTTTTGTGTATTAATCAAATCAGACTTGAGATGAATTCTCTAGTCAATTCTTCACTGAATCAACTATTTATAATCAACGAAAAGTTTGTGAATTTTAAATAGATGCTTAAGCAAGGTGTTGCACCCCAAACTTTACCCTCATATTTTTCTTGCATTGCCTGTATAGCATATCATGTCTGTCATTTTTCATAATACCCAATTTATCAGCTGAAATAAACTTGTCGGAATTACAGCCGAATCGGTCAAACAAAAATTCAACTTTGTGAAAAATCACCGGACGAAAAATTTTAAAGTCAAGCCTGCAAACGTCAGTCATATTAATCTACGTTTGTCGTAGTTTAACCTGACGTGTTCAATTACATTTTTCGACCACATTTCGGTCGCATTTTGGACAGTTTAAGTCATTTTATCGAGTAAAATTTATTTCAAAATCTGGCCAAACGGTATTTTTCCGAGTCGTATATTTTGCGCTGATCATTTTAGTGTACTCGGTTTATTTTTTCGAGCACTTGGGTGTCCGACTTTTATTTATTTGAGTTTCGATTATTTTTATTTTTTGTCTAAATAGTTAGAATAAATAAATAAATAGAATTATTAGTTTTAATTTTATTTTATTTAGTTTTAAATAATTATTTAAGTTGGGCTTCAAAATGGGAATTAGGTTAGAGTTAACCTTAGTTTGATGCCTATATAAACATAAGTTGTATTTGAGAAAAGACGGAGAAAACTTCATCAACATCAGAAATCAAGAACAGGTCATCAGAAAAAGGAAGAAGAGAGATTTGAGAAAAACTCAGAAGATCCACCAACAAGGAACATCCAACGGCGACAGTGGATCCTTTAGAGTCTCACTACCACCGGCGGACAACAACCAAGCAAAGAGCCTCAGAAGAAGCTTCATCACTGGCCAAGAACACCACCACCTCGTCGTCGAAACACCCAAAACGTAAGATTATGACATTAATGGGTTTGGTTTTGTTTTATTTGGTTTCAGGTATGAATAGACGAAGGCGAAACAGGAGAGAAGAGGAAAGTTTCAAAAAGGAGCCATGGAGGAGCCGCCGCCGGTTGGGAAGAAGAAGAAGGGAAAAGGTTTTTTTTCCAAACCCTAAAGAAGGGAAAAGGTTTTTTCCTAAACCCTAAAGAAACAACACAACAACACGATCCACCTCTCCCCCTTTCTTATCATTTTCTTTTTTTTATTTATCACTTTTTTATTTTATTTTATTTATTAATTAATATATTATGTAATTAGAATTAACTATGTCCTTATTATTAAGCTGAAGTTAAAACCTTCAATTAAAACCATCTTTTTTTTACGTAAATGAAAAAATAAAAAAAATAAACTAAACCGTGTTTTTTATATTTAATAATTAAAACCTAAATTAAAAACTCATTTCTTAATTAAAGCATATTTTAAAATTAAAAATTTTCTTTCTTTTTTTTTTTTTAAATATTAGCAATTAAAATCATCTTTTTGTTATTAAGTTTATTAATTCAGATCTTTTTTTTATTAAAATCCCAATTTTTGTAAATAAATTAATCACTAAACTTTTTCTCAAAAAAATATTTCTTAAACTAAATTTTAACACTTTCATTCTAATTTCTAACCTAAAGATTCTGGAATAAAAGTTCTTGACGTTCCCGTTGAACTCTCATCTAATTACCATTTAATTCCTAACATTATTTCTTTTTTTTTTTTCCCTTTGTACAATTATTAATCTTTTGTTATTTTTTCGTACTTCATTTTTTTTGGGTTGGCGAGGATATCGTCGCTTTATTCCGTCTTTATTTATTTTTTGCATTTTTTTCATGGTTGTAATTTATGTGAGGCTATCGTCGCTTTTATTCTGTCATTTATTTTTGTTTATGGTTGTAATTTATGCGAGTGATCGTCGCTTTGCATTTTTTTTTTAATGTTTTTATTATTTTCACTATATTTTCAATTCTGCTATGTAATAATCTGCCTTTAAAACCCTCTGAAGGATTAGGTCTAGCCGTTTGACCGCCGAGTCAATAACCCTAATCTTTGACCATTTCAAAACCCTAATCTTGCCTAGGTGTCCCGCTGCAGACAAAAATACCCTTTACCCTAGCATTAGGTTAAGGAGTCGCCGCACTCCGTTTTAGGGTTTCCCGCCGTGGAATGTTTAGTTAACCCTAATTTCAATTCAAACTATTTCGACGTTGAAATAGGAGTCGTCGCACTCCACGTAAGCACTTCCTTAAGAAATGCTTATTCCCCATTGAAACCTTGACCACAGTCAAGAAGTTTCTAACCTCCCTTTCGAGAGGAACTACGATTACTCTGATTCCATTCCCTACCCAGGATACGTAGGCAGAACATGCGAATCTTGCCGAGTAAACTTAGGACTAACCCTTAGGTATTTCTGTCACTCTTAACCCTTAGCAATATACCCTAAAGAAAATAATAAAGCAAAAATAGTAAATTTAAACAAAAGTTTTTTGTAGCGTACTACAAAAGTTTAGGGTGTTAATACCTTTCCTAGGCTTAACCAACCCCTTACCTAGATCTCTCCTCGCATTGTCTTTACGATGCAAAATTAGGTTTTCCCTCTTTTAACCTTTTCCTTCGGATAAATCAAAGAGCGATTGTGAAATAAAGATGCGATTCAAATTAATTAATAATTTGATATCATATTCTAACCACAACACAAGGTTTTAACTTCTAGAAGACTGTTTCTGAACAAGGTCGGAATGGATACTTTAATATGCTATGTGGTTTTACTTCTCCAAATCTTGTCAAAGAATTTTGGGTCTTTCGCTACTGCGAAAATCTAGGCCGGCTAAGACAGAAGAGTCGCCACCGTGCGTTATTTATCCCAAGAGAGGGAAAGGAAACGCTTAGAGAAAACCTAACGAAAAGAGGAATAAGATCGGCCATCGCAATCAAATCTCGGGTTCAGGAGTCGGTTACGCAAGGGGAAGGTATTAGCACCCCTCACGTCCGTCGTACTCGACGGGATCCACGCTTATTGTCTAGTCTATGGGTGAAAAACAAACTATCTACGGCTGCTAAAGCTAAAACGGGATGAATTGAAAGAAATGAAAAAAACTGACTCGATAGAGCGTCACCGCTCTATGCCTACGTATTCCCTCGTGCAATGGGAAAGTCAGAGTCAACGTAACATAGTTCAGGCTAACTACGGGAAAACGGGGTGTTCTCGATCACACAGGGGTGAGAGGAAAGGTGGACGATACTAGCGTACGCATTCTAGCAGTTAGGTGTATTGCTGCTCGACCATTGGAGACTTAGGCGTTACCTGTTTGCGGTAGAACGGACGTAGTATGTCGGGGTTTAAAGGTATGGGAACCTACAGGTTCTAGAACTATGGTCTGGTCTCAATTGTGGTAAGGCAAGAGAAAGGGAAAGATTAATCGTCAACGGGGAAGTCTCGATCGCACGGCAACGAGAGAACAGAGAAGTTAGTTGTTAATGTGCTCGCTAGGATATCGCATCCTATGCCTACATACTCTCAACAGATATGAGAGATCAGAGCAGAACGTAGTTCAGGCTAACTACGGGAAAACGGGGTGTTCTCGATCACACAGGGGTGAGAGAAAAGGTGGACGATACTAGCGTACGCATTCTAGCAGTTAGGTGTATTGCTGCTCGCTGTCGCTTCCGCGAAAATAAGGTGCCGGCAAAACAAAAGAGTCGCCACCTTTCGTTTTTTATCCCTCGGAAAGGGAAAGGAAACGATCGGAAAAACCTGACGAAAAAAGGGTATAAGACATGGTCGTCGCAACCGTTGTCTGGGTTCGGGAGTCGGTTATGCAAGGGGAAGGTATTAGCACCCCTCACGTCCGTCGTACTTGACGGGATCCACGCTTGTTGTGTTCACTGGATGGGTTGGTTTATCTATCTACCTATCAAGGCTGGCTTAAAAAGAAAAGAAAATGACTCGGCAAAGCGTCGCGCTTTATGCCTACGTATTCTCATCAGAGAATGAGAAATCAGAGTCAACATAGTTCGGCCTACGAGGGGTTATGGGGAAGGTGGCTCGCCAATACATCAGTATTGTGCCTACGTACTCTCAACAAGTATGAGAGATCAGAGCTTACGTAGTTCGGGATAATACGGCTTACGGGGATTCAGATTCATCTGTTTTATCGAGTAGGGTTAAACAGCAGTTCCAGCAGTTAGGGACAAAGCCTGTTTGCGGTGGCGCTGAAGTTTAACGACACTCTTTTCTTCAGAAAAGTTTCCTTTGAATTATGGGCCCACGGGGCAAAAAGGTTTGAAGTTTGTTTTCTGTCTTTTACGGAAGAACTGTTTTTTATTGTGTTTGCAATTTCAATCGCACTAAAGACCATGACCTGAGAGTGAATGCGTCGCATGTCACCCAAAGGGTGCCATACTAAACATCCAGACTGTTGGAAAGAAGCTCTCCAACAATCCTTCCTCAGATAGCTTAAGGCTCGTAACGTACGAAAGAAATAATTCATGATTACTATATCTTAAGCTGTTTTGAGATGAGAAGAGAACAGGCTCAACTAAAGGGAGACTATCAAGTCCTAATGTTGTCATGCCCCGGATTCATCCTATGGTTGAGGTTTGAAATAGGGAACTCCTAGAAGTTATCATGCATAGGTTTCAACCTAAAGTTCTAATCATCACTTCCTTATCAAAGGAAATGAGAGTCCTAAGGGATCATGTCAATGATAAACAGAAACAGGCAAAGCATCAGCTGAAACAGTAAACAGTAAACGACTGTAAAATGCATGCAATGCAAGTGAGGGAGGAAATGTGTGTGGGGCATCAGCCTCCACAAGCTCATCTCAACCTCAAGCCAGATATGAGTAACTGCAATCATACAGAAGAAAATGAAATAAAGTGCTATCAAGCAAGGTACCATAAACTGCAATCATACAGAAGAAATGAAATGCTATCAAGCAAAATGATCCACATGGGCAAGGGAGCAGGGCTCTACCGAATACCCGCAAGCAAAGCCATACAGTAACAATACAAGCAGAGGGAGTAACTCAACCTCTAGTGCAATCATGATCCTAGATTAAAGTTAGTCTAGATATGAACTTATTCTAATGCATCAAGCAAGTCAAACAAGGCACCTCAACAATACAGAAAAGAAAACAAACAAGAAAGCAGATCAACCCCTCTCTTCCAAGCTTCAGCTTTTCACTTAGCAACCCAGTCTTCAGACTTTAATCACCTTTCAAGGCTATCAGCTTCCCTGACAGATATCAATTTGTTCCTTCAAGCTCTCAACCTTTCAAACAGAAGTTTCAACTTAATCTTCTTCTTCAAGCTTCAGCTCTTCAATCAATTCCATCTTCAGGCTTCACTCTTAACTACAAGTATCAATTTGATTCCTTCAGGCTCTCAAGTCTCAGTGTAAGTATCAACTCATCCTTTATTCCTCAGCTTCAGCTTTTCACTTAATCTCAATTGAATCCTCTTCATAAGTATCAACTTAAACTTCAAGCTTCAGCTCTCTTTGCTTTACCAGTTTCAACTTGGTCTTCTTCACTTACAAGCTTCAGCTTCTCAGAGTAATCCTCAATCATATGGAAGTGTCAACTTCATCCTTCAATTCTTCTTCAAGCAAGGAACTCCTCACTCTTTATTCAATCTCCATTGGATTCTTCAAGTATCAACTTGTTCTTCTTGCTCTTCAAGCTTCAGCTGCAATGGCAATGCTCAAGGAATCATCCTCTTCCACACTTTTCAATGAAGTCCTCATCTTCAAACTCAAGTCTAACATTTTCAAGATACTCAAAGCAGAAGACAATTGATTCAACAGAGTGTGAGGAAATGATAAATTGCTTACTGACAACCAAAGGAAGCTTGTAAGGGTTCATCATTATGAGAGACTGGTTCCCTCAAAGTTCTATTTCTCAGATAAAGCCACTCATCCTTCCTAAGGAGGGATGTGAATATCTGAGAAGGACTTTTGGTCATTGGGAGGAATGGAAGCACAAGATGCCTTCCATGTTTGTGAAAGAAACCAACTACAAGGCTCTCCCTATGTCCTATCTCCTAATCTTCATCAGACACCTTCAGGCTCAAACAAATCCAAAGCTTCCAAGCCACTTCAAGTAACTTCAAGCATCCTCACCTTGTCTTCAACTTGTCTCCAACCTTAACCAAAGGCAAACCAAGCACAAACCCTAATCTAAGGGGACTAAGGAAGTTAAACTAATTGAATTAGTAAATTAGGATCACCTAAAACCTAGTACTAAAGTTAGTCCTAACTAAAATACTAAAATCAATTGAAAAATCCTATAAAACTTTCTATGGGAACCTAGGTCAATCATGACTCTACCATATTAATTTCAAAGATCAAACCATCAAATTAGACCTAGAACTAAATCCTACATCCTAAGGTATCAAACCTAAGCCCTAAAAGGAAGCACCTAAATATCAATCTAGAAAGCACACCTATTTTCATCACAAAAATGTGATAAAAATACTATGGGATCATACATGTCTAACCTAATCACACACACAAAATTAGGCTCAGAATCATCACCATGAGATCAAACAAAATTCTACAAAAATATGCATCAAACATGAACATTTTAATATCAATTAAAATGCAAAATTCCAATTAAATCAGTAATTACATGAAATGAAAATATTTTTTCTCTAAAAAATAATAGACTCAATCATGATTAATATGCAAAAAGAATGGGTTTGATTGGATTAATATTCAATTAGTTATGATTTTTACAAGAATCATGAATAAAATGAAAAATTAAATAAAAATCCAACAAAAAGATTAAACACGCGGTGCAAGAAGTAATCATTTTCAGTTAAAAAACTGGGTTGGGCTCGCTGAGGGGTGTGAATAACACTCAGACCACTAAGCCCAAAACATCAAATAAATGAAACGCAACGTTTCCTTCAGAAAACCTTCACAACTCAGCTTTAAAACACAGCCCTTGGATGAGCTCCCAGTCAAGGGTCTGTTGCACCCCAAAATTTGCCCTCTTTCAAGGCTTGACTCATTTTTTTCATTTCTTTCAAATTCAATGGCATAAGGGAGGCCCATCATTTCAAATTCAAGGTTCATGAATCTAAGGCTAGATTCAAGAGTTTTTTACAAAGAGAAATCTCTTGACATTGTCAAGAATGTTACATTGGTTACCAAAATTCGAACTCTTGATAATGCTTAGGAAATTAAGCTATTTCTAGTCTTAATTCAAGATTCTAAATAACTTCATGCCATGGTATCCCCCATGCTCCATCAAGTCCACATGACCCTCCTTGTGCTTACAAACATGCAAAGAAATATGCAAGAATTAAATCAACATTGGAATGTTTATGGTCCAAGATTATGCATGTTCAATCATAGGCAAAACAACCCCATGCAAGAGTTGAAGAATTACTACATGTCACAAAATCAAGAGGACAACATGTACTATGTTACAAGATCACTTTTTATGTCACAAAGTCAAGGAAATAGCATGCAAATGATATATTTACTTGCTAAATATCAGTTTGCAAGTGCTGTCAAAGAGTGGTAACAATTGGCTACATGGCAAGATACAAAGCAATACCATCCAAGAGACTAATGGGCAAAAGAGGGATAGTAGTATAGTATGCTACAGCAGAAAAATGCAGCAAGTCATACTAGAAATAGAAGGGAAAAGTGGGGCTGCACAAAAGGAAGGAAAAGGCATTGCCAAAAATGGAAAGTTGGTGATGAAAAGGTGTGCAAAGTGTGTGGTTTTAGGACAGCAGAAAAAGTTGACAGAAAAGGTGGAAAATGGGCTGCAAGCAAGCATAGAAAACATAGTATTCCTTACTATCAAAAAAACACAACACATTTTGGAGATAGAGAGATTGAGAGCAAAGAGTAAGAGAGAAAACCAGAAAAATAGAGAGAGCAAAAAACCAACAAAAGATTTAGAGAGTGAAAGAAAAGTACAAGGGAGCCATTGAGAAGGAGAGCCATCAAAGCATAGAGGGAAGAGAAGTGAACACCTAGCCAAAATCAGTTGAGGCTTTGCAAGGAGGGAAACAACTCTTGGGTATCCATTTCTTCAAACTTTTCTCTTCTTTTACATTGTGCATTTATCTTTTGTTCCCTTGGTTTAAGTGTTGTTGTGTTGAGTATAACATGTAAGATCCCAAAGGGACCGAGAAACCCTTTTGAAAGAACCACAAAAAGAAGCAAAAAACAAGAGAAAGTTTGGAATTTTTTCATCTGGCAGCCTAACACGGGCCGTGTCACACGACACGGCCGGCCGTGTTACATCTCTGAGTGGCTTTTCAAAGTGAAAAATGCCCTGGACTCACAACACGGGCCGTGTCACACAACACGGGCACCCGTGTTGTACTTCTGTTTGAGATTCTAACTTGCTTTTGGCCCCAGACCTTGTGACACGGGCCGTGTCACACAACACGGCCACCCATGTCACACCACTTTTTGACCCAAAACTCATTTTTTCCTGGAACTGTGACACGGGCCGTGTCATACAACACGGCCACCCGTGTTACCCCACTGTTTTCCACTTATTTTTGTTATTTTTACCTCCAAAAAATTTTTTCTCAAGGAGTTCGCACGGCGAACTCCCCGTTTTTATCGCATGTCTCGTTTTTTTTTTAGCCGACTAATCCCATATGTTGTATGATTTTAGTAGAAATGTTGCTATTGTCCTTGGTGACTTTTGATTCCAAAAACCATTTTCAAAAGCAAACTCTCGATTTTATCGAGCCATTTTTAACCCTTGTAAGTCGGTCGCCTTGTGCGTCCGCCATCGACCTTGCTCGCTTCACCTCAAACTTTTTTTAAACAATTAAATCCTTGACCCAACGTCAAGCGAATTTTCTCAAATAACGGTTAAGCTAACTCACCATATTTAACAAAACGATAAAGTTCACTTTGTATTGAACTAAAGAGAGGGGATTGAGTGTAGACTTCTTCCTCTCCGAGTGTTGAGATGCTCACTGTAGTGTGGGCGGTTTTGACACTCGTCTTTCAATACAAAGATGTTTTCATCCACACCTTTTTCTCCTAAAAAACCCTCGGCCACGTACCGAGCGCATTTTCAAAACACCTACAATAAATGAATCGATTCTCTTTGTATTGAATTAAAGAGAGAGGATTGAGTGTAGACTTCTTCCTCTCCGAGTGTTTGGATACTCACTGTAGTGTGGGTGGTCTCGATACTCGTTTTTCAATATGAAGACGTGACTTTATCCGCCACCTATCTCCCTCTACAACTTCTTTCCGTAACCTTTGTCACCTAAAAACCTCGGTGTCATACCCCAAATTTGTCCTACCTTTGTATAACCTCCATTCTGTATATTTACCCACTTGCTTTATTCCAAATGTCCAAAAATATGTTGTTATTTTCACTTGAGGATGTCAGGTTAGACGTGTGGACAATGTTGAATGAGGAATGGTTCAGGCCACTTGGTTGAAGCTAATTTTTGCAGATTTTTCAATACAGTGCATATCTGAAGGCATTATACCTTGATTTCAAGGCAATGAGGTTTTGGTTCATGGCAATGCAATTTCACTCCCTATTTAATCTCAAGTTTGAAGGTGGAATTATTATTGTGATTCTTTCAATTTTTATTTAAGGCCAATTTGGAATTATGACTTTTTCTGGACTCATTCAAGTGTCATTCACTTTCAAGTGAGAAGTTAAGTAAAAAGGACTTTGGTTTTTTGAATTCATATTGGAATTTCATCATCAAGTTACTAATGCAAGTCAGCAAAGCCCACATAAAATTCAAGCCCATTGTTCTAATTAAAAAATAGATCATTTCAAAAAAAGGTGTAACGACTCATGAGGTTTCCGGGTGGCTCTTTTACATCAAGAACTTCACAAAAGTTTCAATGTGCTATGTTATTACAAAAAATATTATGTTCCAAGCCCACATTAAAGAAACAAGCACTCTTAAATTGAGCTCCAAAATGCATAAGGTCTCATGTCAAGTTATTAGTACAACAACATTAATATTCATGAGATAAACCATCAGTTTTGACAAATAAACAATGTCAAGGTTTTAAGACAGGGAATTGAAATACACAGTGCATCCAACACTTGAAGTTAGTAGTACAAGTTATAACAAAAGAATAAGATTTAAAATCTGTCAAAACTTTGAATCCACTTGGGACTTCATGCCAATGCTTATTATCCAAGACTTCATTGAAACTCCCGTCAATCCGGAATGCCGAGTTTTGCAGAGGACCTACTGGGTCTATCATTGTCTCAATGCAATCTCCAAGCTTTGCTCTAAGCCTTGACGTCCGGCTTTTATATAATTCTCATGGCTGCAGGAGAAGAAAAGAAAAGAAATGTGGTGAAACGAAAATACCAGTCACAGCATTCGCTCCGTACGGGATGCCCTTCTGTTTGCCACAAGCAATCCGCAACGCACCAAAACCGTATGCAGTCACATGTTATTCCAATTTCCCCAATGTCACTACTTGCAAAACGGATAAAATGCGATACGCAACACAAACAGCAGCAAACCGGTACACCAAGCTGTGAGGAAAGAAGAGAGATAACGGCATGTCGTCACCAAAATTTTACAAGCCTCAACCACAAACCTGCTTTGAAAGTAACAAGCCACAACCTGCAAAATGTTCACAATGCATCATGAGATATTACAACAAATATAAATCCAATGTTTCATCGAATTTCCAGCCATGAATAACTAGACGGAAAATGCGAGATGCGTATATACCGAGATGGTTCAAAGCACAGCGTGAAGATCAACGCACCAAATCCTATGCACCATGTTCCGCCGACCCCAAATTGACACCAATTGTTACAACAGGAGGCACACGAAAAATCTGCAATATGAAGAAAGTCATCAATCAAAACTATTTGAGTTTATTATTTTCCAGCTCCATGACAAAGGAAAGGTCCTTCAAGGCACATGATATTACAGCCAACACACAAAAAAGGAAAAGGGACCACATACCTGCACAAACTGTGTCAGCTAGCAACACTGCACCACCACCTGCCATAGCCCACTGCCTGCACCATTTCCATAAGTCTCCAAACATAAACCATATCCTCACAGACCTGCACCAAAATAGACAGCCTACACAAGCCATGCCAGACAAGCTCTGCACAAGCGGTACAAAAACCTGCTATCACTGCTAAAACAAACATAACACACCAGACCAGACATGCTGCTGTCAGTACAACTATGACCAAAAAACACTTGTGGACTGTGCCCTGCTGCCCCCTGTTATTAACCCTGCATAACCTGCTATCACGAGAAAAAACAAAGAAAAACAAACATAACCACACTCAGCAACCATCCCAAGAAGGAACTCCAATCTTAAAGACAAAAAACCTTTCTTTGCTGATACAAGAAAAGGGGAAGGAGTTCTAGTCCTCTAAAAAGAAAAACCTCCCTTCCAACTTGAAGGGATCTCTCTCATTTTCTTTGAACAAACTCAGAAAACTTTAAACCAACATCTTGCTTCTATATCTCTTCTTCATCACATTGAATACCCCTCCACCATCTTCCCAAACTTCAACCTTTTTCCACTTCTGCAATTTAACACCAAAACCAGACCTACAAACAAACAACACCAACCTTCAAAACTTCCATTTTCCGAAAATCAAACCCTCTGCCAAACAAGACCATTCATAAGTTTATCACCTCTCCTCCACTTTCCATGACCATCTCCCACTTTCGAATCTCATTCTCCCGTCTTCAAACAAACCATGAACGAACTCATCTCCATGAATAACCTTCATTTCGCAAACCACCATATCCAAACTTCCAAACTTGTCTTCCAGAACAACTCCACAAACAACCATTATCATCCTTCTAACTACCATGTCTGAACCCAGAAAAATCCAACCGTGAAACTCTCTTGTTTTCTCTGTTCTTTCACAATGCCACCATCCTCATGAAATACTACGACTACCCTGTTCTTCTTCACAACATAACAACCATCATTTTCTGAATTTCGTCAATTTATTCTTCAGCATTTTTCAACTCATTTCTGCAATAAAAACCTTCAAACACATCTACAACCCCACTTGAATCAATCTTCACCATTCCAACTTTGTAAACCCTCAACCTTTAATCCCCAGAACCGCAATATCCTTCATCACAAACTCACTGCAAACTCTTCTCTTCAACAACCGTCCAACTTCCCCCATTTATCAAACCTTCACTTCTGTTAACCGTAACCTCCAACCGCACTATATCTCCAAACCCCAGTTCACCGTAAGACCTCTGCTTCACAACCTATAAACGAAAACTTACCCAGAATCGGTCGCCGCCGTCGTTTTTTTCGCAAACCTTATGTCGAACATCGAACCAACAACCATTAACCTTCAAACGTTAAATCCCTTTTCTTTCCTCGTTAAATCTCAAACCATCTCTTTAACCAAAAAAACCTTCGATATTAAAACACCTCTTCACCCATCCTTCCGCCTTCAACAGACCCCAAATCTTAACCTTTTCCCACTTTCCCACTTCAAACGACTCCCTCTCAACCCTGAAGTTTCGTCTTCAACCCCAATTGAACCTATTTTCTTCTAACCTTCATCAAACCCCTCAAATCTTCATCAATAAACTGAAACCCTTTGTTTAACCTATTTTCAAACCGAAACCAAATCAGAGACACATAGAGAATAAGAAATGAAGAAGATGAAGGAGATTGCACTTTGAAATCGTGAATCAAAATATAACCTGATTGAAATGGAGGAGCCGTGAGCAATGACAAGCGAGAAGAAGGCCGGGTTTCTTCTTAACATTGAGTGTGCGTTGAGGTTTATGGGCATGATAGTTTTGTGGTCGTTTGGTTTCTCTGAGGATGGGTTTTTGTCTCGTGTTTTTTTGCTAGCAATTCTGGGTGTGATAAGATTACGCAATGGCTTGACTTGTTCTTTATTTTATTTTTTTTTTATTTATTTTATTTTATTTTATTTACTTTTGATCAAGCTTTCATGTTGGGTTCCACGATTTAAGTTTTGTTTTATTTGCACCACCCTTCTTGTTATGGAGAACCGGGTCCTTGGGGTGAACGGGCTTAAGGCCCGTGAGGATCCCCTTTCATATTTTCGCCATCTATTTCAGCAGATACCCTCCTTTCTTTTATTATTTTATTTTCCATGCCTATTGTTTTTAAATATTTAAAATGTAAGTTTTTTTATATTTTTTGTGATTTAAGTTTTGGCATTTCTCTTGGTCCCATCTTGGTATCATTTCATTCTTCTTGGGTCGATGACGAGACCTCCATTGTTTTTCTGTCAAATTATTGATGAGAAACGATGGATCCGAGACCGACTTTCTCTTCTTTCTCACCTTTCGACTTTATTTCATTTTTCACCGTTTTGGTCGATGACGAGACCTCCGTAATTCATTACCAGTCAAATTATTGATGAGTAGTGTTGGATCTGAGACCACCTATTTCCTCTCTTCGTCACCTGTCCCGACTCGATTCAAAAACTTTGTCAAGCAATTTTCACAATCAAATCATCTTTGTATTGAATTAAAAAGAGGGGATTAAGTGTAGACTTTCTTCCACTCCGAGTGTTGGGATGCCCACTGTAGTGAGGGTGGTTCCGACACTCGTCTTTCAATACGAAGACGCTTCCCGTCCATCTTCAAATCCCATCTCCTTAAAATCGATTCTTTATGTTGAGGATTGGGTGTAGACCCCTTCTTCTTCGAGTGTTGGGATGCCCACTGTAGTGA
Organism: Lathyrus sativus; assembly: GCA_963859935.3. NCBI lineage: Eukaryota > Viridiplantae > Streptophyta > Magnoliopsida > Fabales > Fabaceae > Lathyrus > Lathyrus sativus. The sequence continues at coordinate 169,687,532 of OZ012735.1, read as the reverse complement.
GGGTGGTCTCGACACTCGTCTTTCGATACGGAGACGCGACTTTATCCACCATCTCGTTTTCACAACTTCCTTCCACAATTTTCACACCTAAAACCTCGGTCCTGTACCGAGTGCACTTTCAAACTTCTTTTGCAATAAAACTTGAATGGTCGTGGAGTGGTTAGGCGTAGGCCTTCTCCTATCCCGAGTACTGACGTTTACCGTAGGGTTCTCTGTCGCAAAGCACTTACCATTCAAAACCAAAAACATTTTTAATAAGAGAACGAAGTTCTCTTTGCATTGAATTAAAGAGAGAGGATTGGGTGTAGACCTCTTCTTCTCCGAGCGTAGGGATGCCCACTGTAGTGAGGGTGGTTTCGACGCTCGTCTTTCAATACAAAGACGCCTCGTTCGCCACACCTTTTTTATAACAAAAACTTTGAGATAAAGACTTGGGTACTACCCGTAGGGGTTACCATCCGAGGACCTGTCTCGCCCCCTAAAAAACAATTCAATCAATCAAATGCGACTCCTTGCCCCGCGTGGCGAAAACTAATCAATCTTTCAAAAGGATATGTTACGTCCGTTCTACCGCAAACAGGTAATGCCTAAGTCTCCAACGAGCGAGCAGCAAAACACCTAACTGCTAGAATGCGCACGATAGCATCATCCATAAAAAAACATCAACACACCGTAGGCCGAACTACGGCTGCTCTGATTCTTTACTTTTTTCAAGTAAAGATACGTAGGCACAAGGGCCACAATCCTTGCCGAGCACATTCCCCCCATATCTGTAGTTCCCCGAACTACGTCGACTCTGACTTTCTCACATTTATCGAGGATACGTAGGCATAGGACTGCGAAGTCCTACCGAGTCTGTTCTTTCTCTTTTCTTCCCCGTTCTCTCTTTCCTCTCTTTCCCTGTTTCTAACCCTTCTTTTACCCTTTTGAAACACACTTCTTATAGCATAATATTTAAGCAGATAATTCACACATCGACAAACAAAAGGTTCCCATCGAGTACGATGGATGCGAGGGGTGCTAATACCTTCCCCTCGCATAACCGGCTTCCGAACCCGTTCATGGTTGCGAGACCATCTTATCCATTCTTTTCTTAAGGTTTTCTCGATATTTTCCTTTCCCCTCATGGGATAAATAAAATTCGGTGGCGACTCTTCTGTCCTTTCTTTTCGCCTCCCCGTCGTTGCACGATGCATTTTTCGAGTAGCGTCAGCTGGCGACTCTGCTGGGGAAGCCTAGCAAGCCAAGCCTATTTTGTTTATCGTATTTGTGTTTTATTTGCTTTATTTGTTTGTGCTTTGATTCTCTAACCTGTTGGGTTTATTGGATGGTTTGTGAGATAAAGCTTTCTACCCGAGCTTTCAAGTACACACTAAGATAGGAGGTGGGTTCGTTCTGATTTGCGAGACTTAGGACTCGTTGAGTTGGATCGAATTCCACCGCTCAGATGAGACCCCGTTGGAATGATTATGTCTTACGTGTAGTCGTAATGACGTCTTTATTTCTGATGTGGGAGTCCGCGACTCTGAGGACCTTTGTAGAACCTTATTCCAAAGGTTGCTAAGACATGACTCTGTGTTCATCCTTTGAAGGGATTACCGTCTTACGAGTAGTCGTTATGATGGAAAACTTTCGAGGGTTAGTACATAGGACTTTGTTTAAAAGCCTTTGGGATACCCTCTTACAAACCAATAGATAACCTACCCGAGGGGAGAGATACCTTTTGTTGTTGTGCAGGATATATGACTTAGATCATTGATATGGATCTGTTCTCGTGTGCACTCATAGCATTGCATTGGCATAAGCATTTTTTGCATCATTTTGCATTTTCTCTATCCAAATACCAAGGCCTCACCCATCCTCTATTCATAACCCGCGGTTGATTTCCCGACACTCCCGTTGAACTTGTGAAGAGCTGTAAAGAGTTTGAAGCAAGGGGAACGTAGACACCTTGAAAGTCCAAGTCAGACAATGCAAGCCGAGGTAACTATGGAGCAGAAGTGGACTATGGAGCAGGTCCAAGCAGAGTTAAGGGAAGTCCGAAGCCAGATGGGACAATTCATGGTGGATATGCAAGCTTTGCGTCAGGATCAGAAAATGCTCAAGGAAGAAGTTCATCAACTGAAGACCCAGATGGGCCAGATTATGGAAGTCATGGAAAGTGTGCTAAGAAAGGATGGAAATCTCAGGCCTGAGGTCGCAGCAGAAGTGATCATTCAACCCGTACCTATGGAATATCTTCGAGAGCGCGATATGCCTCGTAGATCTTTTGCACAACCTAAGATTCCGAGATTTCCCCGTCAGGAGATACCTCTTGTTTCACAGGACAATCCTAAGGTTAGGAGGTATGCGCATAGACTGAAGCGGCCTGATAGAAACTTCGACCAGATCCCTATGACTTATACTCAGTTGTTGCAGATTTTGCTTCAACTTCGATTGGTTGAACTTCGGACTCTAGCTCCATTTGTTGGTAAGCCACCACAAGGTTATGATGCAAGTGCCCATTGTGATTTTCATTCTGGGGCACCGGGCCATAATGCGGAAGAATGCAAAGCTCTTAAATACAAAGTTCAAGACTTAATCGATTTAAAAGCATTCGAGTTCACACCAAGCGGTATAAAAGTGCCAGGTGGGCTTATTCCAGTTGCTATAAAAGAAGTGGATATCCCTGCTTTCTTCCCTGAAGCTGCATCAGGTCATGAGCGTATCTTACAATCTTTGGTTTCAGAATCTCCATGCCCACAGCTATTGCCTATTCCTGGGCCAAATCTGAGGATGAAAGGGCCTGCGCATGAGGAATGCCCTAGTCAGTGCCAACAACCTTATGTTCCTCAGCAACAGAACTGTCGGCGCCAAAATCAGAGAAGGCCTCGCAACAACTTGGAAAGAAGGACTGCTCCTCTTCATCCAGTCCCTATCTCACAGAATCAGCTTCTCCCATATCTGATTCAAAACTCATTGGTGGAGCCTAAGACTCTTAAGCCTGTGCCAGAACCTTACCCTCCTGGGTACAATCCCAATGTTCAGTGTGGATATCATGGTGGATCCATGGGGCACTCGACTGAAGAATGCAAAGCCTTCCGAGCAAAAGTGCAACAGTTGATCGACAAAGGGTATATATCTTTTCCAGAAGGAAGTTTGGTTGTCCATGTCAACCTCTCAGCTGTCTAAACTCGAATATTTCAAGGGTCATTTTCAGAAGCCAGTGGGCTAGACAGGCAGACATCCTCAACATTGGCAGTCCTTGAACGCTTTCATCATTTGCATCTTGTAGTTTATTTCCTGTTAATTGCTACTTGTGTTTAAACATTGTTGTTTTGAATGGTAATATTAATGGAGTTATTATGCATTTTCCGAATCAGTCACGTCGTATACACTCATTATTTCCACTTATCACAGACACATATACTTCTTATTCACTCCATTACATCACTGTTGTTTTAGCAAAGATTTGAGGGAGGATGACGAAAACGAAGTACCCATAATTGCAAATTGTATGCTTTCAGACAAAATCTCGTCAATGATGTACAGGCATTGTTTCAGATCCCCTAAACACCGGAGATATAAGGAGTTAATCCCTAGTCAACCACTTCGAGCCTAGAAGTAGGAGTTTCCTTCGGATATTCAAACCCTTACACTCAACCTGGGGCAGGGTAGTGTTCAGTTAACCCGATTATGCACTCGAATCAACAAAACAAAATCTAGACGACGGTTGTTCATTAATGACCCATGACTTGGCAGTCACAATCCTCCAACAAAATCAAAAAAAGTCATAAGCCTGCTAAGTCAAACACCTCAAAGGAGACTTAGGCAAAAACCAAGGCTATCCCGATGGATCTGACAAGTCAAATCAGTCCATGCAAAAGTTAGGGATCAAAAATAAAAATCAAAAGAGGTCTTCAAACCCTCAACCAAAACAAAATAACATTCAGTGGTCACCCCAAAGGGTCACTGACATCCTTCAAAAAGCAAAACAAGGTGGCTGCCTTTTCAAGCAAACCTTGAAACCATCAAGCTTACACCGTCAAGCAGGTGCAGAATTAACTGAATGTAGGTATGGAGATCATCGAGAAGAAGGGGTGGGTACCAATTATACTCTGAGCCTAATATCCTTTGTTTTATAACCGTGAACCAGACCACGTTACAACCCTCGAAAGACCTAATTGAGGCGAGGTTTATTCTGAAAGCATATTATCGCAAGGTTGCGTAACCTGACTCCTAACAATTTTGCTAATCATCAGCTTTGGTGTCAATATCCTTGCTATATCTTTTACACCAATCAAATTAGCACAACGTTTGGACTAACGGTCCATTCGTCTCACTACCACGACACTCAATAAACGACAATTCTTTCAAAAAACTTGCATGAACTTCGCGTTAAAATTACCATTTGTGAACAAACAATTTTAATTGCAAGTCAGTAGTTGGCGTCAAGGAAATTCCAACACGAAGCAATCAAATAAGACTTGACCATTTCAGCAGTCTGGATCAGAATCGAGCATACTTTGTAGCCCTATGGAACTGGGGCATTGAGATCCAAGAATTTGGAATGAGTCAGTATGAGGCAATCCCCAAAGAACGGTTGATTATGGGGCAAACCATTCCAGAAGCGGTTGATAAAGAGTGAATTATACCGATCAGGGGCAGGCCACCCAGAGTTTCTCTGACTTGAGGATAGATCCCTCCAATGCTCAATCAGGGTAAGTTAAGTCGCTTCAACGCTCTTTCAAGAGCAAGCTACTCCAAAGAGTATATTGAAGCCAACCACGATAATCGGTTGAACAATGATGAATCCTTTCGTGGTACAAACTCTGGGGCAAACTAATCCCGAGGTTGTCTCATGGCAAGTTACTCAAGCAAGTTCATTTTCGTCAGCAACTGTTGAGTTCAAAACGAGTGTCGGGGAATCATACCTTCACCTCACCCAATAACCTTAACCTTCCGAAAAGGCCTTGCTGTCATTGGATCCTTCATCCCACAGCCCAACTGGTCAAACCTTTAAACCTTCAAACCGGTCCTATCTGGTCAACCCTTCGCTGAATACCAATCCCCGCCTGGTATGTGTCAGCTTTTAAACCAGCTCTCATCTGGTCAACCTTCTTTTAGCCATTTCACCAGTTATTGTCTGGTAAACCTTATTCCAAAGTCCAGCTTCCATCTGGCAAACCACAAAATCAGCTCTCGTCTGACGACTTAACCTTTTGCCACCAGTTCTTGTCTGGTAAACCTCATCCCAAAGTCCAGCTCCCATCTGGCAAACCATAAAATCAGCCCTCCTTTGAAAACTTAGCCTTTCGCCAACCAGTCCCATCTGGTCTACCCTCCGAACGCCAGCCCTCGTCTGGTACTTCCAACTCAAGGTCCAATCAGCAGTGGCAACCACCAGAGTCCACCAAGCTGGTGTCTCCAACCTGTATTCCCAATCACCTGCATTCCCATTACCATCTGCGATCATATGCATCATACGCATTGCATTCGGCTTTATAAGCATCTTGCATCATACGCATATCCAATATCGTATCATGTTTCTCCAGCCCTTGCATCTTCGCGCTCTAGCATTCGCATTTGCATTTCCATTTATGGAACATCATTATCATTAAGCATCCGCATATGCAAGTTCATATCTAGGATCAATTTTGAAGATTTCCAAGATCATCATCAACCCAGTCAGGGGCATCCCTTGCAAGACCGTGGGTTTCTCCCACGAGAGTCAGAGGATATCAAGATCATAATCAACCTGGTCAAGGTTATTTCTGCAAGATAGTGGGTCCTCCCACAAACTCAAGAGCTTCAAAGCAACATGCAGCCCAGGCAGGGGCATTTCTGCAAGATAGTGGGTCCTCCCACAAACTCAAGAGCTTCAAAGCCACATACAGCCCAAGCAGGGGCATTTCTGCAAGATAGTGGGTCCTCCCACAAACTCAAGGGCTTCAAAGCCACATACAGCCCAAACAGGGGCATTATTTGCAAGGGTCGTGGGTCATCCCACGAAATTCAAGGTATCAAAGCAAGATCCGGCCCAGTCAGGGGCATCTTTTCAAGACCATGGGTATTTCCCACGACATACTTCAAACTCGTGGTTAATTAAGATCTTCAAATCAACATTCGGCCCGGACAGGGGCATCTCCAGTAAGTCCATGGGCGTTTCCCAATGAGTTGTCTCCAGAAGACTTCGGTGATAAGTGGCAATCTCTTCAGAGAAGCTTATCCTTCATCAACGATAAGTGGCAATCTCTTGGGAGAAGCTTATCCGTCTTCAGCGATAAGTGGCAATCTCTTCAGAGAAGCTTATCCATCTTCAGTGATAAGTGGCAACCTCTTGGGAGAAGCTTATCCATCTTCAGTGATAAGTGGCAATCTCTTCAGAGAAGCTTATCCTTCATCAACGATAAGTGGCAATCTCTTGGGAGAAGCTTATCCATTTTCAGTGATAAGTGGCAATCTCTTCAGAGAAGCTTATCCTTCATCAACGATAAGTGGCAATCTCTTGGGAGAAGCTTATCCATCTTCAGTGATAAGTGGCAATCTCTTCAGAGAAGCTTATCCACCTTCAGTGATAAGTGGCAATCTCTTCAGAGAAGCTTATCCATCTTCAGTGATAAGTGGCAATCTCTTGGGAGAAGCTTATCCTTCATCAGCGATAAGTGGCAATCTCTTCAGAGAAGCTTATCCACCTTCAGTGATAAGTGGCAATCTCTTCAGAGAAGCTTATCCGTCTTCAGCGATAAGTGGCAATCTCTTGGGAGAAGCTTATCCATCTTCAGTGATAAGTGGCAATCTCTTCAGAGAAGCTTATCCTTCATCAACGATAAGTGGCAATCTCTTGGGAGAAGCTTATCCATCTTCAGTGATAAGTGGCAATCTCTTCAGAGAAGCTTATCCTTCATCAACGATAAGTGGCAATCTCTTCAGAGAAGCTTATCCACCTTCAGTGATAAGTGGCAATCTCTTGGGAGAAGCTTATCCTTCATCAGCGATAAGTGGCAATCTCTTCAGAGAAGCTTATCCATCTTCAGTGATAAGTGGCAACCTCTTGGGAGAAGCTTATCCTTCATCAGCGATAAGTGGCAATCTCTTCAGAGAAGCTTATCCTCCTATCATCCTTTTGGTGTTAGGGTTAATCTTGTTTCGCTCCATCATCCTTTTGGTGATGGGTCTGGCATCCTTTTGGTGTCATGACTAGCGTGTTTTCCATTATCCTTTTGGTAATGGACTCCTTACATCCTTTTGGTGTTAGGGTTGATCGTCTCCGCTCCATCATCCTTTTGGTGATGGGTCTGGCATCCTTTTGGTGTCATGACTAGCGTGTTTTCCATTATCCTTTTGGTAATGGACTCCTTACATCCTTTTGATGTTAGGGTTGACGTTGTTTCGCTCCATCATCCTTTTGGTGATGGGTCTGGCATCCTTTTGGTGTCATGACAAGTGTGTTTTCCACTATCCTTTTGGTAGTGGGTCCCTCACTTTCTTTTGATGTCAGAGCAGTGTGTGTGAGTTTACTGTCATCCTTTTGGTGATAGGTTTGTCATCCCTTGGGTGTCAAGTTTTCTCTGTTAACATCCTTTTGGTGTTAGCAACCTTTGCAAGGTGGAGTATTTCATTCCCAGGCATTTTATTTATGTTCGGACAAATTCAGGGTCTTCTTCATATCTAATTGTCTTCTACCTTGAAAGAGTGAGTGCCATAGTCGTTCATCTTACTCAGTTTAAGCCAATTAGATAGGGGCATCTGTCATACCCCAAATTTGTCCTACCTTTGTATAACCTCCATTCTGTATATTTACCCACTTGCTTTATTCCAAATGTCCAAAAATATGTTGTTATTTTCACTTGAGGATGTCAGGTTAGACGTGTGGACAATGTTGAATGAGGAATGGTTCAGGCCACTTGGTTGAAGCTAATTTTTGCAGATTTTTCAATACAGTGCATATCTGAAGGCATTATACCTTGATTTCAAGGCAATGAGGTTTTGGTTCATGGCAATGCAATTTCACTCCCTATTTAATCTCAAGTTTGAAGGTGGAATTATTATTGTGATTCTTTCAATTTTTATTTAAGGCCAATTTGGAATTATGACTTTTTCTGGACTCATTCAAGTGTCATTCACTTTCAAGTGAGAAGTTAAGTAAAAAGGACTTTGGTTTTTTGAATTCATATTGGAATTTCATCATCAAGTTACTAATGCAAGTCAGCAAAGCCCACATAAAATTCAAGCCCATTGTTCTAATTAAAAAATAGATCATTTCAAAAAAAGGTGTAACGACTCATGAGGTTTCCGGGTGGCTCTTTTACATCAAGAACTTCACAAAAGTTTCAATGTGCTATGTTATTACAAAAAATATTATGTTCCAAGCCCACATTAAAGAAACAAGCACTCTTAAATTGAGCTCCAAAATGCATAAGGTCTCATGTCAAGTTATTAGTACAACAACATTAATATTCATGAGATAAACCATCAGTTTTGACAAATAAACAATGTCAAGGTTTTAAGACAGGGAATTGAAATACACAGTGCATCCAACACTTGAAGTTAGTAGTACAAGTTATAACAAAAGAATAAGATTTAAAATCTGTCAAAACTTTGAATCCACTTGGGACTTCATGCCAATGCTTATTATCCAAGACTTCATTGAAACTCCCGTCAATCCGGAATGCCGAGTTTTGCAGAGGACCTACTGGGTCTATCATTGTCTCAATGCAATCTCCAAGCTTTGCTCTAAGCCTTGACGTCCGGCTTTTATATAATTCTCATGGCTGCAGGAGAAGAAAAGAAAAGAAATGTGGTGAAACGAAAATACCAGTCACAGCATTCGCTCCGTACGGGATGCCCTTCTGTTTGCCACAAGCAATCCGCAACGCACCAAAACCGTATGCAGTCACATGTTATTCCAATTTCCCCAATGTCACTACTTGCAAAACGGATAAAATGCGATACGCAACACAAACAGCAGCAAACCGGTACACCAAGCTGTGAGGAAAGAAGAGAGATAACGGCATGTCGTCACCAAAATTTTACAAGCCTCAACCACAAACCTGCTTTGAAAGTAACAAGCCACAACCTGCAAAATGTTCACAATGCATCATGAGATATTACAACAAATATAAATCCAATGTTTCATCGAATTTCCAGCCATGAATAACTAGACGGAAAATGCGAGATGCGTATATACCGAGATGGTTCAAAGCACAGCGTGAAGATCAACGCACCAAATCCTATGCACCATGTTCCGCCGACCCCAAATTGACACCAATTGTTACAACAGGAGGCACACGAAAAATCTGCAATATGAAGAAAGTCATCAATCAAAACTATTTGAGTTTATTATTTTCCAGCTCCATGACAAAGGAAAGGTCCTTCAAGGCACATGATATTACAGCCAACACACAAAAAAGGAAAAGGGACCACATACCTGCACAAACTGTGTCAGCTAGCAACACTGCACCACCACCTGCCATAGCCCACTGCCTGCACCATTTCCATAAGTCTCCAAACATAAACCATATCCTCACAGACCTGCACCAAAATAGACAGCCTACACAAGCCATGCCAGACAAGCTCTGCACAAGCGGTACAAAAACCTGCTATCACTGCTAAAACAAACATAACACACCAGACCAGACATGCTGCTGTCAGTACAACTATGACCAAAAAACACTTGTGGACTGTGCCCTGCTGCCCCCTGTTATTAACCCTGCATAACCTGCTATCACGAGAAAAAACAAAGAAAAACAAACATAACCACACTCAGCAACCATCCCAAGAAGGAACTCCAATCTTAAAGACAAAAACCTTTCTTTGCTGATACAAGAAAAGGGGAAGGAGTTCTAGTCCTCTAAAAAGAAAAACCTCCCTTCCAACTTGAAGGGATCTCTCTCATTTTCTTTGAACAAACTCAGAAAACTTTAAACCAACATCTTGCTTCTATATCTCTTCTTCATCACATTGAATACCCCTCCACCATCTTCCCAAACTTCAACCTTTTTCCACTTCTGCAATTTAACACCAAAACCAGACCTACAAACAAACAACACCAACCTTCAAAACTTCCATTTTCCGAAAATCAAACCCTCTGCCAAACAAGACCATTCATAAGTTTATCACCTCTCCTCCACTTTCCATGACCATCTCCCACTTTCGAATCTCATTCTCCCGTCTTCAAACAAACCATGAACGAACTCATCTCCATGAATAACCTTCATTTCGCAAACCACCATATCCAAACTTCCAAACTTGTCTTCCAGAACAACTCCACAAACAACCATTATCATCCTTCTAACTACCATGTCTGAACCCAGAAAAATCCAACCGTGAAACTCTCTTGTTTTCTCTGTTCTTTCACAATGCCACCATCCTCATGAAATACTACGACTACCCTGTTCTTCTTCACAACATAACAACCATCATTTTCTGAATTTCGTCAATTTATTCTTCAGCATTTTTCAACTCATTTCTGCAATAAAAACCTTCAAACACATCTACAACCCCACTTGAATCAATCTTCACCATTCCAACTTTGTAAACCCTCAACCTTTAATCCCCAGAACCGCAATATCCTTCATCACAAACTCACTGCAAACTCTTCTCTTCAACAACCGTCCAACTTCCCCCATTTATCAAACCTTCACTTCTGTTAACCGTAACCTCCAACCGCACTATATCTCCAAACCCCAGTTCACCGTAAGACCTCTGCTTCACAACCTATAAACGAAAACTTACCCAGAATCGGTCGCCGCCGTCGTTTTTTTCGCAAACCTTATGTCGAACATCGAACCAACAACCATTAACCTTCAAACGTTAAATCCCTTTTCTTTCCTCGTTAAATCTCAAACCATCTCTTTAACCAAAAAAACCTTCGATATTAAAACACCTCTTCACCCATCCTTCCGCCTTCAACAGACCCCAAATCTTAACCTTTTCCCACTTTCCCACTTCAAACGACTCCCTCTCAACCCTGAAGTTTCGTCTTCAACCCCAATTGAACCTATTTTCTTCTAACCTTCATCAAACCCCTCAAATCTTCATCAATAAACTGAAACCCTTTGTTTAACCTATTTTCAAACCGAAACCAAATCAGAGACACATAGAGAATAAGAAATGAAGAAGATGAAGGAGATTGCACTTTGAAATCGTGAATCAAAATATAACCTGATTGAAATGGAGGAGCCGTGAGCAATGACAAGCGAGAAGAAGGCCGGGTTTCTTCTTAACATTGAGTGTGCGTTGAGGTTTATGGGCATGATAGTTTTGTGGTCGTTTGGTTTCTCTGAGGATGGGTTTTTGTCTCGTGTTTTTTTGCTAGCAATTCTGGGTGTGATAAGATTACGCAATGGCTTGACTTGTTCTTTATTTTATTTTTTTTTTATTTATTTTATTTTATTTTATTTACTTTTGATCAAGCTTTCATGTTGGGTTCCACGATTTAAGTTTTGTTTTATTTGCACCACCCTTCTTGTTATGGAGAACCGGGTCCTTGGGGTGAACGGGCTTAAGGCCCGTGAGGATCCCCTTTCATATTTTCGCCATCTATTTCAGCAGATACCCTCCTTTCTTTTATTATTTTATTTTCCATGCCTATTGTTTTTAAATATTTAAAATGTAAGTTTTTTTATATTTTTTGTGATTTAAGTTTTGGCATTTCTCTTGGTCCCATCTTGGTATCATTTCATTCTTCTTGGGTCGATGACGAGACCTCCATTGTTTTTCTGTCAAATTATTGATGAGAAACGATGGATCCGAGACCGACTTTCTCTTCTTTCTCACCTTTCGACTTTATTTCATTTTTCACCGTTTTGGTCGATGACGAGACCTCCGTAATTCATTACCAGTCAAATTATTGATGAGTAGTGTTGGATCTGAGACCACCTATTTCCTCTCTTCGTCACCTGTCCCGACTCGATTCAAAAACTTTGTCAAGCAATTTTCACAATCAAATCATCTTTGTATTGAATTAAAAAGAGGGGATTAAGTGTAGACTTTCTTCCACTCCGAGTGTTGGGATGCCCACTGTAGTGAGGGTGGTTCCGACACTCGTCTTTCAATACGAAGACGCTTCCCGTCCATCTTCAAATCCCATCTCCTTAAAATCGATTCTTTATGTTGAGGATTGGGTGTAGACCCCTTCTTCTTCGAGTGTTGGGATGCCCACTGTAGTGAGGGTGGTCTCGACACTCGTCTTTCGATACGGAGACGCGACTTTATCCACCATCTCGTTTTCACAACTTCCTTCCACAATTTTCACACCTAAAACCTCGGTCCTGTACCGAGTGCACTTTCAAACTTCTTTTGCAATAAAACTTGAATGGTCGTGGAGTGGTTAGGCGTAGGCCTTCTCCTATCCCGAGTACTGACGTTTACCGTAGGGTTCTCTGTCGCAAAGCACTTACCATTCAAAACCAAAAACATTTTTAATAAGAGAACGAAGTTCTCTTTGCATTGAATTAAAGAGAGAGGATTGGGTGTAGACCTCTTCTTCTCCGAGCGTAGGGATGCCCACTGTAGTGAGGGTGGTTTCGACGCTCGTCTTTCAATACAAAGACGCCTCGTTCGCCACACCTTTTTTATAACAAAAACTTTGAGATAAAGACTTGGGTACTACCCGTAGGGGTTACCATCCGAGGACCTGTCTCGCCCCCTAAAAAACAATTCAATCAATCAAATGCGACTCCTTGCCCCGCGTGGCGAAAACTAATCAATCTTTCAAAAGGATATGTTACGTCCGTTCTACCGCAAACAGGTAATGCCTAAGTCTCCAACGAGCGAGCAGCAAAACACCTAACTGCTAGAATGCGCACGATAGCATCATCCATAAAAAAACATCAACACACCGTAGGCCGAACTACGGCTGCTCTGATTCTTTACTTTTTTCAAGTAAAGATACGTAGGCACAAGGGCCACAATCCTTGCCGAGCACATTCCCCCCATATCTGTAGTTCCCCGAACTACGTCGACTCTGACTTTCTCACATTTATCGAGGATACGTAGGCATAGGACTGCGAAGTCCTACCGAGTCTGTTCTTTCTCTTTTCTTCCCCGTTCTCTCTTTCCTCTCTTTCCCTGTTTCTAACCCTTCTTTTACCCTTTTGAAACACACTTCTTATAGCATAATATTTAAGCAGATAATTCACACATCGACAAACAAAAGGTTCCCATCGAGTACGATGGATGCGAGGGGTGCTAATACCTTCCCCTCGCATAACCGGCTTCCGAACCCGTTCATGGTTGCGAGACCATCTTATCCATTCTTTTCTTAAGGTTTTCTCGATATTTTCCTTTCCCCTCATGGGATAAATAAAATTCGGTGGCGACTCTTCTGTCCTTTCTTTTCGCCTCCCCGTCGTTGCACGATGCATTTTTCGAGTAGCGTCACTCGGTCCCGTACCGAGCGCATTTTTAAACTCTTTTCGTAACAAAAACTTGAATGGTCGTGGAGTGGTTAGGCGTAGGCCTTCTCCTATCCCGAGTGCTGACGTTTACCGTAGGGTTCTCTGTCGCAAAAGCACTTACCATTCAAAACCAAAAACACTTTAATAAGAGAATGAAGTTCTCTTTGTATTGAACTAAAGAGAGAGGATTAAGTGTAGACTTCTTCCTCTCTGAGTGTCGAGACGCTCACTGTAGTGTGTGTGGTTTTGATACTCGTCTTTCAATGCGAAGACGCTATGTTCGCCACACCCTTTCATAACAAAAACTTTGAGATAAGGAATTGGGTACTACCCGTAGGGGTTACTATCCGAGGACCTATCTCGCCCCTAAAAAATAATCCAACAAATCAAATGTGACATCTTGCCTCGCATGGCAAAAACTTATCTTTCGAAAAGGATATGATACGTCCGTTCTACCACAAACAGGTAATGCCTAAGTCTCCAACGAGCGAGCAGCAATACACCTAACTGCTAGAATGCGTATGATAACATCATCCATAAAAACATCAACAAATCGTAGGCCGAACTACGGCTGCTCTGATTCTTTACTTCGTTCAAGTAAAGATACGTAGGCACAAGGGCCACAATCCTTGTCGAGCATATTCCCCCCTTATACCCGTAGTTTCCCGAACTACGTCGACTCTGACTTTCTCATATTTGTTGAGGATACGTAGGCCTAAGACCGCGAAGTCCTATCGAGTCCTTTCTTTCCTTTGTCACCCCTTGTTCCCCGTTTCTAACCTTTCCCTTTACCCCTTTGAAACACTCTTTTTTATAACATAATATTTAAGCAAATAAATCACACACAACAAATAAATGGTTCCCATCGAGTACGATGGATGTGAGGGATGCTAATACCTTCCCCTTGCATAACCGGCTTCCGAACCCAATCTTGGTTGCGAGACCATCTTGTCCAATTCTTTTCTTGAGGTTTCCTCGATATTTTCCTTTCCCCTCATGGGATAAATAAAGTTCGGTGGCGACTCTTCTGTCCTTTTCTTTTTCGCCTTCCCCGTCGTTGCGTGTATTTTTTGAGTAGCGACAGGGTCAAACCATGATCTGATGGTGATAACTTCATCTTCTCCATTTCAAACGCCTGAACTTCGCGCCCAGCTCCGGCCACCGCCGATGGAGCTCCGATCATCCTCTTCAACCCTAGCTCTTCCTAGAGGCCTCCAATCCAAGAGGTCAAAACATGAAACACGTTCCAAATCTTGCCACGAATTCAACCATACCCATAGTTTCTTCTGAAACCTCAAGAATCATCATCTCCCAATCTCAACCGAAAATGGTGATCTTCCTATTTTGTCTCTAATTCATCAATTAACCATCTGAAATCCATCCTATGCCATTTTACAACTAATCTAGCACCTTAATTCAACATAATTCTACCTAAATCATGCTATAGGAAGAAGGTTACCAACCTGGAAATTCTTGAATAACAGATGCACGAATCCTCCAAATCAAGCTCTCAAATCTTCTGGACACGATCACTGAACCTTCTTCTTGCTTCTGTATGCAAAAGAATCAATGGAAAGTGCTTCAATCTTGAAACACGATGATGAGTTGCAGGTGCTGAAAACCACTTGCTCCTACACGATCTAGCCACCAATTCTTCTTGAAAATGGTCTGAAATCACTCCTTGACACTCATGGAAGAAGAATCAAACAAGAAAATGAATGGAAATTGAGGAATTTGGTGAAACCGATTTCAATTGCAATCCAAGAAAATTCACTCTCAAACTAAGCTCAATCCTTCAATGATCACCAACCTCTGCCATGGATCCATTCTACTCAATATATAGATGAAGTTTGAATGATCTAGAACCCTCTAGATCCTTCCAATGAGATTTTCCACTTCTCATGTCATGAGATTTTGAATCATTTATCATGACATGTACAACCCTTGCAAACAACTTGGAATTCATACCATTCACTCTTAATTTCTCCCCTAGTGAGATATTAGGGGTGTTTAGCTTGCAAAAACCCTTGCTCATGCCTTGATTTTAAGTTTTGCAAATGTTGCTTAATATGCAAGTAAGTGCTTTTCAAAGCAAGTCCATGAATTAAATCTCAACTCAGAAATGTGGCTAAACCATTGTTCTTAAAATGTTTTCTAGAGTCAAAATGATATATTACATGCCATGGTTTGGATGTGTAGATTGAAAATATCAATTTCCAACTTTGGTTTATTTAACTTATGCCCTTATTTTAGGTCATTTTTGCAACTTTGAGATACAAGCCTTTACAACATCTCATGACCTCCTTACTAGCCTTAAAACATCATTTTGAGCAAGTTTGATGTTGAAGATTTTTCCATTTGGGGCTTGGAAATAGGAGTTATGGCCTTATGGTTGAAATGACCTGTAATCTCCAAATGACCAAAATGCCCTTGACTTGTCAAAGCCATAACTTGAGTTCTACAAATCCAATCATGGATTTCTAGCACTCTCTAGAAAGCTAAGAGGATAAGGAACAACATTCATGTTGACCAAAAGTCCATAGGAATCATCCTTCTTGGGCAAAAGTTTGATGCAAGTTGGGTGACTTTCAAGGCCCCAGATTCACATACCTCAGATGACCTGTAACTTGTCACAGTCATAACTTGAGTTCTACAAATCCTATCAAGGACTTCTAGTACTCAAATTAAAGCTAAGAGCAAGCTCTACAACATTCATGTTGGGGGTAAGATGAGATGACAATCACATCTTGAGCTAAACTTCCTTGAAGATAGGGGTCAAACTAGGGGATTTTACACTGTCAAGTCTTAGAAACCCTAGCTTGAAACTTCTCAAACTCTTCAATCTGATGAGTTAACCTTGGAATCATCCTTATAACATCTCAATTCATCAATCCATGATCACATGGCTCTTGGATTAGGTCTCAACCTTCTCCAAATCATCAGTTGACCTAGGGTTGACCCAGTCAAACCCTAATTACACCACTCATGGCTGAGTCTTCTTAATCTTGCACAATGACCTGTCTAGGCCTCAAAGTGATCTTCAACACTTCTCATGAGCTCTCTCAAGACCTCAAGTCCAACCTCATGGCTTCAGAATCATCTGGTGGCTTCCCACAACTGTCAAGTTAGGAGACCTACACAACCTTCTTGGTTTCAACCACTCTCTCTGAGGATCTTCTAACTTCTCTGATAAGGATGTCAACCTTTGAACACTTGAATAACCTTCTTGGCTAGCTTCATAGTCTTGTGTAGCTCTTAATTGGTAATCATACCTCTTGATCTCCTGCATACATGTCAATGAAATGCAAATGATAATGCTAATGTGCATGAAATGAAACATAAGCTAGGTAAAGAAATGTTGGTCAAATTTTGGGGTGCAACACTCGCTAGGATATCGCATCCTATGCCTACATACTCTCAACAGGTATGAGAGATTAGAGCAGCCATAATTCAGCTAACTACGGAAAACAATCTCGATCGCACGGAAGAGAGAGAAAAGGGAGTCTCGATTGCACGGAGGCAAGATGGGGGATCTTAATCGCCAGGATGCGAGATAAAGGAGTTTCAATCACGCGGAGGCGAGGGAAAAGAGGGAGCAGGCCTAACACGCCTAAATGGGAAGGAACTCGGGACACACACGTAAGAACCTAAGGCGTAGGAGCGAATGCGTCGTGTATCACCCAAAGGGTGGTACACTAAACATTCTAGGCCATTAAGGGGAAACCCCTCAATCACCATTTCCTACGTATCTATTGCTTAAAACTCACAATGCTCGGCGGTTGATTAAAAGACTTGAATTAGATAGATGTTATAGAACGGAGTAGTTCCGTTGACCATTGACATTGTGCGCAAGCTCCATTCCAATCTTCTCCTCTTTTGGTCCTTGATGATGCTTTGAATCGGGACCAATGTGACGCTAAACCGTCATAGCTCGACTTATAAGGGAAGTCAAACTTTAAGAGGTTGCATATCGATTTCCGTGCTATGGACAGGATAGAGAAACGATATTGAGGATCCTTCTCCAATTGAATCATGTCACACGGACCAAAAACAATGGGATCTCGTCTTACAAGACTTCATCGACCACCAAAAGTCAAAATAAAATCGAAAGATGAAAAGAAATGAGGAGAGAGAAAAAGTGGTCTCGGATCCAACATTATTCATCAATAATTTGACTGATAATGAATTACGGAAATGTCGTCATCGACCAAAACAAGAAAATGGGACAAAATGCCCAATAACAAATGAGAAAAGGATTCAACTTCTAAAAAGTATATATAAAATATATAAATCCTAAAACTATAAATTAAAAGCAAATATTTATAAAGTTCTAAGTAAAATAAATATAAAGCATATATATATATATATATATATATATATATATATATATATATATATATATATATATATATATATATATATATATATATATATATATATATATATATATATATATATATATATATATATATATATATATATATATATATATATATATATATATATATATATATATATATATATATATATATATATATATATATATATATATATATATATATATATATATATATATATATATATATATATATATATATATATATATATATATATATATATATATATATATATATATATATATATATATATATATATATATATATATATATATATATATATATATATATATATATATATATATATATATATATATATATATATATATAAACTAAAAAAACTAATAGAAAAATACATAAATTAAAATAAAAATGTAACAAACCCCTTTTTATTTTTATAAAAACAACATTAATAAATTATAGTAAAGAAAAAAAAACAAGAAATAAGAGGGAGGGGGTTAGAACAGAAACAGTGGGGTATGATCTAAATGGAGGGAGATGGGTCGTGTCTAAGCCCATCAGTGTCTTAACACCAGCTAGTAAAAACGAAAAAAAGAAAAAGAAAACCACACAGAAGGTCACCCAACAGCTCACAAACAGGGTACCGTATCGAAATTCAGACATCTCCATTTTATCGTTCTTAATTTCTTCTTTTCTTGATTTCATCTCTATTTCTGTTTGGGTTTTGAGAAAAGGTATTGATGTGGATGGGGATTTAGGGTTGGTTGAAGATTGATGAAATTGAGGATGATTTGAAGAATTTGAAGGTGATTTGATGGAGGTTGGTTATTTTGAACGGTTAAGGAGTTTCTCTGTCTGAAACTGAGTGAGGCGGGTTTGGAGAAGCATGAAATGGGTACGCGTTTGAAGGTCAATGGATGGCCAGAAGTGACGGCTGAGGGTTTCGTGATTTGGGTTGTTTTGTTCTTGGAGTGAGGGTGATGACGAGTTTGGAAGGAGGAAGTGTTTGGGGTTTTGAACGGAGTTTACCAGGTATTGGTTGAAAGGGTTGAGGAAGGGATGCAAGTTGGGTTTCCGATCGAAGGCGTTTGGGGAATGGTTTCGTGAACGAGTTTGAAGCTTAAGGATGGTTCGTTGTGTTGTTGCTTTGAAGGTGGGAAGAAGTTTTTTTAGGGTTGGATGTTTTTTAATGGATGCCGAGTTGAAGGAGTTTGAATGAAGGACTTCAGTTTTGTGTTGTGCGTTTACGGTTGCCATTGACGTCGATGGCGAAGTGAAAGAAGTTCGTTTTTTGTTGTATGTTGGTTCGAAAGAGGTGATGAATGGTTGTTTTCGAAGGTTTCTGGTGAGAATTAATGGAGGTTTTCGAAGGTTCTGTTTTGTTAAAGTTGAAGAGGGTTTGGAAATAAGGTTTTGCAGCGGTTAAGGGTGTTGGAATTTGAGGTTTACGGCTGGGTTTTTGAAGGTGTCGAGAGATGAAGCGTATGAAGCTGGTTGGTTCGATAATGGCGAAAATACATGTCATTTGAGGTGGATAAATGATGGTGATGGTTGGGAAGAAGGTTTATGAAGATGAACATTGAAGGTTTGTGGGTTTTTGCGGAGATTGTGGTTATGAAAGGTCGAAGAAGATTGAAGAATGACGGTGATTTACGGTTTGGGTTAGTAGAGCTGATAGAAGGTCTGTTGGAGAATGTTTTAAGAAGGTTGCTGTGGAAGGAGAGGAGTGAGCTTCATGGTTGCTTCCAGCTTCGAGTTTCATTGCGAGAAAGAAAAACGGAGGTCGTACGGATGGAGAAGAAGAAGAAAGCTCGCGAAGGAATTGAAAGGGAAAGAGAGGTTGATGTGTGTGAGAGAAGAACAAGGAATGTTTGTGTTGAGTTATGGTGGTGAGTTTTGAAACGGAAACGTGTTGTTCTATTTTTGTGTTTGATTTAATGGTGGATTTACGGAAGAGACTAGGAAAGGGTTGAAAATGGAAGGTAGGTTTTCTGAGTTTCATGAAGGTTGTCGGTTTTGAGTTTGAATGGTTTGTTGAGGGGAGGGATTCGGTGGTTGTTGGATTGGTTTTTTGTGTGTCTGAAGGTTGATGATGGTTTGTAGCAGGCGAAGGTTTTGAGGTTTGAGAGGAAGGTGTTGAAGTTGTGGAGTGAAGGTGAGCGAAGTGTTCAATGAAGTTGGAACAGGGTGTTTGGTCAGATGAGTTTTGGATTTCTGCTGAGTTGTTTGTGAGGGATTTTACAGATGAAGGAAAAAAAAAGTGGCGAAGATGAACATGGTGATGGCGAGGTAGTTCTTAGAGGTTTTTTGGTTTATGTTTATGTTTGTAGAGGTTCATGAGAGTTGTGTGGTTCGAATGGTGTTTTTGTTGATGAAGATTGAAGCGGATGATGAGAACAAATCTTCGAAAACTGAAATATTAGTTGCACGACAACTTGCTGGAGAATTGGTCACACGGTAACCGGTAATACATGGTCGATCATGCCGTCAGGCATCAAGCTTTCCTCGGGACTCATCAGGTCAACAATCAAGTTGATCATGCCATCGGGCATTCAAAGAAAACTTTCGGGCCTCAGCCGGACTTTATCAGTAAGTCGGGAATAGAATTCTCAGTCAATCATGAACCAATTGGGGATATCCAACTTCTACCATCAGGCACTCTGCATCAGCTGAGAGAACTGCTTCATCAATACGGTTGGACTTCAATCATCAAGTATGCATATGTCGCAATGCTCCACACGGTGGAAATGCTATGTGTTTATGATAAATGCTATGAAATCATGCAAAATGCTACGGTCCCGTCAGCAAAATAAATGTTGAAGGGAAAATCCTCCTATCAAGGAGAAAGAACCACTCTGGTAGGGGAAGGAATCATCCTGCCGAAGAGAAGAAGCACACCGATCTCACTCGGACTCCGCGTGGGGAAGCAAACTTTAGTCGACTGCTGCAGGGGAATGGAGCTCTACGGGGACCCAAACCTGCTAAGGGAAGCGATGTCAATCGCGGAAATACACTGCACGGCCTTCACGGCTAACCTTCCTGGAGATAACGACCCCGGCGGAGAAACACAGCGTCAGCTATTCAACACTCTACTGGGGAAAACCAATCATGGTCCAAACTGCTTTCAAGGACTTGGCTCTCTTGGGGATTTGCAAACTCGGCTGGGGAAGAAGAAATCATCCTGCTTCGGGGGAGAGTATGACTCTGTGGGGAATTTCAATTCTCCTGGAGACTTCAGTCTGGAACTATCGATTGCTGCACACTTCAGTGAATGGTCTCCTACGAGACTTGCACTTGTGACCCGGTGCTGGGGATGGACACACGCTTCGGCGCCTGACTCAGCTTGGGAGATGTCGTTCCTTCAGGATGCATCTGCTTGGGGAGAGAATCCTCTCTGCCTGGGGAAACACATGTCAATGCTTACGATTTCATGTTCAGACTCTGCGGGAGAGGATGCTGAATTTTGCTGGAGAAGGAGGAATCATCCTGCTTGGGGGATGCGTACGACGTACTGCCTGGAATATGCTACACCTGTAACAACACAAACAAACAGACAAGATACCCTTCTCAAAGGGACCTAGCAAGGTTATTATCTCGTGACAATGTTCGAGTGATTCATTGTTTCAACAATCAGTGGCCTAGGCCAGTAAGTTTATGTATGCGCATTTTGTCAAAAACATCGGCGTTCTTTTCGCAAACAAAACAGATAAATGCTAAACAGACAAACAGAATTGCTGAATATTATACATTTTATTGATAACGGACCCCTGAATGGGTAAAAATGTTTTACAATAGAGGCAAGCTCCTGGAATGAGGAAGCCGCGCAAAAAATAAATATACATCAGTATATACAAATGTCGGCAACGAGGCGTAGACAAACACCATGACTTGATCCCTCTATGACCCACTCGACTTCGATACATCTCCGACGCTTCAGCTTCAGAAGAGATTGATTCAGATAAACGGCCCTCAGGTCTTCCAAACCACTAAACAATGAAAGTCCACACGCGGAATGCAGTCATTTGCTTTTTTAGATCCCTAACTTTTGCGTGAACCGCCCTTTGCGGGTTTTCAGTTCACCGGGATACCCTTTTTTGCCAAAGTCGCCCATCCGGGTTTTCGACTTTGCGGGTGTACATTTTTCGATTTATATCCCTAATTTTTGCCCGAACCTTTTTCCTTTTTCTGGTTCGCCAGGATGCCCCATTTTTTCCTGGACTCTCTTTTTACTGTCCAGCGGGTCACTTTCAAGCAAAGTATTTTTTAACCGTGTCCGCGTTCACCGGGGATGCAAAATCTTCACCATCCATCGTGGATAACAACAAAGCTCCTCCTGAGAAGACCTTGCTGACGACGTACAGACCTTCGTAATTGGGAGTCCACTTGCCCCGGTGATCGGAGTGTGGAGGAAGAATCTTCTTCAGGACGAGATCACCCGTCTGAAAGCTTCTAGGACGCACCTTCTTATCATAAGCTTTCTTCATTCGGCTTTGGTACAAACGACCATACGCAATCGATGATAATCTCTTCTCGTCCATCAGGCTGAGTTGGTTTAGTCGGTTCTTAATCCATTCTGCCTCATCGAGTTTCACATCAACCAAAACTCGCAAAGAAGGGATCTCCACTTCTAACGGTAGGACAACTTCCATACCGTACACTAGGGAGAAAGGAGTTGCCCCGGTTGATGTACATACCGTCGTACGATAACCGTGCAGTGCAAATGGCAACATCTCGTGCCAATCCTTGTAGGTCACAACCATCTTCTGAACAATCTTCTTGATGTTCTTATTGGCCGCTTCAACGACGCCATTCATCTTCGGCCGGTAAGGAGATGAGTTATGGTGTTCAATCTTGAAACTCTGGCACAGCTCCTTCATGATCTTGTTATTCAGATTCGAACCATTATCAGTAATGATCCGCTCGGGAATTCCGTAACGACAGATGATATCCCTCTTTATGAATTTATCCACCACCTGCTTGGTCACATTAGCATATGAGGCTGCCTCCACCCACTTAGTGAAGTAGTCGATAGCTACTAGGATGAAGCGATGACCGTTAAATGCAGTGGGCTCGATCTTGCCTATCATGTCGATGCCCCACATGGAGAACGGCCACGGGGAGGACGTGACATTTAACGGGCACGACGACACATGAATCTTATCAGCATAAATCTGACATTTATGACATCTCTTCGTGAATTTAAAGCAATCCGATTCCATCGTCAGCCAGTAATATCCTGCTCTCAGGATCTTTCTTGTCATAGCATGCCCGCCGGCGTGCGTACCAAATGTGCCTTCATGAACTTCTTCCATGAGCATACTCGCCTCTTTCTCGTCTACACATCTGAGTAGCACGAGATCGTGATTTCTTTTATTCAACACTCCATCAGGATTGAGATAAAAATTCCCAGACAGCCTCCTCAGAGTCTTCTTATCCTGGGTTGACGCACCCGCAGGATACTCCTTAGTCATAAGGAAGGTCTGGATATCATGGAACCATGGCTTGCCGTCGGCGGCTTCCTCGATCGCAAAGACGAATGCAGGTCTATCAAGACGAGAAAGGACAATTCTTGGAGCTTCATTCCAAAAATTGACTTTATACATCGAAGCCAAAGTGGCTAAGGCATCAGCCATCTGATTTTCAGCCCTGGGCATATGATGGAGTTCCACTCGATCAAAGAACGGAAGCAGCCTTCTGGCATAGTTCATGTACGACACCAAATTCGATTGACGAGTCTCCCACTCCCCTTTAATCTGGTTAATCACAAGTGCTGAGTCACCATATACATCTAGGTTCTTGATTCTCAAATCAATTGCCTCTTCTAGACCCATGATGCATGCTTCGTACTCCGCTTCATTATTGGTGACCGGAAACGTCAGTCTCGCAGTGAACGGGATGTGGGATCCGTGGGGAGTCGTGATGATCGCCCCAATGCCACTTCCGTAGGAATTAACCGCCCCGTCAAATATCATTTTCCACTGGGATTTCCTATCTGGCCCCTCGTCGGGCAACGACTCATCGCAATCCTTCGCTTTGAGAAACATGATATCCTCATCAGGGAATTCAAATTTCATCGGCTGGTAGTCCTCGATCGGCTGTTCGGCAAGGTAATCAGACAATACGCTTCCCTTGATGGCCTTCTGAGAAACGTACTGAATATCATATTCCGTCAACACCATTTGCCATCTGGCAATCCTGCCCGAAAGAGCTTGCTTCTCGAAGACGTACTTGATCGGATCCATCTTCGAAATTAGCATGGTTGTGTGATTGAGCATGTACTGTCGTAAACGTTTGGCAGCCCAGGCTAGTGCACAACACGTCTTCTCCAGCATCGAGTAACGAGATTCACAGTCAGTGAACTTTTTACTCAAGTAGTAAATGACATGCTCTTTTCTGCCCGTCTCGTTGTGCTGACCGAGAACACACCCCATACTATTCTCAAGAACTGTCAAGTACATGATTAGTGGCCGTCCAGCCACTGGGGGTATCAAGATTGGAGGTTCCTGTAGATACTGCTTTATCTTATCGAATGCCTTCTGGCAATCCTCATTCCAGATAATCGCCTGATCTTTCTTTAGCAGTTTGAACATCGGTTCACATGTGGCCGTGAGCTGAGAGATAAACCTTGCAATGTAGTTTATTCTGCCCAGGAAACCGCGAACTTCTTTTTCAGTTTTTGGCACTGGCATTTCTTGTATCGCTTTAATCTTCGCAGGATCAACCTCGATACCTCTTTCACTCACGATAAACCCCAGTAACTTTCCAGATCGTACTCCGAAAGTACACTTGTTAGGATTCAGTCTCAACCTGAACTTCCTAAGCCTCTCAAAAAGCTTCAGCAAATTGACCAGATGCCCCTCCTCCGTTTGGGACTTCGCAATCATGTCATCAACATAGACTTCAATCTCATGATGAATCATGTCGTGAAACAAAGTAACCATTGCTCGTTGGTAAGTGGCCCCTGCGTTCTTCAGACCGAAAGGCATTACCTTGTAGCAGAATGTTCCCCAAGGAGTGATAAACGTAGTTTTCTCCATGTCCTCCGGTGCCATCTTGATCTGATTGTAACCGGAGAAGCCATCCATGAATGAAAACACGGAGAATTGAGCTGTGTTGTCGACCAACACATCAGTATGAGGCAGCGGGAAATCATCTTTAGGGCTCGCCCTATTCAAATCCCGATAATCGACGCACATTCGTACCTTACCGTCCTTCTTCGGTACAGGCACTATGTTGGCGACCCACGGAGGGTAAGTAGTGACCGCTAAGAAGCCAGCGTCAAGCTGTTTCTGCACTTCTTCTTTGATCTTAATGGCCATATCTGGTCTCGTCCTCCTAAGCTTCTGCTTAACGGGAGGACAATCTTCTCGCAACGGCAAGTGGTGGACCACGATGTCAGTGTCAAGTCCGGGCATATCTTCGTATGACCAAGCAAAGACGTCACTATACTCGCTTAGCATCTCGACCAATCTCTGCTTGACATCACTCTGCAGTGCAACCCCTATCCTGACATTCCTGACAAGTTCTTCAGAACCCAGATTCACGATCTCAATCTCCTCTTCATGAGGCAGAATAACTTTCTCTTCTTGTTTCAACAAGCGGGCCAACTCTTCAGGAAGGTCTTCGTCTTCATCAATCTCTTCTTCGGCTTGATAGATCGGGCAATCGAAGTCGAAGTGAGTCGTAGAAAGTCCAGAGTCGATGTCATCTGTCATGTGGACCCTGCAATAACAAGGGTTAAGTTTAAAACAAGGATGTGCAGGTTAGCATAAACCCCATTGCCATTTTATTGTTTTTCAAAACAAATATAAAACAGGAATAACAGAGATCACAATATTTGAATACGAAGAAAAACGCCTTTTGATTTATTAACAAAATGCATGTACATAATCCAACAAGGCCCTGACAATAAAACCACTATGCCCCGGGTAGGACATAGGGTTGTACAATGATTGGAAAAAGTAAATCATTACTCTTCGCTTGTTATCTGGATGATATCCTTGACGGACCAGTTGGTAAGGCCCTCGACTGGCTTGCTTGGCTGGATCCAAGAGTCGAGGTCATAGTCGTTATCCCCGCTGTCTTTAGACACCGCGTTGATGCTTTCAAAAATCACTCCGCCACTGGTAAACTGGATCGGCCCTTTACCTCGCGACGCACTGCTAGATGAAGAAGCTTCGGCTCCAGAAGAATATCCCAACCCGAACTTATCTTGCTTGTTAGGTATCTCCAAAATTCGCCCCCAACCTGGGGTAGATCCGGCTTGAACAATGGCCCGGGCTTCCTTGAAGGAGGAGAGAGTCATCTCTGGCTTCTCAGTGACTACAGGAGCTACGTCCTTCACTTTAACAACTTCAAACGCTTGGCATAGGGTTTCGTGGATTTCCCCATCCATCTCAACATACTTGAAGGACGACAAATAGCTCACCATTATGTCTTCCTCGCCGCAAACGGTCACTATGCTACCTCCGACAGCATACTTGAGTTTCTGGTGCAACGTGGAGGTCACGGCACCAGCAGCATGGATCCACGGCCGGCCCAAGAGACATCTGTAGGCAGGCATGATGTCCATAATGTAAAAGACCGCATCGAATGTTTCCGGTCCGACTTGAATTGGCAGGGTCACCTCCCCGAAAACATGGCGTTTAGTTCCATCAAACGCCTTCACGACCAGATCACTGGGTGTGCAAATCACTCCACGAGTATCTAACTTCATTAATG
The DNA here is from genome assembly GCA_963859935.3 of Lathyrus sativus. Taxonomy (NCBI): domain Eukaryota; kingdom Viridiplantae; phylum Streptophyta; class Magnoliopsida; order Fabales; family Fabaceae; genus Lathyrus; species Lathyrus sativus. The sequence goes on along the minus strand of OZ012735.1, from coordinate 169,661,071 downwards.
CCTTCTTCGGAAGAACATTGAGTGACGAACCCGTGTCCACCAACACGTGCGACATAATCGTTCCCCTACACTCTATCGAGATGTGCAGGGCGCTATTGTGATTCCTCCCTTTTGGCGTCAGCTCTAGGTCGGTGAACCCTAGCCCATTTCCAGCATTCACGTGGGCTACGACCTCTTCCAGCTGGTTTACCGATATTTCCTGCGGTACATATGCGGCGTTCAACACCTTCAGCAGTGCGTTGCGGTGTGCTTCAGAACACAGCAACAAGTTCAGAATGGAAATCTTTGAGGGCGTCTGATGGAGATGATCCACAATCTTGTAGTCACTCTTTTTAATCAACCGCATAAACTCCTCGACATCTTTAACAAGTAAGTCTTTTTCTGCCCCACGCGGGATCTCTTCAACGACTTTACTTTGACCTTTATCAGCTGCATCAGCTCTGTCCGCTTCGTCTGCCACGACCTCAGGTGGTGCAAACACTCTCCCGCTGCGAGTAATACCACTGATTCCCGCGAGGTTCTCCACGGACGAACCAAACGGTTCTAGCTCCAACTTCTGTCCATTGCAGTAGACTTCAGCCCCATAATGCCACGGGACAACATTAGTGCTTTCGAAGGGTATCGGCCCGGCTTTGGTGATGGTAATCGTGGGCGGTCTGGGTGCAGAAATAGTTATCGTCTGGCGAGGGATGGTGATGGTGGCAACCTCATCATCTTTCTTCAGCATTACCTCTCCCGATCCGCTTTCGGCCCTCCGGCTGAACTGTAAAATCCCTTCAGTCATCAGACTTTGAATCCCTTCTATCAACTGTTCACATCCATCAGGACTAGTCGCACAGCCCATACACAACTCTCCACAACCTGGAAAGAAACCTCTTTTCATCAACTTAGCTTTAACGAAGCTAAGCGGCGTCTTCAGATCTCTGACGTCAGTCAACAAATCCAAACTCTCTTCTTCGATAATGGCGTTTACTCCACCTCCCCTATGATTCGGCATAGGGTTTTTCGTGACATTTGGCACATTATCGGAGAAGTTGATGATCTTAGCGTCCACCATGTCCTGCACCTTATGCTTGAAGGCTTTGCAGTTCTCTATTGTGTGGCCTGGTGCCCCTGAGTGAAACTCACAAGTTGCATTAGCGTCATAACCTGGCGGAGGTGCCCCTGTCAAGGGAGCCAAGGTTCTCTCCTGGATCAACTGTAGCTGGAGCAAAGTCTGCAATAGTTGTGCGTACGACATGGGCGGTGCCTCGAGGTGACGGCTCGATAGAGGTGCCATATTCTGATACTTTATGTACCCTTGTTGATTCGGTTGTTGCTGCTGCTGCTGTTGTTGAACGGCCGGGATAGTTATGTTGGCCACCTACTGGTGAAGGCCTTTACCCTTCCTTCGAGCGCTGGTCACGACGCTCGTTTCTCCTTCCCGTCTTTTTCCACCATAAGGTTTCTTGCCGCCGCCTCCAGCTGAGGATGAATCACCTTGAATTTTCCCCAGTTTGATCCCATTTTCAATGTGCTCACCCGTGATAATGAGATCTGAGAAGGTTCCAGACATACCGCTGACCAATTTCTCATAGTAAACCCCTGGGAGGGTGGCTACAAACATTTGCACAAGCTCGCATTCAACCATCGGCGGCTGAACCTTGGCTGCCAATTCACGCCACCACTGGGCGTATTCCTTAAACCATTCATTGCTCCTTTGCGACAGATTCTGCAGTTGGACTCGGTTCGGGGCCAAGTCGCTGTTGTATTGGTAGTGGTGCACAAATGCTTCAGCAAGATCCTTCCACGTGCGCACACTGGTAGGCTCCAGACTCATGTACCATTCGAGGGAGGGCCCGGACAGACTGTCTTGAAAGAAGTGCATCAACAACTTCTCGTCCTCAGAATGAGCTGACATCTTCCGGTAGTATGATATCAGGTGGACGCGATGGCAAGTGGTGCCCTTGTACTTTTCAAAGTCAGGTACCTTGAACTTGGGAGGCACCTTGAAATCAGCAATTAATCCCAACTTGGACATATCAACACCCAGGGTGTTCTGATTCTCGATGTTGCACCCTAATATTTGACCAACCGGGTCCCGTATTTGGTCCTATGTTTCGACGCATGATTGCATTCGCATCTGCATATCGCATACAGTGCATATTTCATTTGTTTTGATTTTATCGGGATCACCGCTCTCGTCTCGCGTCTCAGGAGTTTTTAATCAGTTCAGATAGGTAGAATCGTATTTTGTGGGAATTCGTGCTATTCCCGGTGTTTTCAGCTCGCGCTTTTGTTTTTAGGGGTATTTCGGTGTCTTTTGGATTTTTACCGGCTATTTTTGTGCGCTCTCGCGGTGTTATTTGTCGTTCGGTGCTATTTTTGTTCCTTCGGGAATTATTGTGTTTTTTTTCTGGATTTTTATTGGCCATTATTAGGGTTTTATTGGATTTTAAATAGTTTTTTAGAATTTTAAATGGAATAAATAAATAGCATTTTCTTTTTAGAATATTAGGGTTTTAATAGAAAAATATTTTCCTTTTATAATAGTTTTTAATATAGATTTTCTTTTAGATTAATAGATTTTTCTTTTATAAAAATTAGTATGGATTTTATTTCTAGATATTATAGATTTTTCTATTTTTATAGGAGTTAATAGATTTTTTTAATCATTTTAGGATTTTAATAGAATATTAATAGGTTTTTAATCTTTGTTAATAGTTTTAATCATTTTTTAGAATGTATTAGTAACTTTTAATTAGCTTTTAGATTTAATTAGAAGTAATTAACAATTAATTCAATTAGCTATCTTAATCCAGCATTAGTGTTAATCCAAGTTTTAATCCAGATTCAGTTTTTTTGGGGTTTTTTATTATTCGTTGGGCCCAAATTCGTAAAGCCCAGTTCGCAGGGTCCATTCAGCAAGGTCCATGCAGAATCATCCCAGCCTATAAAGAGTCAGCGCACACGTGTATCTTCCAGAGGGGGCCACATATCCTAACACCACAGCTTGACACATCACTCTCAGAAGTCCCTCTCTCTGCCACGCCCCAGGACACGTGTCCTGCATGCAAACCCTCTCTCTCCACTAAACCTGCCACTTGGCATCACCGCAACTTCCACCGGTTGCATGGCCGGCGGCCATGCAACCCCCGTACCTGACCCCGTCCGACCACCCTAACAGCTCCCCGCCGGTCACCTAGCCTACTCCGGCCACCGTGCATTCCACCGGAGAACTGGAAAACTCAGAAATTCCTCTCACATCCTTTGATCTTCATCTTCTCCGGTCATAGATTCATCTTCCTCCGATCCAACCTCCGATCAACCTTCATCATCCAAATTCCAGAAATTCAACCTTCATCCTCAATTTCATCAACCTGCAATCACCCTTCCAGAATCACAACCGATCCTCAATGTTCTTCGTTGATTTTTTTCAGGATCTTCAAGATCTCGCTCAACATCCATCAAGATCACCATGAATTTTCCAGTTTGTTCATACATCCAATGTCTCCCTTCTAGCTTCGTTTTCCAGACCTTCGAGAAGGATATGATGTTCTTCATGAACATTCCAGATTCGTGAAGATCGTCGTCCAGATCTTCATACGTTCTCCAGGAAATCCAAAAACGCTTTCGTCCAAACGCTCATCAGATCGTCAACAACCAATTTGTTCGTCAAGGTTTTCTTCAAGATCTTCAAAGATCTTCGAAGATCTTTATTGTCTTCATCGTCTTCACCTCGTTCTCCAGAAACAACCTGCAGAACGTCATCAAGAACCATTCTCCAGAAAGAAGCTCAAGTCATCAAACGCGTTCATCATTTGTCAGATAACACGCCTTGAGTCTTCACGAGTTTCATCCATCGAGCCTTCGTATTCTTCAGTTCTTCAAGTATTATCCTCGCAAGCACGTATGGCCTCAAAACCTCTAATGGATTCATATGAAGATCTTCAGATCGTGGTTATTTCTGGCTTCGATTAATTGTTTGTTATGTCGCTGGTGATTACGAGATTACGTCTTTTTTCTGGTTTGTGGTGTGAGCAAAGAGGTTGGGGAGAAAGATTGAGACTGAAATTGAAGAACAAGAGAGGATTCAGAGAGAGAGGGTTCAGGGAACGGCGCTGTGAACAGTGCCAAGGGAAGGATTAGGGTTTGAGGCGTGAGAGAGAGAGGGCTGTGTGTTGGATTGGGCCTCAAGCCCATTGGGATTTCGTCCGTACACCTTCCGTTTACTCCTCATACCCCCCCTCCGTGTGTTCTTTGCTGAACTATGGGCCAGGCCCATTGGTTTTACTGCATACCCCCTGCGTTTCAGCATTCGCCCCCCCTGGGTTTCTGTTTTTTGTGCATTGCTTTGGGCTGGGCCCATTCTTTTTTTCTGCAGGTTATTTGTACCCCCCCCCCCCTTTTTTTTGTATTTTCTCTTTTATTGTTTTCTTTTATATAGAAAGAAAAGGAAAAAATACATGGAAAAATATTATGAAAAAAACAATAAAGAAAAAGTATATTAAAAAAAATAGAAAAGAGAAAAAGAGATTATATTTGAAAGAAAAAAGAAAAGAAATATGAAAAGGAGAGAAAAATATATAGAAAAATATATAGAAAAAAATATGAAAAAAATACTTGAAAAAGAATGTGAAAATATAGAAAAATATTTGAAGAAAGAAATGAAAAAAAGAAGAAAATAGTTGGAAAAGAATAAAAAATATTAGCATAGATGTAATATTTTTTAGAGTACATTTTTTCACAGAGTTTATTTTGCACATTTTTAGAGATAGTTTTTTCAAAGGTCCACTTGTTAGGGGACTATTTTCCATTTGATTTTTTCAGGATAGGATAGAATAGTATTTCCTAGGGGTTTATTTTCAGTATTCAATCATTGTAATCATTTTTCAGAATGTTAATAAAACGAGATTTGAGCTGTGGTCCCGAAGTAGCCGAACTACAGCTGCTCTGATTTCTCGTACCAGACGAGAATATGTAGGCATAGGATGCGATATCCTAGCGAGCACACTAATAACTGACTTTTTATTCTCTCGCTGCTGTGCGATCGAGACTTTCCCGCTGACGATTGATTGTTACCCTTTTTCTCTCTTGCCCGAGTGCATTTGAGACCAGACCGTAGTTTTTTCCATAGGTCCCCGAACCTTTAAAACCAGTTTGATTTCTCACTGCTGTGTGAGAATACCCAGTTTAGCCGTAGTTAGCCTGAACTACGCAAGCTCTGATCTTCCATGCAGTGTGGAAGTACGTAGGCACAAGACGCGAAGTCTTGGCGAGCCAATTTTCCCTGTAGTCCCGAACTACGTTGACTCTGACTTTCTCGCTTGAGAATACGTAGGCGTAGAGTGCGATGCTCTATCGAGTCAATTCCCCTCCGTTTAGATTTAGCAGCCGTAGATAGATCGTGTTTGCATCCTTTAGACAACCCAAGCAAGCGTGGATCCCGTCGAGTACGACGGACGTGAGGGGTGCTAATACCTTCCCCTTGCGTAACCGACTCCCGAACCCAGGTTTTGGTTGCGATGACCATACCCTTTCCCCGTTTTTTGCGAGGTTTACTTCGAGCGTTTCCTTTCCCTCCGTGGGGATAAATAACGCACGGTGGCGACTCTTCTGTCAGTCGGCGCCGATTTTCGCAGTAGCGACAGCTGGCGACTCTGCTGGGGACTGTGATGGTTTCCTATTCGAGTCTCGCCTTAGGTTTTTTCCTGGCTGTTTGGGGCAATCCCCAGCAGCTGGAGACTCTGCTGGGGATCCAACGTCCCCTGGCTGCTAAGGACTGCGATAGTTCTTATGCATGTGGGATCCAACGTCCCCTAAGAGAGAGTCAATCCTAGCGCTTGTTTGCTTTTCTATTGGGGTTTATTTATTGATATTATCTGTTGCTATTGAGGTGTGACGGGTGTTCTATGATTGAGTGAGAAGCCGGACCTGGGCTTGAGTGCACCCTAGAATTAGAGTAGAAATTAGTGGGCGCGCACATGCTTTGCATGTCCTAGTGTCCCGCGAAATCTACACTCAGACGAGGTTCTTCTGGTTGGCCTCTTGTCCCACCCTTTGGGTGGCTCGGGTTTCTGGTTAGTTGGATTGTCGACTCTGGGAACCGATCATTTGGAAGTTAGCTAAGTGAGGCCTCTTCAAGACTTGATGATGCCACTCCTTCTGGGAATCGTATCGTCAGTTTTGAAAGTCTGTGACGCTAACGACCGCATAGGATGCCGTACCTTGTCAGATATAGGTCCATACCTGTGAGTGAGGGGTTTTTTTTGCAGGAAACTTGACTTCCAACCTACCCGTTATTTTGGTCTTCTCTTCAGAGCGAACGTACTCCGTCAGCAGCGCAGTAGTATTCAGATTGTGTGGGGGCTGTGGTCCCGTTGTTTGCCGCATCTTGCATATCATGTGCATATCAGTGTTGCATCATATTGCATATCATCCTCCAGTTAGCCAGAGTTCTGATCCAGCCTTTGTTTCCTGAAGGTGATTACCCGGAGTTTGGATTGAGCAGCTGTTGATTGTCAGAAGACCTACCTAGGGGTTGAGTAGATTTGAGCAGAATCGAGCATTGAAGTCAGCGGAAGACCATTGGTAGCTATGTCTGAAGGCAATTTCCAGTCTCCTAACACCCTGACAGGGTTCACTATGACGTCCAACCCTCTGTATGATTCTATGGAAGACTTCCCACAAGTGAACAACGTTACTGCAGACCAAGTTGTACAGCCTTCTATTGAGAACCGAGATCGACATGAGCAGTTTGTTGCCCGAAATGAACGTCCTCCTCCTGTTAACAATCAAGGTGTTGCTTTCCCTGTGATGAGTCCACGAAGAGATATTCCAATAGCCAGGATGGTAGATCCAAGAGCTCTTGAGACGGATAGAAAACTCCGAGTGTTGGAAGAGAAAGTTGAAGCTTTGAAAGTCAAAGATGCTGTTAACCTGGATGCTGTAGACATGTGTTTGGTTCCTGACCTGGTGTTACCTTATAAGTTCAAAGTGCCGAAATTCGAGAAGTACACAGGAGATAGCTGTCCGAAGCAACATTTGATGATGTTCTGTCGAAGAATGACTGCGTTTGTGCGAGATGACAAATTGATGATCCATTGCTTTCAAGATAGTCTGACTGGGGCATCTTTGAGGTGGTATATGCAGTTAGAGAGAAATCAGATTCAGTCATGGATGGGTTTATCCAGAGCTTTTCTGAAGCAGTACGATTATAATCTAGACATAGCTCTTCATCGCATGCAGTTGCAAGAACTGTCTCAAGAGAACAATGAACCTATCAGGAAGTATGCTCAGAGATGGAGAGAATTTGCTGCTAGAGTGCATCCACCGCTGTTAGACCGAGAGTTGACCAGCATGTTTGTAGATTCCCTACAAGATCCGTACTTCGAAAGATTGCTCGGACTTCCGTTAAGTTTCTCCGACGTGGTAGCATTAGGAGAACGCCTTGAGTATGCCATAAGAATTGGGAAAATTCAGATTACTTCAAATGATCAAGCTGGTGAAACTGAATATCCTTGTGACTATCAGAATGAAGAAGGAGTTGTGATCAATGCAGTCATGCCAAAGGTTGAATATCCTCGAAGCGAATCAGTGAATTTTGTTGGTTCCTCATCTTATCAGAGATCAGTACCTCCTGTGGCTTGTTATACTGGACGGACAGCCGTGCCTAGGGCACCATATCAGGAATCTTATGTTGCTTCCATTGCAAATCAGCAAACTCGTGGTCGAGGTTATCAGAATCAGCGTCAGAATCAGAACAGACCTTGCAACAACTTGGAACGAAGGAAAGCTCCTTTTCACCCAGTGCCTATGCCGTATAGCCAGCTGCTACCATCTTTGATCCAGAGTTCTTTGGTGGAACCCAAAGCTCTTAAGCCAGTTCCGGAACCTTACCCTCCTGGGTACAATCCCCACGTTCAGTGTGGTTACCATGGTGGCTCTCCGGGGCATTCAACTGAAGATTGTAAAGCATTTCAGGCGAAAGTACAACAGTTGATTGATCAAGATTGAATTTCATTTCGAGAAGGATTTCTGTTTGTTCATCCTAACCGCTCAGCTGTCTAAGCTCGTAGATTCGGAAAGTATGCCCCAGCAAAAGCCAGTGGTCCAGACAGGCAGGCACCTCAGCATTGGCAGTCCTCAGACTTTTATATCATTTGCATTTGTAGTTTCTTTTCTGTTAGTTACTACTTGCTTTTAAACATTGTATGTTTCGAATGGTGATAATAATAAAGTGACTATGCATTTTTCTGAATTAATCATGTCGTTGTCGCTCATTTACTGCATGGCACTGACACTCGCATTTTATTCACTCCGCTTTATCCCTGTGACTAGCAAAGATTGGAGGGAGGATGACGAAACTAAACTCATAACCGATGATCGTATGCTTTCAGATAAGACCTTACCGATGACGTACAAGGCATTGTTTCAAATCCCCTAAACACTGGAGATATAAGGAGGTAGTCCCTTGTTAACCACTTCGAGCCAGGAAGTAGAAGTTTTTTCGGACTTTTAAACCCTCACATCTTAACCCGGGGCAGGGTAGTTGTCAGTTAGCTTGACCGAGCATTCAAGTCTTACAGAGGAGTGTTGTCTTTCGAGGACCAATCAGGTTATACCTTTCTAGAGGTCATACCTCACCAATCAGGGGTGAGACAGTTACGATCCTTTCGGAGAAACCAAGACAACCAGTGTCACGCGACTTTGTTCCAAAAGAAGAAGAAAGAAAGCCCGCTAAGTAAAAAGAAAGAAAAAGCTGGAAAGCTAATACTTAGGCAAAAATCAGGGCATCCCGCTGGACTTCAAAAGAAACCGAAAAATCGAAAAGAACTTAAAAGGAGTCAGTCCAGGCAAAAATTAGGGAATCAAAAGAATGAAAAAGAGGGGATATCAATAGAAAATTTTTCCCCAGCGAGTCACAAAGTCGTGTACACAGGCACCGAAAGCGAAGAAGGAGTAACTATCACTCCGGAAGAAGCCTTGTGAGTTCCCTACTTGTGGTTCTTACCATTCAGCATACCTCTCGAAGAGGCGAGCGCTTGTGCCAGGTTAACTGAACCTTAGGATCGGAGATCATCACGTAGAAGGGGTGGGTACAAATCAAAATTTGAGCCAAATATCCTTTGTTTCACGAACCGTGAACCCGACCACGATACAACCCTTAAAAGACCTAATTGAGGTAGGGTTTATTCTGAAAGCGCATTACGACAAGGTTGAGTAACCGGACTCCTCATGACTTGCTAGTCACATCCTTGTTGTATTTTTCACTGATCACGTAAGCACTACGTTTGAACTTTGGTTCACTCGTCACTCACAATCATAGCATGTAAATGAGTGACAGCTCAAAAATTTTTCAAAATCTGCATAAACACTGCATTAAGATTACCATTCGTGAATAGACAATTTTACTTGCATGTTAGTAGTTGGCATGAAAGAAATTCCAACAGGGAATAATCAAGCAGGACTGGATAATTCAGCAGTCTGAACCAGGATGGTGTATGTTGTGAATACCTGTGAATCAGGGGCATTGATTTGCAATAAGTTCAGAATCAGTTAGTCTGAGGACAAGCCCCGAAGCTTCAATCGATCAGGGGCAGTTTGTTTAAGAAGCAGTTGATCAAAAGTGAGTCTTCTCGAGATCCAATCAGGGGCAATCACCTAGAACGTGGAGATTTGAAAGCAGATACTTCAGGTGGATAATCAGATCAGGTTAAGTCGCTAGAACGCTCATTCAGGGGCAAGTCACCGCAGAGAATGTTGAAACCAACTGGGTTGATATGGGTTTAATGGAGATTGAATTTTGTTGTCGTACAGATACCGGGGCAAGTAATCTCGGGGTCGTCTCGTAGCAAGCTGTTCAGAGCGGTACTCTCAGGAGTTAGACTGGGGCAAGTCGTGCAAGCCAATCTTTTTATCCCCAGCTGAGTGCACTAGGGGGCAAGTTGTTCAAACCAGTTTGTTTATCCCCAGCCGGAGTTGAGTATCGGGGAATTGTGTCAATACCCTTATCAAAAACCTTAGCATTCCGAAAAAGGCCTTGCTGTCGTTGGATCATTATCCTGCAGTTAAACTTGTTACGTGTCAGTAACCAGTCGTTTCCAAAGTCCAGTTCTCGCCTGGCAAACCGGTAACCAGTTCTCGTCTGGCCCACCTTTCCGTAAACATCAGTTCCCGTCTGGTGTAGTTTATTGTAAGCATCAGTTCCCGTCTGGTGTAGTTTATTTTAACCATCAGTTCCCGTCTGGTGTAGTTTATTGTAACCAGTTCTCGTCTGGTCACCGTTCTTCAAGTGTTGTATCAGTTCTCGTCTGGTACATGTCGTCGCGTAACCAGTTCTCGTCTGGTCATCGTGTGTTTTAACCTATGTGTTATACCAGTTCTCGTCTGGTATATGGCAGCTTTCAGCCAGTTCTCGCCTGGTTGTCTTGCCTCAGTCTATTATCCAGTCAGCCCCGTCTGATGTCCAAACCAAATCAATTCTCGTCCGATAACCTGTTTTTCTATCAGTTCTCGTCTGGTAGTCTACCTTTGAATGCTAGTTCTCGTCTAGTATTTCCCATATTTTCCACTGTGTACATAGTCCATGTTTATCCTAAACCAGAAAAACAAAAACCTAAAGGTATCTGACACAGTAGTTCCCAATGACTCGCATGTTGTCATGTTCCCCGATACGAAGCTCGACGGATACCAGTGCTCCGATTGATGTTTGAATTCCTTGTGGATGTTGTTAAATCAGAATTGCTACTCTTCAGCAGATGAAAGTTGTGTATTATCCCCAGAAGAGTCGAGATTGTATTTTACCCCGCGTCAGAGTAGGATCAGGAGTATCCTCAGCAGATTAAGATTGATATCCTTGATAGTAGGGGCATTTCCAACAGTGTGTTGCGCGCAATCAACCCCAGTTTGGGTCAATCCCCGCAGGGCACAATCAGTTGCCAATGGTTTGAAGAGAGCATCCCAAGCAGAGTTGTTTTTTTCTTTCCCCAGTGAAGTCACCAAGCAGGGTTGCCTTTCCATTTCTCCAGCAGGACGGTTATCCCCAGCGGGTTTGGTTTCCCTTTTCCAGCATTTATTTTGCTGAGATAATTCTGTGAATTCGGTTCAGTAGAGTTGACGTCTACTTTCGACATTTATTTTGCCAAGTGGTTTTCAGACCTAGTGTTCTCTGGCAGCTCGAGCTTGCATAGCATTCACATATATAGTCATAGCATTTGTACAAGCATATAGTATATCCATGTCGTCTGGGCATCGCATTTTCAAACAGAACGCATAGCACATTCATGTCATATAGGGCATTGCATCATTTCAAGCATACGCATGTCGAAGCATGGACCAGGTTGGTTACCTCATTGGATTTCGAGTATGTTCCCCCGCAGAGTTGTTTGGTTCAGCTTCTCGTCTTCCCCAGCGGAGTGATTTCTTCATATTTGGTTGTTACGTCGGGACTGGAAAAAAAAACAAAGATTGGCATGTATCAGATTTCTGAAGCTGCGGCCTGTTGACAGAATGGGTGCCAAGCAGTCGATTCAGAAGTTCCCCAGGAGAATTGTCCTCAAGTTCGCAGTGAACTGTGAGATGACAGGATTTGATCCCATAAGAGAGATGGGAATCAAGTCGTTTGCTTTTCGAAGCATTATTCCAATACTTGTGGTGTCGCACAGGTGATTGGTGTTGACAAGGAGAAGAAAATTTATCAGAAAATTGGCCAGTTGTTGCCGTGACAACCAAACTTCAGTTCATTGGAGGCTATTCCTCAAGCAGCTTTGCAGTATATTCCCGCGGTTGGCAAATTTCAGGGTTTCATTTGTATTCAACCGTCATCTACCTTTGAATGTTTGAAGGCTGAGCGCTCTTCAACCATTCAGGTCCAAGCCGCTTGAATAGGGGCAGCTGTTGCACCCTAAAATTTGACCAACCGGGTCCCGTATTTGGTCCTATGTTTCGACGCATGATTGCATTCGCATCTGCATATCGCATACAGTGCATCTTTCATTTGTTTTGATTTTATCGGGATCACCGCTCTCGTCTCGCGTCTCAGGAGTTTTTAATCAGTTCAGATAGGTAGAATCGTATTTTGTGAGAATTCGTGCTATTCCCGGTGTTTTCAGCTCACGCTTTTGTTTTTAGGGGTATTTCGGTGTCTTTTGGATTTTTACCGGCTATTTTTGTGCGCTCTCGCGGTGTTATTTGTCGTTCGGTGCTATTTTTGTTCCTTCGGGAATTATTGTGTTTTTTTTCTGGATTTTTATTGGCCATTATTAGGGTTTTATTGGATTTTAAATAGTTTTTTAGAATTTTAAATGGAATAAATAAATAGCATTTTCTTTTTAGAATATTAGGGTTTTAATAGAAAAATATTTTCCTTTTATAATAGTTTTTAATATAGATTTTCTTTTAGATTAATAGATTTTTCTTTTATAAAAATTAGTATGGATTTTATTTCTAGATATTATAGATTTTTCTATTTTTATAGGAGTTAATAGATTTTTTTAATCATTTTAGGATTTTAATAGAATATTAATAGGTTTTTAATCTTTGTTAATAGTTTTAATCATTTTTTAGAATGTATTAGTAGCTTTTAATTAGCTTTTAGATTTAATTAGAAGTAATTAGCAATTAATTCAATTAGCTATCTTAATCCAGCATTAGTGTTAATCCAAGTTTTAATCCAGATTCAGTTTTTTTGGGGTTTTTTATTATTCGTTGGGCCCAAATTCGTAAAGCCCAGTTCGCAGGGTCCATTCAGCAAGGTCCATGCAGAATCATCCCAGCCTATAAAGAGTCAGCGCACACGTGTATCTTCCAGAGGGGGGCACATATCCTAACACCACAGCTTGACACATCACTCTCAGAAGTCCCTCTCTCTGCCACGCCCCAGGACACGCGTCCTGCATGCAAACCCTCTCTCTCCACTAAACCTGCCACTTGGCATCACCGCAACTTCCACCGGTTGCATGGCCGGCGGCCATGCAACCCCCGTACCTGACCCCGTCCGACCACCCTAACAGCTCCCCGCCGGTCACCTAGCCTACTCCGGCCACCGTGCATTCCACCGGAGAACTGGAAAACTCAGAAATTCCTCTCACATCCTTTGATCTTCATCTTCTCCGGTCATAGATTCATCTTCCTCCGATCCAACCTCCGATCAACCTTCATCATCCAAATTCCAGAAATTCAACCTTCATCCTCAATTTCATCAACCTGCAATCACCCTTCCAGAATCACAACCGATCCTCAATGTTCTTCGTTGATTTTTTTCAGGATCTTCAAGATCTCGCTCAACATCCATCAAGATCACCATGAATTTTCCAGTTTGTTCATACATCCAATGTCTCCCTTCTAGCTTCATTTTCCAGACCTTCGAGAAGGATATGATGTTCTTCATGAACATTCCAGATTCGTGAAGATCGTCGTCCAGATCTTCATACGTTCTCCAGGAAATCCAAAAACGCTTTCGTCCAAACGCTCATCAGATCGTCAACAACCAATTTGTTCGTCAAGGTTTTCTTCAAGATCTCCAAAGATCTTTATCGTCTTCATCGTCTTCACCTCGTTCTCCAGAAACAACCTGCAGAACGTCATCAAGAACCATTCTCCAGAAAGAAGCTCAAGTCATCAAACACGTTCATCATTTGTCAGATAACACGCCTTGAGTCTTCACGAGTTTCATCCATCGAGCCTTCGTATTCTTCAGTTCTTCAAGTATTATCCTCGCAAGCACGTATGGCCTCAAAACCTCTAATGGATTCATATGAAGATCTTCATATCGTGGTTATTTCTGGCTTCGATTAATTGTTTGTTATGTCGCTGGTGATTACGAGATTACGTCTTTTTTCTGGTTTGTGGTGTGAGCAAAGAGGTTGGGGAGAAAGATTGAGACTGAAATTGAAGAACAAGAGAGGATTCAGAGAGAGAGGGTTCAGGGAACGGCGCTGTGAACAGTGCCAAGGGAAGGATTAGGGTTTGAGGCGTGAGAGAGAGAGGGCTGTGTGTTGGATTGGGCCTCAAGCCCATTGGGATTTCGTCCGTACACCTTCCGTTTACTCCTCATACCCCCCCTCCGTGTGTTCTTTGCTGAACTATGGGCCAGGCCCGTTGGTTTTACTGCATACCCCCTGCGTTTCAGCATTCGCCCCCCCTGGGTTTCTGTTTTTTGTGCATTGCTTTGGGCTGGGCCCATTCTTTTTTTCTGCAGGTTATTTGTACCCCTTGTAATAGCTGTACCCCCCCCCCCCTTTTTTTGTATTTTCTCTTTTATTGTTTTCTTTTATATTGAAAGAAAAGGAAAAAATACATGGAAAAATATTATGAAAAAAACAATAAAGAAAAAGTATATTAAAAAAAATAGAAAAGAGAAAAAGAGATTATATTTGAAAGAAAAAAGAAAAGAAATATGAAAAGGAGAGAAAAATATATAGAAAAATATATAGAAAAAAATATGAAAAAAATACTTGAAAAAGAATGTGAAAATATAGAAAAATATTTGAAGAAAGAAATGAAAAAAAGAAGAAAATAGTTGGAAAAGAATAAAAAATATTAGCATAGATGTAATATTTTTTAGAGTACATTTTTTCACAGAGTTTATTTTGCACATTTTTAGAGATAGTTTTTTCAAAGGTCCACTTGTTAGGGGACTATTTTCCATTTGATTTTTTCAGGATAGGATAGAATAGTATTTCCTAGGGGTTTATTTTCAGTATTCAATCATTGTAATCGTTTTTCAGAATGTTAATAAAACGAGATTTGAGCTGTGGTCCCGAAGTAGCCGAACTACAGCTGCTCTGATTTCTCGTACCAGACGAGAATATGTAGGCATAGGATGCGATATCCTAGCGAGCACACTAACAACTGAATTTTTATTCTCTCGCTGCTGTGCGATCGAGACTTTCCCGCTGACGATTGATTGTTACCCTTTTTCTCTCTTGCCCGAGTGCATTTGAGACCAGACCGTAGTTTTTTCCATAGGTCCCCGAACCTTTAAAACCAGTTTGATTTCTCACTGCTGTGTGAGAATACCCAGTTTAGCCGTAGTTAGCCTGAACTACGCAAGCTCTGATCTTCCATGCAGTGTGGAAGTACGTAGGCACAAGACGCGAAGTCTTGGCGAGCCAATTTTCCCTGTAGTCCCGAACTACGTTGACTCTGACTTTCTCGCTTGAGAATACGTAGGCGTAGAGTGCGACGCTCTATCGAGTCAATTCCCCTCCGTTTAGATTTAGCAGCCGTAGATAGATCGTGTTTGCATCCTTTAGACAACCCAAGCAAGCGTGGATCCCGTCGAGTACGACGGACGTGAGGGGTGCTAATACCTTCCCCTTGCGTAACCGACTCCCGAACCCAGGTTTTGGTTGCGATGACCATACCCTTTCCCCGTTTTTTGTGAGGTTTACTTCGAGCGTTTCCTTTCCCTCCGTGGGGATAAATAACGCACGGTGGCGACTCTTCTGTCAGTCGGCGCCGATTTTCGCAGTAGCGACACTCGATATTCCTCATCTTATCCTCGAGTGCCTTGAACCTTAGACGTGCTTCAGCATTCAGCTCTCCTTCAGCACCTCTCTGAGAGAACACATCGTCCTGACGATCTTCTAACCACGGCTGAGGCCCAAACAAATTCCCAACACCTGCATTTCCATTGCCCAACCCAACATTGACATTAGCTTCCAGACTCCCATTACCGACGCCCGTCGTATTACCATTGAGTCCCATGTTAGCCATCACATTGCCGTTGGTACTGCCATTCCCCCCAGTCACGGGGACGCCATTCTGAGGAGTTTCAACTGGTGGAGGAGTAGGCACGGTCCTACCATGGAGTACGCCATTACTATCAACCCTTGAAATCAGAGGCTGGACCAAGGTTCTGAGCTGATCCTGGCCATTGGCGACCGCTTGCATGAGCTCCATGAAGCGATCCATTCTTTCGCGGAGTTCCTGAACATCAGTTTGCACTTGCTCCATGATTCTGGTTTAATTTGCTCTGGTCGGATAGCGGTGGATAGGTCTCTGATCAATCCTGGAACAACCTGAAACAACCTGGAAACACAAAAGGGTTAGGAAAAACGACAAAGTGCTCGTTATGCAAATGCTGCATATGCAAACGTGTGTCTGTGCGTTAGGGAGATCTCCCCCGATCCTAGTGCCTGAGTGCCAGTGCTGGTAATAGGAAGAAGTCTGAGTCCAGTCATGGAAATAACAATCTCGTATATAAAGAAAGCCCATCAAGGCAGTACACAACATCAGCGAGTACAAGATGAATCAACAGCGTGACCTCAGCCAACAAGCCTGGTGATGGTCAGCATACAACAATGATCAAAACAAAAGGAATACAAACAGTCAAGCACGGCCACGGGCGCGATACTCTTCTAACAACTCCTTCGTTTCTGGATGATCAGGCAGAGTGAGTAACCCTTCGACGAGTAATTCCCTCTGCACAATGGTGTGCTGAAGACCTTCGACCGAATCTTCCCATGCTCCTTCGCCGAAACAATCTTCTAGCTTCCGCTTCTTGGATTCAAACGTCAGTTTGCGCTCCTTCAGGTTAGCGAGAGATCTGCTGAGCTGGCCTTCAGCGGCATATCTGCAAGCGGTTTCTTCATCAAACCTCTTCTCACTAGCCTTCACCTGGGCTTTCAGCTTGGAGATCTGTAGCATCAGCTTGTCCTCCCGCTCTTTCCTGGTGGCTAGGGAGGCCTTCCAGTGCTGGTTGAACTTGGATATCCTCCGATATGCTTCGTCCAAGTGCTGCTTCTTCGTGGCCAGTACATCGTTGACAACTTTGAAGTCTTGACCCATGCGCTCACGCTCAGCTATCTGCTTAGTCAAATTTGTACCTAACTAGTTCACTAGTTCTGTTTGCCTCTTGAAGGAATGAACGACTTCGTTTCTCTCGCTTCGAAGCTGAGCCAATTCTTTCTCCAGTTCTTCGTTTTCCCTCTTCAATTCATCTCTCTCAGCTAACACCAGATTATGCTGCTGAATGGGCACGGTAGTAGGCTCTTCAATCACTGGAGGGCTTTCTGGCCTGGCCGGAAGAAACAGCATCCCTATAGCATCTGCTCTGGCCCTGATCCACGCCATGTACGGAGGGTAGGCTTGGCTATTGCTTCTCCCCAGCAATGGTTTTCCTCTCTTACTGATACCATTCAAGGCGCGCTGAAGCTTAGATAACAGATCCCCCTCTAGAAGACCAGTGAGGTACAAAGATTCCTGTACCTCTTCATCCTTCAGCGGAGCTCTCAAAGCATAAGCGAACTGTTGGACCAGCAAAGACGGATTGTAGTTTATACAGCCCTTCCTGCCTATCAAAGGCACGTTCGGAAACCCGATGCAGCTGAAGATAATCTCAGTACCCAACCTATCCCTGTCAAACCAGTCAATATCCTCTGCAGATAGACCCATCAAACGCTCGGACCACTCAGCTGTGGCTACAGACGAGGCAAAGGGATCCCTCTTGGGTAGATGACTATCAAGCCATTTATAAACTAGGGGTACACATCACGAGACGTTCTTACCCCTTCTGTTCTCGTTTTTGTAGTGGATAGAATGGTAGACATCTCCTATCAAAGTAGGGACTGGATTCCCTGAAGCAAAGATGTGGAAGGCGTCGAAGTCCACAAAGTCAGGCATATTGGGGAACAGAATGATGCCATATATGCACAGAGCGAGAATGGTGTTGAACACGACCCAACATCCGTCTTTGGCGCACTGCCGAGCCTTTCCCACTAAGAACTGCAAGGAGAAACCGGGAACCTTGTTCCAACTAGACAATACCAACTCGGAGGCATCCAGATGAAGTGAAGGAGCTAGACTAGCCAAATCAGGCTCAACATCCATATGAACAAAAGGCATCTGCCTCTTGATAGGCACACCTAACAAATCAGCATATTCCTCTAGCGTGGGTGCGAGAACAAAATCCTGGAAAGTAAAGCATCTCAACGGAGGATCGTAGAACTGCAGCAGAGCGTGCAACCCATTCAACTCGAACGCAGAAGGTTTACAAACCAAACCGAGCAATTTGCCGTAAGATTTTCTGAACTCATCTCTCATAGAATCATCTGCTAAAGCAATCAAACCAGTCAGCTGAACCACATCAGGGGCAGGGAGCTTGTAAGCCACGGTCTTCCTCAGAGAACCGATAACAATACAATAGGAGGCAAGAAATCCTGGATCGGGGAAAACGGTACCTGCAACACAGACACACGTTAATGAAATGCAAATGAGTATGCAAAGCAATGTACAATGCAATCATGCAGCAGGAGATCAAGACAACTGTGTTGCGAAGATTCTGTGTCAACAAAACCATAATCCTGCTCTGTCAAGAACAACCACTATATCTGATAATAAGAAAACCCTGGTATCGGACCACAAATCTGCTCTGTCAAGAACACACACATATAGGACCATAAATCTGCTCTGTCAAGAACAAACATCTGATAATAAAGACCTCTGATACAGGACCAAAAAATCTGCTCTGTCAAGAACACACATCTGATGGCCAAAACTCTGCTCTGTCAAGAACAACCATACATCTGCTGATGAGGTCCTCAGACCCCTATCGTAAATCTTCTCTGTCAAGAACACACATATATATCTCTGAATGTAAGGTCCTCTGATACAGGACCATAACTATGCTCTGTCAAGAACAAACATCTGATGATGAGATCCTCTGATCCTACTCATAAATCCGCTCTATCAAGAACACACATATATCTGCAGATGAGATCCTCAGATCCCAACAAAACTGATCCACTATCAAGAAAACCAGGTGGTCTGAAGGTCAAAGTTTCCTGCAATGAACCCAACCCTGCTCACAGGTATGGACCTAAACTGACTCAAGTTCGGCATCCTATGCTTCATCAGCGTCACAAACATTCAAGAAGGGTGATACGATACCCAGAAGGTGTGGCATCACCAGCTCATGAAGCGGCCTCACTCGGCTGAATCACAAATGATCGGTCCCCAGAGTCGACAATCCTCCAAACTAACAACCCCCTCAACCCAAAGGGTTGAAAAAGAAGCCAACCGGGAGAACCTCGTCTGAGCGCGGATTTCATGAGACACTAGTGCCTGCCAAGCAAGCACGCACCCACTAATTTCCACAACTAACGCTATGCTCACTCAAGCCTGCGTCTGGCTTCTCACTCATCAGAATGCCCCTCCCACAACAGCACAGATAATCATATCATACTGAAAATAAAGTGCGGGAAATAAAATGCGGTAAATAAACACAACCCAACAAGTAATCATACAAGCGCTAGGATTGACTCTCGCAGGGGACGTCGGATCCCCAAACTGACTCGCATACGGGACGTTGGATCCCAGGAAACCAACAATCTCCCCAGCAGAGTCGCCAGCTGTCGCTTCCGCGAAAATAAGGTGCCGGCAAAACAGAAGAGTTGCCACCTTTCGTTATTTATCCCTCAGAACGGGAAAGGAAACGATCGGAAAAACCTAATGAAAAAAGGGTATAAGACAAGGTCGTCGCAACCGTTGTCTAGGTTCGGGAGTCGGTTACGCAAGGGGAAGGTATTAGCACCCCTCACGTCCGTCGTACTCGACGGGATCCACGCTTGTTGTGTTCACTGGACGGGTTGGTTTATCTATCTACCTATCAAGGCTGGCTTAAAAAGAAAAGAAAATGACTCGGCAAAGCGTCGCGCTTTATGCCTACGTATTCTCATCAGAGAATGAGAAATCAGAGTCAACGTAGTTCGGCCTAGAGGGGTTATGGGGAAGGTGGCTCGCCAATACATCAGTATTGTGCCTACGTACTCTCAACAAGTATGAGAGATCAGAGCTTACGTAGTTCGGGATAATACGGCTTACGGGGATTCAGATTCATCTGTTTTATCGAGTAGGGTTAAACAACAGTTCCAGCAGTTAGGGACAAAGCCTGTTTGCGGTGGCGCTGAAGTTTAACGACACTCTTTTCTTCAGAAAAGTTTCCTTTGAATTATGGGCCCACGGGGCAAAAAGGTTTGAAGTTTGTTTTCTGTCTTTTACGGAAGAACTGTTTTTTATTGTGTTTGCAATTTCAATCGCACTAAAGACTATGACCTGAGAGTGAATGCGTCGCATGTCACCCAAAGGGTGCCATACTAAACATCCAGACTGTTGGAAAGAAGCTCTCCAACAATCCTTCCTCAGATAGCTTAAGGCTCGTAACGTACGAAAGAAATCATTCATGATTACTGTATCTTAAGCTGTTTTGAGATGAGAAGAGAACAGGCTCAACTAAAGGGAGACTATCAAGTCCTAATGTTGTCATGCCACGGATTCATCCTATGGTTGAGGTTTGAAACAGGGAACTCCTAGAAGTTATCATGCATAGGTTTCAACCTAAAGTTCTAATCATCACTTCCTTATCAAAGGAAATGAGAGTCCTAAGGGATCATGTCAATGATAAACAGAAACAGGCAAAGCATCAGCTGAAACAGTAAATAGTAAACGACTGTAAAATGCATGCAATGCAAGTGAGGGAGGAAATGTGTGTGGGGCATCAGCCTCCACAAGCTCATCTCAACCTCAAGCCAGATATGAGTAACTGCAATCATACAGAAGAAAATGAAATAAAGTGCTATCAAGCAAGGTACCATAAACTGCAATCATACAGAAGAAATGAAATGCTATCAAGCAAAATGAACCACATGGGCAAGGGAGCAGGGCTCTACCGAATACTCGCAAGCAAAGTCATACAGTAACAATACAAGCAGAGGGAGTAACTCAACCTCTAGTGCAATCATGCTCCTAGATTAAAGTTAGTCTAGATATGAACTTATTCTAATGCATCAAGCAAGTCAAACAAGGCACCTCAACAATACAGAAAAGAAAACAGACAAGAAAGCAGATCAACCCCTCTCTTCCAAGCTTCAGCTTTTCACTTAGCAACCCAGTCTTCAGACTTCAATCACCTTTTAAGGCTATCAGCTTCCCTGACAGATATCAATTTGTTCCTTCAAGCTCTCAACCTTTCAAACAGAAGTTTCAACTAAATCTTCTTCTTCAAGCTTCATCTCTTCAATCAATTCCATCTTCAGGCTTCACTCTTAACTACAAGTATCAATTTGATTCCTTCAGGCTCTCAAGTCTCAGTGTAAGTATCAACTCATCCTTTATTCCTCAGCTTCAGCTTTTCACTTAATCTCAATTGAATCCTCTTCATAAGTATCAACTTAAACTTCAAGCTTCAGCTCTCTTTGCTTTACCAGTTTCAACTTGGTCTTCTTCACTTACAAGCTTCAGCTTCTCAGAGTAATCCTCAATCATATGGAAGTGTCAACTTCATCCTTCAATTCTTCTTCAAGCAAGGAACTTCTCACTCTTTATTCAATCTCCATTGGATTCTTCAAGTATCAACTTGTTCTTCTTGCTCTTCAAGCTTCAGCTGCAATGGCAATGCTCAAGGAATCATCCTCTTCCACACTTTTCAATGAAGTCCTCATATTCAAACTCAAGTCTAACATCTTTCAAGATACTCAAACCAGAAGACAATTGATTCAACAGAGTGGAAGGAAATGATAAACTGCTTACTGACAACCAAAGGAAGCCTGTAAGGGTTCATCATTATGAGAGACTGGTTCCCTCAAAGTTCTACTTCTAAGATAAAGCCACTCATACTTCCTAAGGAGGGATGTGAATATCTGAGAAGGACTTTTGGTCATTGGGAGGAATGGAAGCACAAGATGCCTTCCATGTTTGTGAAAGAAACCATTCTAACTACAAGGCTCTCCCTATGTCCTATCTCCTAATCTTCATCAGACACCTTCAGGCTCAAACAAATCCAAAGCTTCCAAGCAACTTCAAGCAACTTCAAGCATCCTCACCTTGTCTTCAACTTGTCTCCAACCTCAACCAAAGGCAAACCAAGCACAAACCTTAATCTAAGGGGACTAAGGAAGTTAAACTAATTGAATTAGTAAATTAGGATCACCTAAAACCTAGTACTAAAGTTAGTCCTAACTAAAATACTAAAATCAATTGAAAAATCCTATAAAAATTTCTATGGGAACCTAGGTCAATCATGACTCTACCATATTAATTTCAAAGATCAAACCATCAAATTATACCTAGAACTAAATCCTACATCCTAAGGTATCAAACCTAAGCCCTAAAAGGAAGCACCTAAATATCAATCTAGAAAGCACACCTATTTTCATCACAAAAATGTGAGAAAAATACTATGGGATCATACATGTCTAACCTAATCACACGCAAAAAATTAGGCTCAGAATCATTACCATGAGATCAAACAAAATTCTACAAAAATATGCATCAAACATGAACATTTTAATATCAATTAAAATGAAAAATTCCAATTAAATCAGAAATTACATGAAATGAAAATATTTTTTCTCTAAAAAATAATAGACTCAATCATGATTAATATGCAAAAAGAATGGGTTTGATTGGATTAATATTCAATTAGTTATGATTTTTACAAGAATCATGAATAAAATGAAAAATTAAATGAAAATCCAACAAAAAGATTAAACACGCGGTGCAAGAAGTAATCATTTTCAGTTAAAAAATTGGGTTGGGCTCGCTGAGGGGTGTGAATAACACTCAGATCACTAAGCCCAAAACATCAAATAAATGAAACACAACGTTTCCTTCAGAAAACCTTCACAACTCAGCTTTAAAACACAACCCTTGGATGAGCTCCCAGTCAAGGGTCAAACCATGATCTGATGGTGATAACTTCATCTTCTCTATTTCAAACGCCTGAACTTCGCGCCCAGCTCCGGCCACCGTCGATGGAGCTCCGATCATCCTCTTCAACCCTAGTTTTTCCTAGAGGCCTCCAATCCAAGAGGTCAAAACATGAAACACGTTCCAAATCTTGCCACGAATTCAACCATACCCATAGTTTCTTCTGAAACCTCAAGAATCATCATCTCCCAATCTCAACCGAAAATGGTGATCTTCCTATTTTGTCTCTAATTCATCAATTAACCATCTGAAATCCATCCTATGCCATTCTACAACTAATCTAGCACCTTAATTCAACCTAATTCTACCTAAATCATGCTATAGGAAGAAGGTTACCAACCTGGAAATTCTTGAATAACAGATGCACGAATCCTCCAAATCAAGCTCTCAAATCTTCTGGACACGATCACTGAACCTTCTTCTTGCTTCTGTATGCAAAAGAATCAATGGAAAGTGCTTCAATCTTGAAACACGATGATGAGTTGCAGGTGCTGAAAACCACTTGCTCCTACACGATCTAGCCACCAATTCTTCTTGAAAATGGTCTGAAATCACTCCTTGACACTCATGGAAGAAGAATCAAGCAAGAAAATGAATGGAAATTGAGGAATTTGGTGAAACCGATTTCAATTGCAATCCAAGAAAATTCACTCTCAAACTAAGCTCAATCCTTCAATGATCACCAACCTCTGCCATGGATCCATTCTACTCAATATATAGATGAAGTTTGGATGATCTAGAACCCTCTAGATCCTTCCAATGAGATTTTCCACTTCTCATGTCATGAGATTTTGAATCATTTATCATGACATGTACAACCCTTGCAAACAGCTTGGAATTCATCCCATTCACTCTTAATTTCTCCCCTAGTGAGATATTAGGGGTGTTTAGCTTGCAAAAACCCTTGCTCATGCCTTGATTTTAAGTTTTGCAAATGTTGCTTAATATGCAAGTAAGTGCTTTTCAAAGCAAGTCCATGAATTGAATCTCAACTCAGAAATGTGGCTAAACCATTGTTCTTAAAATGTTTTCTAGAGTCAAAATGATATATTACATGCCATGGTTTGGATGTGTAGATTGAAAATATCAATTTCCAACTTTGGTTTATTTAACTTATGCCCTTATTTTAGGTCATTTTTGCAACTTTGAGATACAAGCCTTTCCAACATCTCATGACCTCCTTACTAGCCTTAAAACATCATTTTGAGCAAGTTTGATGTTGAAGATTTTTCCATTTGAGGCTTGGAAATAGGAGTTACGGCCTTATGGTTGAAATGACCTGTAATCTCCAAATGACCAAAATGCCCTTGACTTGTCAAAGCCATAACTTGAGTTCTACAAATCCAATCATGGACTTCTAGCACTCTATAGAAATCTAAGAGGATAAGGAACAACATTCATGTTGACCAAAAGTCCATAGGAATCATCCTTCTTGGGCAAAAGTTTGATGCAAGTTGGGTGACTTTCAAGGCCCCAGATTCACATACCTCAGATGACCTGTAACTTGTCACAGTCATAACTTGAGATCTACAAATCCTATCAAGGACTTCTAGTACTAAAATTAAAGATAAGATCAAGCTCTACAACATTCATGTTGGGGGTAAGATGAGATAACAATCACATCTTGAGCTAAACTGCCTTGAAGATAGGGGTCAAACTAGGGGATTTTACACTGTCAAGTCTTAGAAACCCTAGCTTGAAACTTCTCAAAATCTTCAATCATGATGAGTTGACCTTGGAATCATCCTTATAACATCTCAATGCATCAATCCATGATCACATGGCTCTTGGATTAGGTCTCAACCTTCTCCAAATCATCAGTTGACCTAGGGTTGACCCAGTCAAACCCTAATTACACCACTCATGGCTGAGTCTTCTTAATCTTGCACAATGACCTGTCTAGGCCTCAAAGTTATCTTCAACACTTCTCATGAGCTCTCTCAAGACCTCAAGTCCAACCTCATGGCTTCAGAATCATTTGGTGGCTTCCCACAACTCTCAAGTTAGGAGACCTACACAACCTTCTTGGTTTCAACCACTCTCTCTGAGGATCTTCTAACTTCTCTGACAAGGATGTCAACCTTTGAACACTTTAATAACCTTCTTGGCTAGCTTCATAGTCTCGTGTAGCTCTTAATTGGTAATCATACCTCTTGATCTCCTGCACACATGTCAATGAAATGCAAATGATAATGCTAATGTGCATGAAATGAAACATAAGCTAGGTAAAGAAATGTTGGTCAAATTTTGGGGTGCAACACTCGCTAGGATATCGCATCCTATGCCTACGTACTCTCAACAGGTATGAGAGATCAGAGCAGCCATAATTCAGCTAACTACGGAAAACAATCTCGATCGCACGGAAGAGAGAGAAAAGGGAGTCTCGATTGCACGGAGGCAAGAGGGGGGATCTTAATCGCCAGGATGCGAGAGAAAGGAGTTTCAATCACGCGGAGGCGAGGGAAAAGAGGGAGCAGGCCTAACACGCCTAAACGGGAAGGAACTCGGGACACACACGTAAGAACCTAAGGCGTAGAAGCGAATGCGTCGTGTATCACCCAAAGGGTGCTACACTAAACATTCTAGGCCATTAAGGGGAAACCCCTCAATCACCATTTCCTACGTATCTATTACTTAAAACTCACAATGCTCGGCGGTTGATTAAAAGACTTGAATTAGATAGATGTTACCGAACGGAGTAGTTCCGTTGACCCTTGACATTGTGCGCAAGCTCCATTCCAATCTTCTCCTCTTTTGGTCCTTGATGATGCTTTGAATCGGGACCAATGTGACGCTAAACCGTCATAGCTTGACTTATAAGGGAATTCAAACTTTAAGAGGTTGCGTATCGATTTCCGTGCTATGGACAGGATAGAGAAACAATATTGAGGATCCTTCTCCAATTGAATCATGTCGCACAGACCAAAAACAATAGGATCTCGTCTTACAAGACTTCATCGACCACCAAAAGTCAAAATAAAATCGAAAGATGAAAAGAAATGAGGAGAGAGAAAAGGTGGTCTCGGATCCAACATTATTCATCAATAATTTGACTGATAATGAATTACGGAAATGTCGTCATCGACCAAAACAAGAAAATGGGACAAAATGCCCAATAACAAATGAGAAAAGGATTCAACTTCTAAAAAGTATATATAAAATATATAAATCCTAAAACTATAAATTAAAAGAAAATATTTATAAAGTTCTAAGTAAAATAAATATAAAGCATATATATATATATATATATATATATATATATATATATATATATATATATATATATATATATATATATATATATATATATATATATATATATATATATATATATATATATATATATATATATATATATATATATATATATATAAAAACTAAAAAAAACTAATAGAAAAATACATAAATTAAAATAAAAATGTAACAAAACCCTTTTTATTTTTATAAAAACAACATTAATAAATTATAATAAAGAAAAAAAACAAGAAATAAGAGGGAGGGGGTTAGAACAGAAACAGTGGGGTATGATCCAAATGGAGGGAGATGGGCCGTGTCTAAGCCCATCAGTGTCTTAACACCAGCTAGTAAAAACGAAAAAAAGAAAAAAAAAACCACACAGAAGGTCACCCAACAGCTCACAAACAGGGTACCGTA
This sequence comes from Lathyrus sativus, assembly GCA_963859935.3. Lineage (NCBI taxonomy): Eukaryota > Viridiplantae > Streptophyta > Magnoliopsida > Fabales > Fabaceae > Lathyrus > Lathyrus sativus. The sequence goes on along the minus strand of OZ012735.1, from coordinate 169,634,728 downwards.
TCGAAATTCAGACATCTCCATTTTATCGTTCTTAATTTCTTCTTTTATTGATTTCATCTCTATTTCTGTTTGGGTTTTGAGAAAAGGTATTGATGTGGATGGGGATTTAGGGTTGGTTGAAGATTGATGAAATTGAGGATGATTTGAAGAATTTTAAGGTGATTTGATGGAGGTTAGTTGTTTTGAACGGTGAAGGAGTTTCTCTGTCTGAAACTGAGTGAGGCGGGTTTGGAGAAGCGTGAAATGGGTACGCGTTTGAAGGTCAATGGATGGCCAGAAGTGACGGCTGAGGGTTTCGTGATTTGGGTTGTTTTGTTCTTGGAGTGAGGGTGATAACGAGTTTGGAAGGAGGAAGTGTTTGGGGTTTTGAACGGAGTTTACCAGGTATTGGTTGAAAGGGTTGAGGAAGGGATGCGAGTTGGGTTTTCGATCGAAGGCGTTTGGGGAATGGTTTCGTGAATGAGTTTGAAGCTTAAGGATGGTTCGTTGTGTTGTTGCTTTGAAGGTGGGAAGTGTCGCTACTGCGAAAATCGGCGCCGGCTGAACAGAAGAGTCGCCACCGTGCGTTATTTATCCCAAAGGAGGGAAAGGAAACGCTCGAAGTAAACCTAACGCAAAGACGGGAAAAGATATGGTCATCGCAACCAAAACCTGGATTCGGGAGTCGGTTACGCAAGGGGAAGGTATTAGCACCCCTCACGTCCATCGTACTCGATGGGATCCACGCTTGCTTGTTTGTACGGATTACACTTCTATCTAAACTAAAGGATGAGGTCTGAAAAGAAAAGAAAACATGACTCGGTAAAGCATCGCACTTTATGCCTACGTATTCCCGTCTGGAACGAGAAATCAGAGTCAACGTAGTTCGCCTAACTACGGGTGAAGGTGGGGAAGGTTGCTCGCTAGGACATCGCGTCCTATGCCTACGTACTTTCATACAACATGAAAGATCAGAGCAAACGTAGTACGGGCTACGCACGACACAAGCTGTTCAAGTGTCTTTTATGAAAAATATCACCTTAAATAAGGGTTTTCTTATTGCAAAAAGGTTTGTTTGTTCAAATTTTTTGACGGAAGAAATGAATTGATCTCTGTTATAACCTTTATTAATGTTTTTCTGTTGTTTTGAAGAAAGAAAAGATGACACTCTAAAATCCTAGGGTTAAAAAGGAATAAAATCTACCCTAATATTATCATACATGGGTTAGCTCCTAATGTCTGTCATGTTACTCTCTTGCACGGAGAGAAACAGAGCTCCTAAGGGAATAAACGGAAAGCAAAAACAGATACAGTAAACAGTAAAATAATGAATACAGCAAACAAGTTAGGCAAGGGAGCTAAACTCTACCTCGACCTGAACACAATAGGTAAAAATGAAGCACACTCACTTTAAACCTAGGGGAATTAATACACACAATACAGAAAAAGCCCCAAGCTCTGACAGCTAACTCCAAAGTTGATGCACAACACATCCTCTAAATGAACCTCCAAGCTCTTTCTTCATTAGGCCCCCCCAAGCTCTAGCTAGCTTCTTGCTTTGACAATCTTCATCTTCAATGATCTCCATCTTCAAGGGTAAGCACTCCAGGATAACAGAAAAGAATCAAGAGAGATGTTGTTTGGCATGCTAAGCAGCTCATGAACAACCAAAGGAAGCTCATAAGGGATTACCATAGTGGGACAGGTTCCCTCAAAGTTCTACCTCTAAGACCAATCACTTATCCCTCCAAAGGAGGGAGGTGAGTTCTTAGAGGGACTTTTAGTCACTGGGAAAGAATGGAAGCACAGGAAGCATTCCATGTTTCATGAATCAACCTCCTAATCTAGAGCTCTACCTAGCTCCTAAACCCTAAAGTCTTCAACAGCTGAACTCATCAACCTCTGGATCTTTGGTCTTCAATCTTCTCCTCATCATGCTCCTTCAACAAGGTTCTCAAGCAGGCAAAGTCCCCAAAACAAATCTCCCAAATGAAACCCCAAAGATAAACCCCAAAGACAGACAATTATCATAACAAGCAAACAATACAATCAGTCAATTTCAGAAAATATCCTAAAAATACAAAGACAAGGGGGAAAAATTCTAACGCTTATTTACAATGGTCTATTACACCTACCCATAATATCCATATATTCCCATACCCAAAATCAAACTAAAACTCCTAAAAGAAATGATTTACTTCACCTATGTCACACCTAAAACCCTAATTTCATTACACTAGTCTCACCTAATCAAAGTACCTCACAATTAATCCTAAAAATTAAGAATAAAATCCTACATACAAGCTAAAGTCCTAAGTGAAATATCCTAAAAAGAATGGGTTCAAAATATAAAAGGAGAGTCCTAAACTAAAATCAACAAAGTGAAGTATCAACTAAATCATCTAAAAAAGCTATTTAAATGAAAAATATACTAAAAATGTCAAAACAAAATAAAATGCTATTTTTATTACATATTATTTTTCTTGACAGAATTATAAAACCAACACAAAAAGAAGCAATTAAAAATGAGCATTTTTCATTTTTATATGGGTTTTACAAAATCAAAGGAAATTAAAGAAAAAATAACAAAATAAAAGAAAATAGGAGAGGGAGGTGTCAATAGCATGTGCGCCTAGTGTATTATTCAATGGGCTCAGACCAGGGAGGTGGTAAAAGCAAATGCGCCAGGCCCAGCATATTCAGAAAATTAAATGAAAAAATAAAAGAAAAAGATGACACCCACGGTGTGAATAGTAGAGGAATTAAGTTCATTTTCACTTGGGCTGCATTAGGGGGGTGGGGATAATGCTTTTGGATCCAGGCCCAACGTTTCTATTAATGAAACGCGGCGTTTTAAACATGGCCAGGTTTCCCTCCAGATTTCAAATTGAATACAGCCCGTTGGATTAGTTTCTAAGTCAAAGTCATATATGCAATCCCACGGTTCTCCTTCATCTTCTTCCTCTAGAAACCCTAGGTTCAGAAAACCTCTCCCATGCACGAATCTTCTAGCTCTCTGTTCTCCCTCAATTCTTGATGAAACTTAATCATGTAAAGACCAAAATTAACCTACATCCTTCCCTCTACAAAACCCAATTCTTAGTTTCTCCTAAAACTAACCCTAAATCAAAACCCGATAGGTAGAAACCCTAGGTTCATTAAACTACCACTGACATGCACTTTGATAATTCTTGATAATCTTGATACTAATGTGTTCTATGTGTCATGCTGGTTATTCTGAGCTATCTAACAAAGATTAATACATTCTAACCTAGGTGTTCTAAGTCAAGAAAGATCAACTGCCCTAAGGTGAAACTCCATGGATGACTCTAACAGTTGGTATACATGATCCTCTACCCTAACCTAGCACTTCTACCCTAAAGAAACCAACTAAATTGCCATAATTAAAGGTGCACGAATGTAAAATCATACCTGCAATCTTAGTGAAAACAGTTATGGAATCGTGTGCTTCAAGGCTTGGTGAGCTTCAAGACTGATCCATGGGATGTGTTAACCTTTCTGTATGCAAAGGAAATGGATGGAGATGCTTGTAGTAGTAGCTGCACTTCTGATATGGCTTCTTGAGTTTTTAATGCTAACTCTTCAAGATGCCATTAATGGACCTCTGGTTGATCTTGCACACACTTACAATGTTCTAGAGATTGAGGATGAAGAAGAACTTCGGACAGACATGGAGTATTATGGATGATCTCTCACTTTCTTGCAAATGAAGTAATCTCTCAATTCTCACTCTTCACTCTCTCTATGCACCAACCTTTTCTCTTAATGATCTCAATCCAATATATAGGAGAGCATGGAAAGATCTAGAGTCTTCTAGATCAGTCTAGGATGATTCTAGAAACTTCATGAATTTCTCATGTTATGATATTTTGATGTCTCATGATATCTCACTTCAATCCACTAACAGCCCCTTAACCACCTTTTAAAATCTCTTTTCATGACAAATTGGAGTGATATGAGTGAAAAACAAGGGATTCCTTTGCCTTATGTTAAGTTTCACATGAATGCCTTATTATGCAAGTAATGGATTTACAAAGCAAGTCCATTTTTTAACCCTCAAATCAAAATTATGGATGAACCAATGTCTCTAAAATGTTCCTTAGACTCAATTTGATATATTACATGACCCATTTTGGATTTGTAGTGTGCCCAAACCAATTTTCAAGTTGAACTTTTTCAAGTTATGTCCCTTTTTTAAGTCATTTTTACCAACTTTGGTCAATTCTTGCTACAAGCTTTTACAACATGCCATGACCTCTTTTCTAGGCTTAAAATGTCATTTTGAGCAACTTTTATGTTGTGAAGTTTTTCATTTGAAGTTTCCTTGTATGAGTTTTAGGCATAGGCTAAGAATGACATATAATTCCACTTTCCCAAAATACCCCTGACTTGCACAAACTATAACTTGAGCTTCACAAATCAGATGAAGGCATACCATACCTTTTTGGAAAGGGGAGATCATGAATAACAACCCTTATGTTTTCCAAGAATTCATTTGAAAACTCCTTGAAGGTCAAAAGTTGCTTGGAAGACAGGCAACTTTCACAGACAAATTTCAGTGTCCTCAGATGACCTGTAACTTGCAAGAGCCATAACTTGAGTTCTATAAATCTACTTGATGACTTCCACCACTCAAATTAAAGCTATGAAGATACTATACAAGTCTCATGTGGACCAAAAGTTCATATGAAGCTTGAATTTTGAATTACACTGCTTGGAAGTTTGACCTAAATTAGGGGATTTTACACTGAAACCCTAATTTGGTAACTTCACTTCTCCTTGACTCCTGTTGATTTTTCTTTGGCACAACACCACATACATATCCATATAGAAAATAATGAATCCCACATTCTTCAAATGAGCCTTGATGCCTTTCAAAACAAGTCTTTGACCTAGGGTTGACCTAGTGTTGACCCAGATAAAACCCTAGTTGACTGACTTCAACTGAGGCTCTTGCAATCATTCCAATGACTTGGTTACTCCTCAAAAATGATCATCTAGGCTCTTCATAACATCCATACACACCTCATGCTCTTAGCTAGCTCACACTTCCTCTGATGATCCCCAAATAACCTCAAGATAGGGGAGGACCCAATGAGTGATCTGTCAACACTTCAAAGCTCAAATTCTTCCCTGATGACCTGAGTAGTCTTGAATATGAATGAAACCCTTGAACATGCCTCTTGAGATAAGAATAGCACTTGATCCCCTATTTAAGATATCTTGCTTATGCTATGCAATGCAGATGAATACACTATGTACATGATGACAATGCAAATGACTATGCAATTGAAACATAAACCTAGGTTAGAAAAGGTTGGGCAAATTTTGGGGTGCAACAGCTGCCCCTATTCAAGCGGCTTGGACCCGACTGGATGAAGAGCGCGCAACCTTCAGACATTCGAGGTATGAGACGGTTGAATACGAAAGAACCCGGAAATTTGCCAACCGCAAAATAAATTGCGTGCGACTACTGCTTGGGAAGACCCTGGGAACTGGCTTCTGTTGTCACAGCAACAACTAGCCATCCATCTGTCAATCTGTTTTGTGGAATATTCTGATATTGTCCGCAGACCACTCTGTTCCGAAGAAATGAGCATACACCACACAACGAGAAATTGTTGATCTCACTTATCAACCTTTCACACGCTAACCAGCTGGAAAATATTGACTTCACTTGTCATGTTGACTTCACTGATCAACCTTTCGTATCCTGACGAAACGAGCAAACGCTTAACCAAACGAAACAATGCTGATTTCACTTACCAACCTTCCATTCGTATCCGAACGAGCATCCACTAAACTACGGGAAAATGTTGATTTTACTTACCAACCTTCCATTCGTATCCGAACGAGCGTCCACTAAACAGCGAGAAAATGTTGATTTCAATACCAACCTTTCGTTCGTATCCGAACGAGCATCCACTAAACTGCGGGAAAATGTTGATTTCAATTACCAACCTTCCGTTCGTACCTGAACGAGCATTCACCAAACAGCGAGAAAATGTTGATTTCACTTATCAACCTTCCATTCGTATCCGAACGAGCATTCACTAAACAGCGAGAAAATGTTGATTTCACTTACCAACCTTCCGTTCGTATCCGAACGAGCATTCACTAAACAGCGAGAAAATGTTGATTTCACTTACCAACCTTCCGTTCGTATCCGAACGAGCATCCACTAAACAACGAGAAAATGTTGATTTTACTTATCAACCTTCCGTTCGTACCTGAACGAGCATCCACTAAACTGCGGGAAAATGTTGATTTCACTTACCAACCTTCCGTTCGTATCCGAACGAGCATCCACTAAACTGCGGGAAAATGTTGATTTCATTTACCAACCTTCCGTTCGTACCTGAACGAGCATTCACTAAACAGCGAGAAAATGTTGATTTCACTTACCAACCTTCCGTTCGTACCTGAACGAGCATTCACTAAACAACGAGAAAATGTTGATTTCAATTACCAACCTTCCATTCGTATCCGAACGAGCATTCGCTAAACAGCGAGAAAATGTTGATTTCAATTTACCAACCTTCCATTCGTATCTGAACGAGCATTCGCTAAACAGCGAGAAAATGTTGATTTCAATTTACCAACCTTCCATTCGTACCTGAACGAGCATTCACTAAACAGCGAGAAAATGTTGATTTCAATTACCAACCTTCCATTCGTATCCGAACGAGCATTCACTAAACAGCGAGAAAATGTTGATTTCACTTACCAACCTTCCGTTCGCACCTGAACGAGCATCCCTGCGGGGGTACGAGAAACTTAACCAAACCACTCTAAGGGGACAAGTCTGACGACGGCCGTCAAACACCTGCTGGGGAAACTGGGAACTTAACCAAGCACCCTGACGAGAATAACCTTGTTGAAAAATAAGAGGAATTTAACCAAACAACTCCGTGGCGAATACCCTGCTGGGGAAATTGGGAACTTAACCATGCAACTTGTTGAAGAATGTCCTGCCGGGGATCGCGAGGAACTTGACCAAGTAACTCGTTGGAGAATACCCTGCTGGGGATTATATCTCTACTGGGGAACTGCGAGTAACCACCCAAAATCTGCATTCTGCCATTTTCCGATGCTGACACCACGACATTTTGAAAACGACTCAGCTGGGGGAAAAAAAGGGGTGCTTGACCAAGCAAACTCTGCTAGAGGAACGTCTGACATGACGAACACGATCACTACACGTCTTACACCACAGATTCACGAAAATGAGACGAACACGATCCACTGCGTGTATCACAAACAACATCAACTAAAGGGACAACCACGATCACTGCATGCTGGGTTACAAACACAATAAACACGATCACTGCAAGTTTTACACCCCAAATCCTCATGACAGGGGAAACACGATCACTGTGTGCTTCGATGTCACAAACAAAACCGCATAATGGGACAAACACGATCACTGCATGTTGCGTTACAACCAGAACCACATGATAGGACGAACACGATCACTGCGCGCTTCGACCATAAATCCAACCGGATAAGATAAACACGATCACCGCGTGCCTTACAACATGAACCCCATAGATGGTACAAATACGATCACCGCGTATTCGGACCATAAAACAGCATCCTCCTGAATCACGATTTCTCTTATCGGCAGGGAATAACACATCTGAAACCGAAGAGGTAGCCACCTGGCTTATGTTTCAAAAATGCACGTTTGATAATGACGTAATGCTTCCACACAGCATGGAAATGCTACGTATTTGGGTAAAATGCGAGTATGATGCATGTTTATGCAAAGAGTCACTTCAGCAAAATAAATGCTGAAGACAAAGCTGGATCCGCTGGGGATGACCGGAACACTACCGATACCCTTCCAACAAAATAAATGTTGATAAGGTGAACTAACTCCGCTGGGGATAACCATCCTGCTGGGGAAAGTAGCTCATAAACTCAAAACTTCAAACTCTGCTGAAAAATGATCATCCTGACGAGGAAGGATCAACCTGTTGGGGAAAGAGAAAAGCGATCCTGGAAACTGCTGCCAAAGGTATCAACACTCTGATTACGCCCTGTGGGAATACTTCATCCTGCTATCACTGAGTTGGGGGTTGACCGGTGTGCTCTGATTCACACTACCCAGGAAACTCTTTGGGGAAGTTAATCATATCCATCTCGACCTTCGCTGGGGAGGACTCTGCTCTGCTTGATAAGCTAATTCTGAACTACTGAAGATACATTGATCTTTTCCTTTGGCGCAATCTCCACTCTCCTGGGGAGACAACATTCAATTTTACCTGGGGCGACTTCACCGGGAAAAACACAACGTTCATCCCCTGGAGAGGGTACTAATCTGCCATGGACTCTGGCGGGGAACTTTGCGAGCTTTTGAATACCTGCAAAAGTCAACAAGCAAACACAAGACAATCTATGCAAAAAGAAACATCTTGGTAATCACCCATGACAACCATTAAGGTAATTTCCGGTTTTAACAATCATCGGCCGAGGCCCACCTGTTTACACGCATGTAAGTTTATCAAAAACATCGGCGTCTTTTACAAACAAAACTGTAAAAATTAAAACCAAAGTCACACACTACACTGAATAACACACTTTATTGATAACGGCCTGAGGATAGGCAAGATTTATACATCAGATGCAACTCCTGAAAAGAGGTAGTCACGCATAAACAAAATGCAGAAGTATACAAATATACAGACTAAAATTTGTACACATGTCGGCAACGTGTTGCAGACGAACACCATGAACCGATCCTCCTATGACTCGCCAGACTCTGACGCTTTCCCGATCTTTGTCTTCGGAAGAAATTGCTTTGGATAGTTGACCCCCAGATGCTCCCAAACCACTAACAATCAAACTTGGACCGCAGTCATTTGCTTCTCAAATCCCTAACTTTTGCGTGAATCGCCCTTTGCGGGTTTTCGATTCACCGGGATACCCCTTTTTGCCGAAGCCGCCCAGTGTAGGTTTTCGACTTCGCGGGTGTACATTTTTTCATTTTATCCCTAACTTTTTCCCGAACCTTTTTATTCTGTTTTTTGGTTCGCCAGGATGCCCCATTTTTGCCTGGACTCTCTTTTTACTGTCCAGCGGGTCTCTTTAAGCAAAGTATTTTTTAACTGCGTCCGAGTTCACAGGGGACGAAAAGTCTTCACCATCCATGGTGGATAACAATAAGGCTCCTCCGGAGAAGACCTTTCTCACGACGTATGGACCTTCGTAATTGGGAGTCCATTTGCCCCTGTGATCCGATTGCGGTGGGAGAATCTTCTTCAGCACAAGATCACCCGTCTGAAAGCTTCGAGGTCGAATCTTCTTGTCGAACGCTTTCTTCATCCGGCTCTGATACAGCCTACCGTGTGCAATGGATGCCAGTCTCTTCTCGTCTATCAAGCTCAACTGATTCAATCTACTTTTCACCCATTCTGCCTCATTAAGCTGAACATCAAGCAAAACCCTCAAAGATGGTATCTCAACCTCCAATGGCAGGACTGCCTCCATGCCATACACCAGTGAGAACGGTGTTGCCCCGGTTGATGTACGCACCGTCGTGCGATAACCGTGCAAAGCAAACGGCAACATCTCATGCCAATCCTTATACGTTACCACCATCTTCTGAACAATCTTCTTTATGTTCTTGTTGGCCGCTTCAACAGCGCCATTCATCTTGGGTCTGTACGGAGATGAATTATGATGCTCGATCTTAAACTCCTGACACAGATCTCTCATCATCTTGTTGTTCAAATTCGAACCATTATCAGTAATGATTCGCTCAGGAATACCGTATTTGCAAATTATATCCCTCTTGATAAATTTGGCCACCACATGTTTCGTCACATTGGCGTAAGATGCTGCTTCCACCCACTTGGTGAAGTAATCGATCGCGACCAGGATGAAGCGATGCCCATTAGAAGCAGTAGGCTCAATCTTGCCAATCATATCGATTCCCCACATGGAGAAAGTCCACGGAGAAGCCATAACATTCAGTGGGCTGGGTGGCACATGGATCTTATCGGCATAGATCTGGCACTTGTGACACCGCTTGGCAAATTTGAAACAATCCGTCTCCATTGTTAACCAGTAATACCCTGCTCGCAACAATTTCCTGGTCATAGCATGTCCACCGGCATGCGTACCGAAAGTTCCTTCATGGACCTCTTCCATGAGCAAGTTGGCTTCCTTCTCATCTACACATCTGAGGAGTACCAAATCATGGTTCCTTCTATACAAAACGCCGTCGGGATTTGGATGAAAGTTGCCTGATAATCTCCTTAGAGTCTTCTGATCACGACTGGATGCCCCAGCCGGATATTCCTTATTCTTCAGGAAATTCTGTATGTCGAAATACCAAGGTTTACCGTCAGATGCTTCATTAATTGCAAACACAAAGGCCGGCCAATCAAGGCGAGAGATGACAATCCTGGGAGCCTCATTCCAGTAATTAACCTTGTACATCGATGACAACGTTGCAAGAGCATCTGCCATTTGATTCTCCACTCGAGGTACATGATGAAATTCCACCCTATCGAAGAAAGGTAACAACCTTCTCGCATAATTCATGTACGGCACCAAATTAGGTTGGCGGGTCTCCCATTCTCCTTTAATCTGGTTCACCACTAGCGCTGAATCCCCATATACATCCAGATTCTTGATCCTCAGATCAATCGCCTCCTCCAACCCCATAATACAAGCTTCGTACTCGGCTTCGTTATTCGTCACTGGAAAAGTCAATCTGGCTGTGAACGGAATGTGCAACCCGTGGGGAGTTGTAATGATCGCCCCGATCCCACTACCGTACGAATTGACAGCCCCATCAAAAATTAATTGCCACTGGGAACTCCGCTCAGGACCTTCACCAGGCAACGACTCATCACAATCTTTAGCTTTCAAGTGCATTATGTCCTCATCAGGAAACTCAAATTTCATAGGCTGATAATCCTCAATCGGTTGTTCGGCAAGATATTCGGACAAAACACTTCCCTTAATGGCCTTCTGGGAAACATACTGGATATCGTATTCTGTCAATACCATTTGCCATCTAGCAATCCTTCCAGAGAGCGCTTGCTTTTCAAACACATATTTGATCGGATCCATCTTCGATATCAGCATGGTTGTATGATTCAGCATGTACTGTCTTAGACGTTTGGCAGCCCACGCCAATGCACAACACGTCTTTTCGAGCATAGAGTATCGAGATTCACAATCCGTGAACTTTTTACTCAAGTAGTAAATTGCATGCTCTTTCCGTCCTGTCTCGTCATGTTGACCGAGAACACAACCCATACTGTTCTCAAGAACCGCCAGATACATAATCAGTGGTCGTCCTGCTACTGGGGGTATCAACACCGAAGGTTCCTGCAAGTATTCTTTTATCTTTTCGAATGCCCTTTGGCAATTGTCGTTCCAGACCACCGCTTGATCTTTCTTTAACAGTTTGAACAAAGGTTCATACGTGGTCGTTAGGTGAGAGATGAACCTAGCAATGTAGTTCAACCTCCCTAGGAATCCACGGACTTCTTTTTCTGTTCTCTGTACTGGCATCTCTTGTATTGCTTTTATTTTTGCAGGGTCGACCTCGATTCCTTTCTTGCTCACAATGAACCCCAGTAGCTTCCCGGATCTCACTCCGAAGGTACATTTATTAGGATTCAGCCTCAGCCTGAACTTCCTAAGCCTCTTGAACAACTTCAACAGATTAACCAGGTGCTCTTCCTCCATTTGAGACTTGGCAATCATATCATCGACATACACTTCAATCTCCTTATGCATCATGTCATGAAAGAGTGTTGTCATAGCCCGCTGGTACGTTGCCCCAGCATTTTTCAAACCAAAGGGCATCACCTTCTAACAGAAGGTTCCCCACGGGGTGATAAAGATCGTTTTTTCCATATCCTCCGGAGCCATTTTGATCTGGTTGTACCCCGAAAAGCCATCCATGAAGGAAAACACTGAAAACTGAGTCGTGTTGTCAACTAACACATCAATATGTGGGAGCGGAAAATCGTCCTTCGGGCTCGCTTTGTTCAAATCCCTATAATCCACGCACATTCGAACCTTGCCATCTTTCTTTGGCACAGGCACGATATTAGCGACCCAAGTAGGATAGGTGGTGACAGCCAGGAATCCAGCATCCCATTGCTTCTGCACTTCTTCCTTTATCTTTACAGCCATGTCAGGACGAGTCCTTCTGAGTTTCTGCTTCACAGGCGGGCAATCCTCCCTCAACGGTAGACGGTGAACGACCATGTCGGTATCCAATCCTGGCATGTCCTCGTAGGACCAAGCAAATATATCACTGTATTCACGCAGCATCTCAATAAGCTCTTGCTTGACGTCAACTTGCAACGCGGCCCCTATACGGATATTCCTGACGCATTCTTCAGACCCTAAATTGACAATATCAATCTCTTCCTGGTGAGGCAGAATGACTCTCTCCTCTTGCTTCAACAACTGACTCAGCTCTTCTGGTAAGTCACTATCCTCGACAATCTCCTCCTCAGCTTGGAAGATCGGATGCTCGAAGTCTAAACGAGTCATAGGAAGTCTTTGGTCGATGTCATATGAAAATTCATGAATCCTGCGAGGGAAACGGTTAAGTGCTTCAAAAATGATGTACAAGCAAAATGCATAACCATGCTGCCATTTTATTGAAAAATAAAAAAAAACAGAAAGAAAAGGATCACAACATTTGAATGTAAAAAACGTCGTCATTTATTGATCATGCAAACATACAGGTAAACAGTTAGGCCCTAAGACAAGATCAACGATGCCCCGGGCAAGGCATGTGATCATACGATGATTGAAAAAACAACGCATTACTGTTTGGTGACTTGGATGACGTCCTGGATGGACCAGTTGCATAGGCTTTGCCCCGGCGTGCTGGGTCGAATCCATGCGTCCATGTCGCAGTCGCTATCCACTTCCTCCGTATCAGACACGGCATTAATCCTTTCGAAGCTAACTCCTCCGGGCGTGAACACGACAGGTCCCTTGTACTTAGGCGCACTCTGTGAGGGAGATGGGCAGTACCCCAAGCCATACCTATCTTGCTTCACTGGGATGTCCAGAACCTGCCCCCACTTCTGAGTCTCTCCTGCTTGTACCAACGCCTTGGCTTCTTTATATGAGGAGACAACCACTTCTTGCCCTTCACTCTTTGCCGAAGCTTCTTCTTTAACCTTCACCCCTTCGAACGCCTGACACAGTGTTTCATGAATCTCTCCATCTACCTCCACGTACTTGAAGGAAGACAAATGACTAACTAAGATATCCTCTTCACCACATACCGTCACAATACTCCCCTCAACCATATACTTCAGCTTCTGATGGAGCGTAGAAGTTACTGCCCCAGCGGCATGAATCCAAGGTCTCTCGATCAAACAACTATATGCAGGCTGGATGTCCATGATGTAAAACACTGTATCAAACACCTCCGGTCCTACCTGGATGGGTAACGTTACTGATCCGAATACCGACCTCCTTGTTCCGTCAAAGGCCCTCGCCACCAAATCACTAGGGGTGCACAACAATCCACGGGTATCCAATTTCAACAGGGCTTTCTTCGGTAACACATTCAACGGGGACCCAGTGTCTACCAGCACACGGGATAAAATAGTGCCCCGACATTCGATAGAGATGTGCAAGGCATTATTTTGATCACGCCCTCTAGGCGTTAGGTCAAAATCCGTGAACCCCAAACCATGCCCCGCGTTGACATGTGCCATAACTCCCTCCAGCTGATTAACTGAAATCTCTTGCGGCACGAAGGATGTCTCAAGTACCTTCAACAGGGCATTTCTATGCGCCTCAGAACACAACAACAGAGATAATATGGAGATCTTTGACGGGGTCTGCTGCAGGTGCTCTACAATCTTGTAATCACTTTTGCGAATCAATCTCATGAATTCTTCCACATCTTTGGTTATCGGCTCTTTCTCCTTACTCCCCGAAGATTCCCCCTCAACAACTTTGTTCTTGCCCCTGGCGAGCCTCTCTGCCTCGACCTCAGGTGAAGTGAAAATTCTCCCGCTCCGGGTTATACCACCCGCCCCCACTACGTTATCTACGGATCCCGCTGGCGGATCATTCAAGTCAATCTTTTCCCCATTGCAATACACTTCAGCACCGTAGCTCCACAGGACTGCCTTTGTGCTTTCATAAGGGACTGGCTTAGCCTTGGTAATAGTAATGGTCGGCCTTTTCGATGATGCCGAAATCGTCACTGATTTGAACGGAATGGTGATCGTAGCAACCTCACTGCGCTCTTTTTCAGATCCTGTCTCAACAGACTTCTCTCGCCCCACAGACCTGTCAAACTGCAGGATTCCTTCATCAATCAAACCTTGAACTCCCCTTTTCAACTGCTCACAGCACCCAGGTTGAACCAGACAGTCAGCACACTCTTCACTGCAACCAGGATAGACACCTCCTTTCAATAAACGCTGCTTTACGTAACTCAAAGGGGTTTTCAGCTCGCTCACCTCTGACACTACGTTCAACTCATCGTCTGCCAGGATTGCATTGGCCCCAGCCCCACCATGCTTGGGCATTGGCTGTTGCGTGATATTGGAACCGTCCTTCCCGAAGTTAATAGCCGTACTATCGAGCAAATCCTGTACTTTATGCTTGAAAGCTAGGCAATTTTCAATATTGTGCCCCGGTGCACCTGAATGGAAGTCACAATGCTCATTAACATCATACCCGACCGGTGGCTGGCCGGTTGGTGGTGCTAAGGTCTTCTTCTCGACTAGCTGCAATTTCAACAAAGTTTGAAGGAGTTCTGCATATGATACCGGCGGCACCTCGAATACTCTCCTCGGTCGTGGGTTCTGAAGTCTGCGCTGATTATTATTAGGCTGCTGCTGAGCCTGCCGCTGTGGTTGTTGTCTCTGCTGCTGAGATGGCCCTGGAATGGTTACACTTGCAACTTGCGACTGCTGATGCCAGTTCTGACTTCTATTTCTCCGTCGAGCATTGTATACAGCGTTGGTATCACCCTGCCTTTTACCACCAAACGTCTTCTTATTACCTCCCGCGAAACTGGACTCACCCGCTTGAATTTTGCCAATCTTTACCCCGTTTTCAATGCGCTCCCCCATCAAAATCAACTCAGAGAAAGTACTCATCGAAAAGTTTAGCAATCGGTCATAGTACATTCCAGAAAAAGTTCCTATGAACATATCCGTCATTTCGCGCTCCACCATCGGGGGGTGTACCCTAGCAGCCAGATCTCTCCATCTCTGGGCGTATTCTTTAAAGCTCTCGCTAGACTTTTGAGACATGCTTTGCAACTGGACTCAGTTAGGGGCGAGATCACTATTATATTGATAATGTCGAACAAAAGCCTCTGCCAGCTCTTTCCAACTCCTGATCTGCGTAGGCTCTAAGCTCATGTACCACTCCAGCGATGGCCCTGACAGGCTATCCTGGAAGAAATGCATTAGCATCTTTTCATCCTCAGAATACGTGGACATACGCCTGTAAAACGCGCGCACATGCACCCTAGGGCACGTATCCTCTTTGTACTTATCAAACGACGGCGCTTTGAATTTCAGCGGGACCCTCAACCCTGGGACCAGCCCCATATTTGACATATCCAGCCCAAGAGCATTCTGGCTGGCCAATCCGTTCACTTTCTCTTCCAGCAATCTCATCTGATGGTTGTCATCCCTAGCTCTTTCATAACCCTCATTCTGACCAGATAACACATCCTCCTGACGATCCTCCCAGCGAGGTACTGCATCGTATCCAACATAATCTGCATCACGGCCCGGACCCATTTGGAAATACCTGGGGTCATACCTCAGATTACCCATCTCTTGAGCGTTGTATGCACCAGTTCCATATCCAAGATTACCATAACCATAGCCACCAAACCCAGCCTTGGCACCAGCAACACTGCCATACCCCATGTTCGCACCATTGAAGCCCTGGTTACCATTATTACCATTCATTCCGACATTCTCAACGCCCCCACTGAAACCCTGGTTGACATTACCCACAAATACCCCAGCAGTACCTGTATTGGCATTCATATTACCGGCGTTCCCACCTCCACCTACAGGACCAGTTTCTCCAGCATTCAAACCGGTTACGGGAATAGTATCAGCACTTTGACGATTCTCAATTCGGGGAGAAGCAACAATATTTTCACCTTGCGGTGTCCCGTTGTTTTCAGCCCGTGCGACTATCGGTTGAACCAGATTCTGCAGCTGCTCTTGTCCTTTGGCGATGGTCTCCATGGTTTGCATGAGCAGGGCCATCCTGTCACGCATCTCTTGCATTTCACTCTGCACATTGTCCATGATCTTCTTGTGATTAGTTCTGGTAGAGTAACGGTGGACCCGCTTTTCTGCAATCCTGAAAATACCTGGATATATGGATGAAGAATGATAAGGAACATGGATCACAAACCTGTAATGCAATGTGATTTATGCAAACAACAATGCAAAAATGCTAACGTGCATGTGTGCGTTGGGGACATTTCTCCCCCCATTCTAGTGCTAATACATTTGATACAGGGTAGCGCCGTGACAGTGCGGTGACGAAAGTTGCAAGAAGTTGAAATTCAATCACAAAAGAGAAAACAACTCATATATTGAACAGGCCTTCAAAGGCAAAAGTATAACACCAATGTATCACAAGACGAACAAAAGCATGACCTCAACCCACAAGCCGGGTGATGGTCAGCATACAATAAAGCATGAACAAATCAGGTATGCCCATAATCCCTATACTCCCTGTCGCTACTGCGAAAATCGGCGCCGGCTGAACAGAAGAGTCGCCACCGTGCGTTATTTATCCCAAAGGAGGGAAAGGAAACGCTCGAAGTAAACCTAACGCAAAGACGGGAAAAGGTATGGTCATCGCAACCAAAACCTGGATTCGGGAGTCGGTTACGCAAGGGGAAGGTATTAGCACCCCTCACGTCCATCGTACTCGATGGGATCCACGCTTGCTTGTTTGTACGGACTACACTTCTATCTAAACTAAAGGATGAGGTCTGAAAAGAAAAGAAAACATGACTCGGCAAAGCATCGCACTTTATGCCTACGTATTCCCGTCTGGAACGAGAAATCAGAGTCAACGTAGTTCGCCTAACTACGGGTGAAGGTGGGGAAGGTTGCTCGCTAGGATATCGCATCCTATGCCTACGTACTTCCACACTGCATGAAAGATCAGAGCAAACGTAGTTCGGGCTACGCACGACACAAGCTGTTCAAGTGTCTTTTATGAAAAATCTCACCTTAAACAAGGGTTTTCTTATTATCAGTCCCTGAAGGACAAAGAGGTTGATGTTTGTTCAAATCTTTTGACGGAAGAAATGAATTGATTTTGTTATAGCCTTTATTAATGTTTTTCTGTTGTTTTGAGGTAAGAAGAGATGACACTCTAAAATCCTAGGGTTAAAAAGGGAATAAAATCTACCCTAATGTTATCATACATGGATTAGCTCCTAATGTCTATCACATCCTCCCTTGAACAAGGAAGAATGGAAGTCCTACGGGAAAGGAAAACGAAAGGAAGAAACGGAAATACAAGTAATAACCGCATACAAGTGAACATGAATATAGCAATGGTAAATGCAACGCAAAGGAGGGAGGACGGTCCGTCTCAACCTCAAGCCCATTCATGGATGGAATAAGAAAATATCAAGTGATCATATGCAAAGAATCGAGTGAAAACTCCGAATGAAACGTGTAATCCACTATTTGGAATCGCAACGTGCTATCATGCAAACAAGTCGATAATTGAACAAGCTACACATACAAATAACAGCCACCTAAGGGGTCTTCCAATACCTCTAACCTATCTATAATAAGAAATATAAACCACGGCGTTCACCACGCAAACACAAATCGGCCGTTGGAGCCTTAACAAAAATAAAGTCCGTTCGGAAGTCCAAATTACAAGTTCGAATACAAAACATAAGAAAAATAGCAAAAGGTGCTAAAAAAAATCAAATAAAAATCTCCCATTACCTACATCAATCCACAAACCAGGGGTGAGAGATATCATAAAAATATCCACAAGGAAATGGTCAAATAAGATGGAAACATTGCAAGATATCTCATGTATACCAAAGGAAAGATTAAAGTGGAGCATGTTAAAGAAAGTATCCAAAACCAATTAAAATGGTACAATAAAATTCCCACAAAAATACATCACAGTACCTCATCATGTGTAGAATACCCCTGCAAAAGCTTTGACGTTTAAACAATGTTTTGATAGGTCAAACAAAATTCACAAAATGATAGCACCAGCATTGCTAATTTTTTGACAACTAAAATGTAAAAAAATCTAATAAAATGACGAAAAATGGAAAAAATATGGTTCCAATTCTGTAAAATTCCAGATATCTTGAAGATTACGCAGAAAAAAATGGGGATCAAAAAGACTAATTTTCCTATTTTTTATGATTATTTGAAGTCAGCATATAAAACAGAAAAAATAAAAGAAACATGGCAATAGGAAAATAAAAGAAAATAACATGAATAAATAAAAGTGACATGAGGCTTATGTGGCCGATTGCGTGGCACAGTGAGAGGCGTTGGATGAATGGAAGAAACCTTGACTTGGAAATGCATCCGACGATGTTAACACCTTCTTCTCCAAATCAAAATTTTCAACTTTGTGAATAGTAACCCGCAGCTCCATGAACATGAGTTTTTTGCTACTTTGAAGCACCATAACTCCATCAATAATTATCCGTTTCGCACAACATTTTGGTCAAACTTGAAGGAAAAAAATCAAGGAATCCAAATATGGTCTTAGATTTTCTTGAAACTCTCTCTAACTCCCAAAACGTGGCACCTCAAGAAAAACTCAAGAACCAAAAATTATCATGAAACTCATTTTTTTTTGTACTAGAATCCATGTAGGAGATGAGAGCAATGTAATGCAACAACAATAATGCAAGAAAGACTCATAAATCATGAGTTATGTCGAATTCTTTATACCTCCGAAAAATGGCTTATGGAGCTTCACTCGATCACCAATTCTTTGAGAAAATGATGTGGACACGTCCTATAATTGATGAGGAAGGTGTTTGGATGGAAAGAAAAGAGTGAATTGATGGAAAACAAAAAATCAATTTTTCACTTGGAGCTCACTTTAATGGAGTTGTGTAGCTTGGTTCATGCATCAATTATGGCCAAAAAAGTGTTGAATCAATTGTAAGAATGATAAGGAATGTATTTGCAATGGTGGAATGAACCAAAAGTGGGAGAAAAATAGAATTGAAAATTTGAGTTTTCAAGTGTAGAAAAATGTGGGAAAAATGGAAAAATGGTGAAGAGAAAAATGAAGATTCAATATGATTTGCAAATGGATAAAAATGGATTCAACATCAACTATCACCAACCTTTACTCTTAATGATCTCAATCCAATATATAGGAGAGCATGGAAAGATCTAGAGACTTCTAGCTCAATCCAAGATGATTCTAGAAACTTCAAGAATTTCTCATGTTATGACATAATCCCCATCTCATGATATCTCCCTTCAATCTAACTTTCATCCCCTTAAACACTTTTGAAAATCTCATGACATGAGTTATTGAAGAGTGTATGATGCTTACCAAGCTAATCCCTTGCCTTGTGTTAAGTTTCACATGAATACCTTATTATGCAAGTAATGGATTTACAAAGCAACCTCATTTTTAAAGCCCTATCTAAAAATTGTGGCTGAACCAAAGTCTTTAAAATGTTGTTTAGACTCAATTTGACATATTACATGACCCATTTTGGATTTATAGATTGCCCAAACCAAATTTCCCTTTGAACTTTTTCAAGTTATATGCCATTTTTAAGCCATTTTCACCAACTTTTATCAATCTGAGTTCTATGCATTTCCAAACTTCCATGACCTCTTTTATAGACTCAAAATGCCATTTTGAGCAACTTTGATGTTGTGAAGTTTTTTATTTGAAGCTTCCTTGTATGAGTTTTGGGCATAGGCTAAGAATGACCTATAATTCCACTTTCCCAAAATACCCCTGACTTGCACAAGCTATAACTTGAGCTTCACATATCATATGAAGGCATACCATACCTTTTTGGGAAGGGGAGATCATGAGGAACAACCCTTATGTTTGACAAGAATTCATTTGAAATCTCCTTGAGGGGTAAAAATTGCTTGGAAGACAGGCAACTTTCACAGACAAATTTTAGTGTTCTCAGATGACCTGTAACTTGCACGAGCTAGAACTTGAGTTCTATAAATCATCTTGATGACTTCCACCACTCAAATTAAAGCTATGAAGATGCTATACAAGTCTCATGTGGACCAAAAGTTCATATGAAGCTTGCATCTTGAGTTACACTGCTTGGAAGTTTGACCTGAATCAGAGGATTTTACACTGAAACCCTAATTTGGTAACTTCACTTCTTCTTGATTTCTCTTAATTTTTCTTTGGCACAACACCATATCCATATCCATATAGCAAATAATGAATCCCACATTCTTCAAATGATCCTTGATACCTTTCAAAACAAGTCTTTGACCTAGGGTTGGCCTAGTGCTGACCCAGATAAAACCCTAGTTGACTGACTTCAACTGAGGCTCTTGCAATCATTCCAATGACTTGGTTACTCCTCAAAAATGATCATCTAGGCTCTTCATAACATCCATACACACCTCATGCTCTTGGCTCATGGCTCACACTTCCTCTGATGATCCCCAAATAACCTCAAGATAGGGGAGAACTCATTGATCAACCTGTCAACTCTTCAAAGCTCAAATTCTTCCCTGATGACCTGAGTAGTCTTGAATATGAATGAAACCCTTGAATATGCCTCTTGAGATAAGAATAGCACTTGATCCCCTGATTAAGATAGCTTGCTTATGCTATGCAATGCAGATGAATACACTATGTATATGATGCCAATGCAAATGATTATGCAATTGAAACATAAACCTAGGTTAGAAAAGGTTGGGCAAATTTTGGGGTGCAACAGCTGCCCCTATTCAAACGGCTTGGACCCGGCTGAATGAAGAGCGCGCAGCCTTCAGACATTCGAGGTACGAGACGGTTGAATACCAAAGTACCCGGAAATTTGCCAACCGCAAAATAAATTGCGAATACGACTACTGCTTGGGGAAAATATCATTCAGGAAACCGAATCCGGTTGTCACGGCAACAACTGATCAATTATCTGATAAGAACTGACTTGATTTCGTCCTCAACCACCTGCGTGACGCCACAGGCCTTGAATCCACAATTAATTCCAAATTTTGCTACAATAAGCATGCATCGAGCCAAAGGACCACGTCGAAAACACAAAAGTCTTGACCTTCGCTTGTAGAGAAGCAAACAAAATGCTACGTAAAGCGCGAATCTGGCATCCAGTGACTTGAACAAGTTACTCTGTGGGATACATCTCCGATGACACAGATACTTGAACAAATAATTCCGCAGGGAGTCACTCCGTTAGCACGGGTAATGATTCTGCCAACACCGATAATAATTCCTTTGACAAAAGGTAACAACTCCATCGACCAGGATAACAAACTGCCTCAAACAAGGCATAATAACTCCTCAAACCAGGGTGTAACTCCTTCAACCAGGGTAATAACTCCTTCAACCAGGGTATAACTCCTTCAACCAGGGCAACAACTCTCTCAACCAGGGTAATAACTCCTTCAACCAGGGTATAACTCCTTCAACCAGGGCAACAACTCCCTCAACCAGGGTAATAACTCCTTCAACCAGGGCAACAACTCCCTCCACCAGGGTAATAACTCCTTCAACCAGGGTATAACTCCTTCAACCAGGGCAACAACTCCCTCAACCAGGGTAATAACTCCTTCAACCAGGGTATAACTCCTTCAACCAGGGTAATAACTCCGAAGGTTTAATCCACAAGATTCTTGTAACAACAATCCGAAGAAAAACTCTACTGGGGTAATAACTCCTTCAACCAGGGTATAACTCCTTCAACCAGGGCAACAACTCCCTCCACCAGGGTAATAACTCCTTCAACCAGGGTATAACTCCTTCAACCAGGGCAACAACTCCCTCAACCAGGGTAATAACTCCTTCAACCAGGGTATAACTCCTTCAACCAGGGCAACAACTCCCTCAACCAGGGTAATAACTCCTTCAACCAGGGCAACAACTCCCTCCACCAGGGTAATAACTCCTTCAACCAGGGTATAACTCCTTCAACCAGGGCAACAACTCCCTCAACCAGGGCAATAACTCCTTCAACCAGGGCATAACTTCTTCAACCAGGGTAATAACTCCGAAGGTTTAATCCACAAGATTCTTGTAACAACAATCCGAAGAAAAACTCTACTGGGGTAATTCTGACGACAACCGTCAAACACCTACTTCGACGGCAGGTAGTCATTTCAAGATTTTCAATACTGACGTGACAACAGTCTGAAGAAAACTTCGCTGGGGAAGAAGAGAAGCTTAACCAAGCAACTCTGATGGGGAAGAAAACTCTACTGGGGAAATCACGACGATAACTCTAAAAAATCTGAACTATGAAATCTTGTAATGCCGACATAACAGCGACCTGAGAAGGACTCAGCTGGGGAAAAGAGAAACTCAACCAAGCAACTCTGCTAGGGGTCCACATGATAGGACGAACACGATCACTGCTCGCCTTGTGCCACAAATCCGACTATCCGAACATCTTCCTGAATCATAATCTCAATTATCTGCAGGGGAAAACAAACATCTGAAACCAACGAGATAACCAACCTGGTTTATGTTTCTGAATACGTACGTTCGGTAATGACGTAATGTTTCCATATAGCATGGAAATGCTACGTATTTGGGTTAGATGCAAGTATGATGATACCTGCAAATGCAATGAGGCGCTCCAGCAAAATAAATGCTGAAGACAAAGCTAACTCCGCCGAGGATAACCGGATATCACAGAATTATTCCAACCAAAATAAATGCTGGAAAAGTGAAACCAACTCCGCTGGGGAATAACATATGTGCCAAGTATGATTGGACTCCTCTAGGGAAAACAGACGGAGTCTTCCTGCGTACTAATGAAGATTGGATTTGAAACTGACGTGCCAACACGGACGGGCCTTACAGTGATCGCCAATAAGAATTGGACTTTTAGGCTATCTGCGATGGGTCAGGTACAACTGACGCTGAACAACATTCTGTCTGAATTCACAGTCCCTGGTTGACGGATCAGAAGATAGTAACATGACTTCCCGACATTCGTCTAACACCTTAAGATTGACTAAATCTGCTCGAATAACTCTAAATAACCCTGATGGTACTGAGAAGAACAATCCCTTTGCTTCTGACATGCCCCAGCCTGCGGGACCTCTATGGGGATAGTCCTCAAAAGGGAATCTGAACATTTGTACCCCGTTGGTCTGATATGAACTGCCCCAGCATTCTGAATTTCGGAGAAATACTTCACACCAAATGCCCCTCGAGTAAAGAATAACTTCTGCGCTCTTAAGATGGCCTGCCCCTGATTGCAATGACTTTGCCCCTGATTAGCTGATCCAGAGCAGTACCTCCAACTACGAGAGATTTACCGAATCTCGACCTGATTGCCCCAGAGTAACTGACTTTGAATGGCTGACCTGACTGGGGAGCACCTAATGGCTTGCCCTGGCTTGCGGAGCATTCGGGCGCTCTACATTCTATCCTGACCATACTTTCCACTGTAGGAAACTTTTCTGCTGTCAAGCGCTTACTCGCAAGTAAAAAAAGTTGTTCTGCGTAAAAGACGTATTAATGCAACACATATGATAGTTTTGACATCCAATCTGTTCACTGGGAGAAGGGAAAAACAGTTTATAGCATATAATACACAAAACATTTATCAACATCAGTACCAACATGGTAAGAGGAACCCTTTCAGGAGTCAGAATCGACGCGACCTTTACCGAAGTATGCTTTCGAAACAACCTGCTTCAATTAGGACTTTTGAAGGTTATAACATGGTCAGGTTCACGGTTTTGAAGGAAAGGATAAAGGCTCAAAGTTTATTTTAACCCACCCATTCTCCTTGATGTTCTCCGATCCTATGTTCAGCTAATTCGACCTTAGCACTCACCTCTCAGAGGCTGAAAGATAGGAGTGATAGTTCGAGAAATTATGATTGTTGGGAGTGACAGCCACTCACCTTTCGTCTTTGACACTTGAAGTCACACGACTCGTATTTCATTTGAGGATTTTTCTATCCTTTCATTTTTCATATCCCTAACTTTTGCCTGGACTGACTCTTTTGAGTTCTTTTGGTTTTTTGAGTCCAGCGGGATGCCCTCATTTTTGCCTAAGTCAATTGTTTTCTTTTCTTGACTTAGCGGGCTTTTGATTTCTTTTTTCTCTTTTTCCTTTCAAACAAGTCGTGTGACGCTGGTTGTCTGACTCTTTGGGGAATGATGTGACTGTTTCACTCCTAATGCTGAACCATTGTGGTTTCTTAGGCACGACCTCTAGAGGTGTGATTGATCCTCGAACAGACACTCCTTTTGCAATTTGGACGCTCGGTCAAATTAGCTAACACCTACCCTGCCCCAGGTTAAGATTGAGGGTTTTTCATTCACAGAAAGAAACTCCTACTACAAGGCTCAAAGGGGTTGACAAGGGATTATCTTCCTTATATCTCCGGTGTTTAGGGATTTGAAACAATGCCTGTACATCATCAGCAGGTTTTGTTTCAAAAAGCATACAATCGGAATTTTGCATGTCGTTCATTTTCGTCATCCTCCCCGGATTCCTCTTGACCAGGCGTTGGACATTTGTAAAAACAATTAGTGAACACAAATGGATTTAATCAAAACATGCATATTTATTTCATTATCATCAATTGAATGGAAACAACAAGTTTTACAAACAAGATTGCATTTTAAACAGGAAAGAAACTACAAACGTAAAGAAATGACAAGATAAAACAAAGAAAAATGCCAGCTTCCGAGAACCGGGCTTTCACATCTGTCCTGCTGCTGAACCAGCTACCTTCACAATCAGTTATTAGAGGCAGCCTGCCACTGTTCTGATCTACTTTTAACGGCCCACCCGAACTATAGAACTCCTCTTTGTCCACCATACTCTAGCCTATTCATGGTTTGGCATTGGTTGTTGTGTAATATTGGGCCCTTCCGTACCAAAATTAATAGCAGTGCTATCAAGCAAATCTTGCACTTTATGCTTGAAAGCATGGCAGTTTTCGATATTATGGCCGGGTGCCCCAGAGTGGAATTCACAATGCTCATTAGCGTTATAACTGGGCGGGGGGATCCCTGTCGGAGGAGCCATCGTTCTTTTCTCGACCAACTGTAACCGTAACAAATTCTGAAGAAGCTCAGCGTATGATACTGACGGCGGATCAAATACCCTTTTCGGCTTCCCGTTCTGAATTCTTCGCTGAGCCGGATGTTGTTGCCCCTGCTGCTGCGGCTGTTGCTGATGTTGCGCGGGGATTGTCACACTTGCAACTTGTTGCGGTTGGTATTGCCTCCATCCCCTATTTCTTCCCCGAGAGCTACATACCGAATTGGCATCTTCCTGTTTTCTACCCCCGAAAGCTTTCTTATTGCTTCCAGCTGAAGCAGACTCTCCCGCTTGAATCTTACCGCTTTTTATCCCGTTTTCTATACGCTCCCCCATCAGGATCAACTCGGAGAAGGTACTCATTGAGAAGTTGAGCAGCCGGTCATAGTACATTCCTGAGAATGTCCCTACGAACAAGTCCATCATTTCACGCTCCACCATAGGAGGTTGTACTCTGGCAGCCAAATCACGCCATCTCTGGGCGTATTCTTTGAAGCTTTCACTGGGCTTCTGAGAGAGGCTTTGCAGCTGAACCCGGTTAGGGGCGAGATCGCTGTTGTATTGGTAATGCTTCACGAAAGCATCCGCTAGCTCTTTCCAGCTTTTATCTGTGTTGGCTCTAGGCTCATATACCATTCCAGCGACGGCCCTGACAAGCTGTCCTGGAAGAAATGCATGAGCATCTTTTCATCGTCTGAATACGCGGACATCCTCCTGTAAAATGAACGAACATGTACCCTCAAGCACGTGTCCCCTTTATATTTATCAAAAGATGGCGCTTTGAATTTCAGAGGTACCCTCAGCCCTGGTACCAATCCCATATTGGACATATCCAGCCCAAGAGCATTCTGGCTGGCTAACCCGTTCACTTTCTCTTCTAGCAATCTCATCTGATGGTTGTCATCCCTGGCTCTTTCATAACCCTCGTTCTGACCAGAGAACACATCCTCCTGACGATCCTCCCAGCGAGGTACTGCATCGTATCCAACATAATCTGCATCACGGCCCGGACCCGTTTGGAAGTACCTGGGGTCATACCTCAGATTGCCCGTCTCTTGAGCGTTGTATGCGCTAGTTCCATATCCACGATTACCATAACCATAGTCACCAAACCCAGCCTTGGTGCCAACAATGTTGCCATACCCCATGTTCACACCATTGAAGCCCTGGTTACCATTAATACCACTCATTCCGACATTCTCAACGCCCCCATTGAAACCCTGATTGACATTACCCACAAATACCCCAGCAGTATCTGCATTGGCATTCATATTACTGGTGTTCCCACCTCCACCTACAGGACCGGTTTCTCTAGCATTCAAACCGTTTACGGGAATAACATCAGCACTTTGACGATTCTCAACTCGGGGAGAAACAGCAATATTTTCACCATGTGGTGTCCCGTTGTTTTCAGCCCGTGCGACTATCGGTTGAACCAGATTCTGCAGCTGCTCTTGTCCTTTGGCGATGGTCTCCATGGTTTGCATGAGCAGGGCCATCCTGTCATGCATCTCTTGCATTTCACTCTGCACGTTGTCCATGATCTTCTTGTGATTAGTTCTGGTAGAGTAACGGTGGACCCGCTTTTCTGCAATCCTGAAAATACCTGGATATATGGATGAAGAATATAAGATACACGGATCACAAACCTGTAATGCAAATATGAGTATGTATGCAAAATGCAATATGTGTCTGCGCATTAGGGAATATTACTCCCTCCGTTCTAGTGCTAATACATTTGATACAGGGCAGCGCCATGACAGTACGGTGACGAAAGTTGCAAGAAGTTGAAATTCAATCACAAAAGAGAAAACAACTCATATATTGAACAGGCCTTCAAAGGCAAAAGTATAACTCTTCTTGAAGCTAGCCCTAACCTCATCATCCGCAAGGGCAATCAAACTCAATATAGAATTCACATCCGGAGTGGGCAGCTTATACGCAACTGTCTTCCGCACACTACCCATATCAACAATCAGAAGTCCGGAGCACTAGAACAGGGAAGTATGTAATGCACCTGCAGCACAGACACACGTTAATGAAATGCAATGATAAATGGGTATGCAAACAATGCAATGCAAACAGCTGCAACAGGGGATCAAGTGCCCTGAATAAGAAGCCCAAGTCACACCAAGAACAGGTCTCAGACAGACCCTCCAATACTCATCAAACCCTGGTCTCAGACAGACCTCACAAAGAACTCCAGCCTGGTCTCGGATAGACCCAATAATGTAACCCACACCTGGTCTCTGACAGACCTAGTAACAGTCCATAAAATATCCACAATCCTGTATCTCATAAGAAATAAACCGGTAGTCTGAAGGTCAAGTTACCTGCATGCCCCAAGTCCCTCTCACAGGTAGATGTCCCTATAACTGGCACAAGGTACGACATCCTATGCGGTCGTTGGCGTCACAGACTTTCAGGGTTGAGGATACGATACCCAGAAGGTGTGGCATCATCAAATCCTGAAGAGGCCTCACTTAGCCAACTTCCAAATGATCGGTCCCCGGAGTCGACAATCCAACTAACCAACAGCCCACTGCACCCAAAGGGTGAAACAGGAAGTCAACCAGAAGGACCTTGTCCGAGCGTAGATTTCGCGGGAAGCTAGTACATGCAAAGCATGCACACCCCCACTAATCTCTACTCTAATTCTAGGTGCACTAAAGCCCAGGTCCGGCTTATCTCTCAATCATAGAACCCCCATCAAACCCACAATACAGCAATAATAATGATAATAAAATGCTGAAATGTAAATACAGAAATGTAAATCCATACAAAGCCCACGACGGGAAAACAAGCGCTAGAATTGACTCGCGTAGGAAACCGTTGGGTCCCCAGCAGAGTCGCCAGCTGCTGGGGATGACCCAGACAGCTAGGAATAAATCCTAAGGCGAGACTTGCATAGGGAACCATCGTATTTCCCCAGCAGAGTCGCCAGCTGTCGCTACTGCGAAAATCGGCGCCGACTGAACAGAAGAGTCGCCACCGTGCGTTATTTATCCCAAAGGAGGGAAAGGAAACGCTCGAAGTAAACCTAACGCAAAGACGGGAAAAGGTATGGTCATCGCAACCAAAACCTGGATTCGGGAGTCGGTTACGCAAGGGGAAGGTATTAGCACCCCTCACGTCCATCGTACTCGATGGGATCCACGCTTGCTTGTTTGTACGGACTACACTTCTATCTAAACTAAAGGATGAGGTCTGAAAAGAAAAGAAAACATGACTCGGCAAAGCATCGCACTTTATGCCTACGTATTCCCGTCTGGAACGAGAAATCAGAGTCAACGTAGTTCGCCTAACTACGGGTGAAGGTGGGGAAGGTTGCTCGCTAGGATATCGCATCCTATGCCTACGTACTTCCACACTGCATGAAAGATCAGAGCAAACGTAGTTTGGGCTACGCACGACACAAGCTGTTCAAGTGTATTTTATGAAAAATCTCACCTTAAACAAGGGTTTTCTTATTATCAGTCCCTGAAGGACAAAGAGGTTGATGTTTGTTCAAATCTTTTGACGGAAGAAATGAATTGATTTTGTTATAGCCTTTATTAATGTTTTTCTGTTGTTTTGAGGTAAGAAGAGATGACACTCTAAAATCCTAGGGTTAAAAAGGGAATAAAATCTACCCTAATGTTATCATACATGGATTAGCTCCTAATGTCTATCACATCCTCCCTTGAACAAGGAAGAATGGAAGTCCTACGGGAAAGGAAAACGAAAGGAAGAAACGGAAATACAAGTAATAACCGCATACAAGTGAACATGAATATAGCAATGGTAAATGCAATGCAAAGGAGGGAGGACGGTCCGTCTCAACCTCAAGCCCATTCATGGATGGAATAAGAAAATATCAAGTGATCATATGCAAAGAATCGAGTGAAAACTCCGAATGAAACGCGTAATCCACTATTTGGAATTGCAACGTGCTATCATGCAAACAAGTCGATAATTGAACAAGCTACACATACAAATAACAGCCACCTAAGGGGTCTTCCAATACCTCTAACCTATCTATAATAAGAAATATAAACCACAACGTTCACCACGCAAACACAAATCGGCCGTTGGAGCCTTAACAAAAATAAAGTCCGTTCGGAAGTCCAAATTACAAGTTCGAATACAAAACATAAGAAAAATAGCAAAAGGTGCTAAAAAAAAATCAAATAAAAATCTCCCATTACCTACATCAATCCACAAACCAGGGGTGAGAGATATCATAAAAATATCCACAAGGAAATGGTCAAATAAGATGGAAACATTGCAAAATATCTCATGTATACCAAAGGAAAGATTATAGTGGAGCATGTTAAAGAAAGCATCCAAAACCAATTAAAATGGTACAATAAAATTCCCACAAAAATACATCACAGTACCTCATCATGTGTAGAATACCCCTGCAAAAGCTTTGACGTTTAAACATTGTTTTGATAGGTCAAACAAAATTCACAAAATGATAGCACCAGCATTGCTAATTTTTTGACAACTAAAATGTAAAAAAATCTAATAAAATGACGAAAAATGGAAAAAATATGGTTCCAATTCTGTAAAATTCCAGATATCTTGAGGATTACGCAGAAAAAAATGGGGATCAAAAAGACTAATTTTCCTATTTTTTATGATTATTTGAAGTCAGCATATAAAACAGAAAAAATAAAAGAAACATGGCAATAGGAAAATAAAAGAAAATAACATGAATAAATAAAAGTGACATGAGGCTTATGTGGCCGATTGTGTGGCACAGTGAGAGGCGTTGGATGAATGGAAGAAACCTTGACTTGGAAATGCATCCGACGATGTTAACACCTTCTTCTCCAAATCAAATTTTTCAACTTTGTGAATAGTAACCCGCAGCTCCATGAACATGAGTTTTTTGCTACTTTGAAGCACCATAACTCCATCAATAATTATCCGTTTCGCACAACATTTTGGTCAAACTTGAAGGAAAAAAATCAAGGAATCCAAATATGGTCTTAGATTTTCTTGAAACTCTCTCTAACTCCCAAAACGTGGCACCTCAAGAAAAACTCAAGAACCAAAAATTATCATGTAACTCATCTTTTGTGTACTAGAATCCATGTAGGAGATGAGAGCAATGTAATGCAACAACAATAATGCAAGAAAGACTCATAAATCATGAGTTATGTCGAATTCTTTATACCTCCGAAAAATGGCTTATGGAGCTTCACTCGATCACCAATTCTTTGAGAAAATGATGTGGACACGTCCTATAATTGATGAGGAAGGTGTTTGGATGGAAAGAAAGGAGTGAATTGATGGAAAACAAAAAATCAATTTTTCACTTGGAGCTCACTTTAATGGAGTTGTGTAGCTTGGTTCATGCATCAATTATGGCCAAAAAAGTGTTGAATCAATTGTAAGAATGATAAGGAATGTATTTGCAATGGTGGAATGAACCAAAAGTGGGAGAAAAATAGAATTGAAAATTTGAGTTTTCAAGTGTAGAAAAATGTGGGGAAAATGGAAAAATGGTGAAGAGAAAAATGAAGATTCAATATGATTTGCAAATGGATAAAAATGGATTCAACATCAACTATCACCAACCTTTACTCTTAATGATCTCAATCCAATATATAGGAGAGCATGGAAAGATCTAGAGACTTCTAGCTCAATCCAAGATGATTCTAGAAACTTCAAGAATTTCTCATGTTATGACATAATCCCCATCTCATGATATCTCCCTTCAATCTAACTTTCATCCCCTTAAACACTTTTGAAAATCTCATGACATGAGTTATTGAAGAGTGTATGATGCTTACCAAGCTAATCCCTTGCCTTGTGTTAAGTTTCACATGAATACCTTATTATGCAAGTAATGGATTTACAAAGCAACCTCATTTTTAAAGCCCTATCTCAAAATTGTGGCTGAACCAAAGTCTTTAAAATGTTGTTTAGACTCAATTTGACATATTACATGACCCATTTTGGATTTATAGATTGCCCAAACCAAATTTCCCTTTGAACTTTTTCAAGTTATATGCCATTTTTAAGCCATTTTCACCAACTTTTATCAATCTGAGTTCTATGCATTTCCAAACTTCCATGACCTCTTTTATAGACTCAAAATGCCATTTTGAGCAACTTTGATGTTGTGAAGTTTTTTATTTGAAGCTTCCTTGTATGAGTTTTGGGCATAGGCTAAGAATGACCTATAATTCCACTTTCCCAAAATACCCCTGACTTGCACAAGCTATAACTTGAGCTTCACATATCATATGAAGGCATACCATACCTTTTTGGGAAGGGGAGATCATGAGGAACAACCCTTATGTTTGACAAGAATTCATTTGAAATCTCCTTGAGGGGTAAAAATTGCTTGGAAGACAGGCAACTTTCACAGACAAATTTTAGTGTTCTCAGATGACCTGTAACTTGCACGAGCTAGAACTTGAGTTCTATAAATCATCTTGATGACTTCCACCACTCAAATTAAAGCTATGAAGATGCTATACAAGTCTCATGTGGACCAAAAGTTCATATGAAGCTTGCATCTTGAGTTACACTGCTTGGAAGTTTGACCTGAATCAGAGGATTTTACACTGAAACCCTAATTTGGTAACTTCACTTCTTCTTGATTTCTCTTGATTTTTCTTTGGCACAACACCATATCCATATCCATATAGCAAATAATTAATCCCACATTCTTCAAATGATCCTTGATACCTTTCAAAACAAGTCTTTGACCTAGGGTTGGCCTAGTGCTGACCCAGATAAAACCCTAGTTGACTGACTTCAACTGAGGCTCTTGCAATCATTCCAATGACTTGGTTACTCCTCAAAAATGATCATCTAGGCTCTTCATAACATCCATACACACCTCATGCTCTTGGCTCATGGCTCACACTTCCTCTGATGATCCCCAAATAACCTCAAGATAGGGGAGAACTCATTGATCAACCTGTCAACTCTTCAAAGCTTAAATTCTTCCCTGATGACCTGAGTAGTCTTGAATATGAATGAAACCCTTGAATATGCCTCTTGAGATAAGAATAGCACTTGATCCCCTGATTAAGATAGCTTGCTTATGCTATGCAATGCAGATGAATACACTATGTATATGATGCCAATGCAAATGATTATGCAATTGAAACATAAACCTAGGTTAGAAAAGGTTGGGCAAATTTTGGGGTGCAACAGCTGCCCCTATTCAAACGGCTTGGACCCGGCTGAATGAAGAGCGCGCAGCCTTCAGACATTCGAGGTACGAGACGGTTGAATACGAAAGTACCCGGAAATTTGCCAACCGCAAAATAAATTGCGAATACGACTACTGCTTGGGGAAAATATCATTCAGGAAACCGAATCCGGTTGTCACGGCAACAACTGATCAATTATCTGATAAGAACTGACTTGATTTCGTCCTCAACCACCTGCGTGACGCCACAGGCCTTGAATCCACAATTAATTCCAAATTTTGCTACAATGAGCATGCATCGAGCCAAAGGACCACGTCGAAAACACAAAAGTCTTGACCTTCGCTTGTAGAGAAGCAAACAAAATGCTACGTAAAGCGCGAATCAGGCATCCGGTGACTTGAACAAGTTACTCTGTGGGATACATCTCCGACGACACAGATACTTGAACAAATAATTCCGCAGGGAGCCACTCCGTTAGCACGGGTAATGATTCTGCCAACACCGATAATAATTCCTTTGACAAAAGGTAACAACTCCATCGACCAGGATAACAAACTGCCTCAAACAAGGCATAATAACTCCTCAAACCAGGGTGTAACTCCTTCAACCAGGGTAATAACTCCTTCAACCAGGATATAACTCCTTCAACCAGGGCAACAACTCTCTCAACCAGGGTAATAACTCCTTCAACCAGGGTATAACTCCTTCAACCAGGGAAACAACTCCCTCAACCAGGGTAATAACTCCTTCAACCAGGGCAACAACTCCCTCCACCAGGGTAATAACTCCTTCAACCAGGGTATAACTCCTTCAACCAGGGCAACAACTCCCTCAACTAGGGTAATAACTCCTTCAACCAGGGTATAACTCCTTCAACCAGGGTAATAACTCCGAAGGTTTAATCCACAAGATTCTTGTAACAACAATCCGAAGAAAAACTCTACTGGGGTAATAACTCCTTCAACCAGGGTATAACTCCTTCAACCAGGGCAACAACTCCCTCCACCAGGGTAATAACTCCTTCAACCAGGGTATAACTCCTTCAACCAGGGCAACAACTCCCTCAACCAGGGTAATAACTCCTTCAACCAGGGTATAACTCCTTCAACCAGGGCAACAACTCCCTCAACCAGGGTAATAACTCCTTCAACCAGGGCAACAACTCCCTCCACCAGGGTAATAACTCCTTCAACCAGGGTATAACTCCTTCAACCAGGGCAACAACTCCCTCAACCAGGGCAATAACTCCTTCAACCAGGGTATAACTTCTTCAACCAGGGTAATAACTCCGAAGGTTTAATCCACAAGATTCTTGTAACAACAATCCGAAGAAAAACTCTACTGGGGTAATTCTGACGACAACCGTCAAACACCTACTTCGACGACAGGTAGTAATTTCAAGATTTTCAATACTGACGTGACAACAGTCTGAAGAAAACTTCGATGGGGAAGAAGAGAAGCTTAACCAAGCAACTCTGATGGGGAAGAAAACTCTACTGGGGAAATCACGGCGATAACTCCAAAAAATCTGAACTATGAAATCTTGTAATGCCGACATAACAGCGACCTGAGAAGGACTCAGCTGGGGAAAAGAGAAACTCAACCAAGCAACTCTGCTAGGGGTCCACATGATAGGACGAACACGATCACTGCTCGCCTTGCGCCACAAATCCGACTATCCGAACATCTTCCTGAATCATAATCTCAATTATCTGCAGGGGAAAACAAACATCTGAAACCAACGAGATAACCAACCTGGTTTATGTTTCTGAATACGTACGTTCGGTAATGACGTAATGTTTCCATATAGCATGGAAATGCTACGTATTTGGGTTAGATGCAAGTATGATGATACCTGCAAATGCAATAAGGCGCTCCAGCAAAATAAATGCTGAAGACAAAGCTAACTCCGCCGAGGATAACCGGATATCACAGAATTATTCCAGCCAAAATAAATGCTGGAAAAGTGAAACCAACTCCGCTGGGGAATAACATATGTGCCAAGTATGATTGGACTCCTCTGGGGAAAACAGACGGAGTCTTCCTGCGTACTAATGAAGATTGGATTTGAAACTGACGTGCCAACACGGACGGGCCTTACAGTGATCGCCAATAAGAATTGGACTTTTAGGCTATCTGCAATGGGTCAGGTACAACTGACGCTGAACAACATTCTGTCTGAATTCACAGTCCCTGGTTGACGGATCAGAAGATAGTAACATGACTTCCCGACATTCGTCTAACACCTTAAGATTGACTAAATCTGCTCGAATAACTCTAAATAACCCTGATGGTACTGAGAAGAACAATCCCTTTGCTTCTGACATGCCCCAGCCTGCGGGACCTCTGTGGGGATAGTCCTCAAAAGGGAACCTGAACATTTGTACCCCGTTGGTCTGATATGAACTGCCCCAGCATTCTGAATTTCGGAGAAATACTTCACACCAAATGCCCCTCGAGTAAAGAATAACTTCTGCGCTCTTAAGATGGCCTGCCCCTGATTGCAATGACTTTGCCCCTGATTAGCTGATCCAGAGCAGTACCTCCAACTACGAGAGATTTACCGAATCTCGACCTGATTGCCCCAGAGTAACTGACTTTGAATGGCTGACCTGACTGGGGAGCACCTAATGGCTTGCCCCGGCTTGCAGAGCATTCGGGCGCTCTACATTCTATCCTGACCATACTTTCCACTGTAGGAAACTTTTCTGCTGTCAAGCGCTTACTCGCAAGTAAAAAAAGTTGTTCTGCGTAAAAGACGTATTAATGCAACACATATGATAGTTTTGACATCCAATCTGTTCACTGGGAGAAGGGAAAAACAGTTTATAGCATATAATGCACAAAACATTTATCAACATCAGTACCAACATGGTAAGAGGAACCCTTTCAGGAGTCAGAATCGACGCGACCTTTACCGAAGTATGCTTTCGAAACAACCTGCTTCAATTAGGACTTTTGAAGGTTATAACATGGTCAGGTTCACGGTTTTGAAGGAAAGGATAAAGGCTCAAAGTTTATTTTAACCCACCCATTCTCCTTGATGTTCTTCGATCCTATGTTCAGCTAATTCGACCTTAGCACTCACCTCTCAGAGGCTGAAAGATAGGAGTGATAGTTCGAGAAATTATGATTGTTGGGAGTGACAGCCACTCACCTTTCGTCTTTGACACTTGAAGTCACACGACTCGTATTTCATTTGAGGATTTTTCTATCCTTTCATTTTTCATATCCCTAACTTTTGCCTGGACTGACTCTTTTGAGTTCTTTTGGTTTTTTGAGTCCAGCGGGATGCCCTCATTTTTGCCTAAGTCAATTGTTTTCTTTTCTTGACTTAGCGGGCTTTTGATTTCTTTTTTCTCTTTTTCCTTTCGAACAAGTCGTGTGACGCTGGTTGTCTGACTCTTTGGGGAATGATGTGACTGTTTCACTCCTAATGCTGAACCATTGTGGTTTCTTAGGCACGACCTCTAGAGGTGTGATTGATCCTCGAACGGACACTCCTTTTGCAATTTGGACGCTCGGTCAAATTAGCTAACACCTACCCTGCCCCAGGTTAAGATTGAGGGTTTTTCATTCACAGAAAGAAACTCCTACTACAAGGCTCAAAGGGGTTGACAAGGGATTATCTTCCTTATATCTCCGGTGTTTAGGGATTTGAAACAATGCCTGTACATCATCAGCAGGTTTTGTTTCAAAAAGCATACAATCGGAATTTTGCATGTCGTTCATTTTCGTCATCCTCCCCGGATTCCTCTTGACCAGGCGTTGGACATTTGTAAAAACAATTAGTGAACACGAATGGATTTAATCAAAACATGCATATTTATTTCATTATCATCAATTGAATGGAAACAACAAGTTTTACAAACAAGATTGCATTTTAAACAGGAAAGAAACTACAAACGTAAAGAAATGACAAGATAAAACAAAGAAAAATGCCAGCTTTCGAGAACCGGGCTTTCACATCTGTCCTGCTGCTGAACCAGCTACCTTCACAATCAGTTATTAGAGGCAGCCTGCCACTGTTCTGATCTACTTTTAACGGCCCACCCGAACTATAGAACTCCTCTTTGTCCACCATACTCTAGCCTATTCATGGTTTGGCATTGGTTGTTGTGTAATATTGGGCCCTTCCGTACCAAAATTAATAGCAGTGCTATCAAGCAAATCTTGCACTTTATGCTTGAAAGCGTGGCAGTTTTCGATATTATGGCCGGGTGCCCCAGAGTGGAATTCACAATGCTCATTAGCGTTATAACTGGGCGGGGGGATCCCTGTCGGAGGAGCCATCGTTCTTTTCTCGACCAACTGTAACCGTAACAAATTCTGAAGAAGCTCAGCGTACGATACTGACGGCGGATCAAATACCCTTTTCGGCTTCCCGTTCTGAATTCTTCGCTGAGCCGGATGTTGTTGCCCCTGCTGCTGCGGCTGTTGCTGATGTTGCGCGGGGATTGTCACACTTGCAACTTGTTGCGGTTGGTATTGCCTCCATCCCCTATTTCTTCCCCGAGAGCTACATACCGAATTGGCATCTTCCTGTTTTCTACCCCCGAAAGCTTTCTTATTGCTTCCAGCTGAAGCAGACTCTCCCGCTTGAATCTTACCGCTTTTTATCCCGTTTTCTATACGCTCCCCCATCAGGATCAAATCGGAGAAGGTACTCATTGAGAAGTTGAGCAGCCGGTCATAGTACATTCCTGAGAATGTCCCTACGAACAAGTCCATCATTTCACGCTCCACCATAGGAGGTTGTACTCTGGCAGCCAAATCACGCCATCTCTGGGCGTATTCTTTGAAGCTTTCACTGGGCTTCTGAGAGAGGCTTTGCAGCTGAACCCGGTTAGGGGCGAGATCGCTGTTGTATTGGTAATGCTTCACGAAAGCATCCGCTAGCTATTTCCAGCTTTTATCTGTGTTGGCTCTAGGCTCATATACCATTCCAGCGACGACCCTGACAAGCTGTCCTGGAAGAAATGCATGAGCATCTTTTCATCGTCTGAATATGCGGACATCCTCCTGTAAAATGAACGAACATGTACCCTCAGGCACGTGTCCCCTTTATATTTATCAAAAGATGGCGCTTTGAATTTCAGAGGTACCCTCAGCCCTGGTACCAATCCCATATTGGACATATCCAGCCCAAGAGCATTCTGGCTGGCTAACCCGTTCACTTTCTCTTCTAGCAATCTCATCTGATGGTTGTCATCCCTGGCTCTTTCATAACCCTCGTTCTGACCAGAGAACACATCCTCCTGACGATCCTCCCAGCGAGGTACTGCATCGTATCCAACATAATCTGCATCACGGCCCGGACCCGTTTGGAAGTACCTGGGGTCATACCTCAGATTGCCCGTCTCTTGAGCGTTGTATGCGCTAGTTCCATATCCACGATTACCATAACCATAGTCACCAAACCCAGCCTTGGTGCCAACAATGTTGCCATACCCCATGTTCACACCATTGAAGCCCTGGTTACCATTAATACCACTCATTCCGACATTCTCAACGCCCCCATTGAAACCCTGATTGACATTACCCACAAATACCCCAGCAGTATCTGCATTGGCATTCATATTACTGGTGTTCCCACCTCCACCTACAGGACCGGTTTCTCTAGCATTCAAACCGTTTACGGGAATAACATCAGCACTTTGACGATTCTCAACTCGGGGAGAAACAGCAATATTTTCACCATGTGGTGTCCCGTTGTTTTCAGCCCGTGCGACTATCGGTTGAACCAGATTCTGCAGCTGCTCTTGTCCTTTGGCGATGGTCTCCATGGTTTGCATGAGCAGGGCCATCCTGTCATGCATCTCTTGCATTTCACTCTGCACGTTGTCCATGATCTTCTTGTGATTAGTTCTGGTAGAGTAACGGTGGACCCGCTTTTCTGCAATCCTGAAAATACCTGGATATATGGATGAAGAATATAAGATACACGGATCACAAACCTGTAATGCAAATATGAGTATGTATGCAAAATGCAATATGTGTCTGCGCATTAGGGAATATTACTCCCTCCGTTCTAGTGCTAATACATTTGATACAGGGCAGCGCCATGACAGTACGGTGACGAAAGTTGCAAGAAGTTGAAATTCAATCACAAAAGAGAAAACAACTCATATATTGAACAGGCCTTCAAAGGCAAAAGTATAACTCTTCTTGAAGCTAGCCCTAACCTCATCATCCGCAAGGGCAATCAAACTCAATATAGAATTCACATCCGGAGTGGGCAGCTTATACGCAACTGTCTTCCGCACACTACCCATATCAACAATCAGAAGTCCGGAGCACTAGAACAGGGAAGTATGTAATGCACCTGCAGCACAGACACACGTTAATGAAATGCAATGATAAATGGGTATGCAAACAATGCAATGCAAACAGCTGCAACAGGGGATCAAGTGCCCTGAATAAGAAGCCCAAGTCACACCAAGAACAGGTCTCAGACAGACCCTCCAATACTCATCAAACCCTGGTCTCAGACAGACCTCACAAAGAACTCCAGCCTGGTCTCGGATAGACCCAATAATGTAACCCACACCTGGTCTCTGACAGACCTAGTAACAGTCCATAAAATATCCACAATCCTGTATCTCATAAGAAATAAACCGGTAGTCTGAAGGTCAAGTTACCTGCATGCCCCAAGTCCCTCTCACAGGTAGATGTCCCTATAACTGGCACAAGGTACGACATCCTATGCGGTCGTTGGCGTCACAGACTTTCAGGGTTGAGGATACGATACCCAGAAGGTGTGGCATCATCAAATCCTGAAGAGGCCTCACTTAGCCAACTTCCAAATGATCGGTCCCCGGAGTCGACAATCCAACTAACCAACAGCCCACTGCACCCAAAGGGTGAAACAGGAAGTCAACCAGAAGGACCTTGTCCGAGCGTAGATTTCGCGGGAAGCTAGTACATGCAAAGCATGCACACCCCCACTAATCTCTACTCTAATTCTAGGTGCACTAAAGCCCAGGTCCGGCTTATCTCTCAATCATAGAACCCCCATCAAACCCACAATACAGCAATAATAATGATAATAAAATACTGAAATGTAAATACAGAAATGTAAATCCATACAAAGCCCACGACGGGAAAACAAGCGCTAGAATTGACTCGCGTAGGAAACCGTTGGGTCCCCAGCAGAGTCGCCAGCTGCTGGGGATGACCCAGACAGCTAGGAATAAATCCTAAGGCGAGACTCGCATAGGGAACCATCGTATTTCCCCAGCAGAGTCGTCAGCTGTCGCTACTGCGAAAATCGGCGCCGGCTGAACAGAAGAGTCACCACCGTGCGTTATTTATCCCAAAGGAGGGAAAGGAAACGCTCAAAGTAAACCTAACGCAAAGACGGGAAAAGGTATGGTCATCGCAACCAAAACCTGGATTCGGGAGTCGGTTACACAAGGGGAAGGTATTAGCACCCCTCACGTCCATCGTACTCGATGGGATCCACGCTTGCTTGTTTGTACGGACTACACTTCTATCTAAACTAAAGGATGAGGTCTGAAAAGAAAAGAAAACCTGACTCGGCAAAGCATCGCACTTTATGCCTACGTATTCCCGTCTGGAACGAGAAATCAGAGTCAACGTAGTTCGCCTAACTACGGGTGAAGGTGGGGAAGGTTGCTCGCTAGGATATCGCATCCTATGCCTACGTACTTCCACACTGCATGAAAGATCAGAGCAAACGTAGTTCGGGCTACACACGACACAAGCTGTTCAAGTGTCTTTAATGAAAAATCTCACCTTAAACAAGGGTTTTCTTATTATCAGTCCCTGAAGGACAAAAAGGTTGATGTTTGTTCAAATCTTTTGACGGAAGAAATGAATTGATTTTGTTATAGCCTTTATTAATGTTTTTCTGTTGTTTTGAGGTAAGAAGAGATGACACTCTAAAATCCTAGGGTTAAAAAGGGAATAAAATCTACCCTAATGTTATCATACATGGATTAGCTCCTAATGTCTATCACATCCTCCCTTGAACAAGGAAGAATGGAAGTCCTACGGGAAAGGAAAACGAAAGGAAGAAACGGAAATACAAGTAATAACCGCATACAAGTGAACATGAATATAGCAATGGTAAATGCAATGCAAAGGAGGGAGGACAGTCCGTCTCAACCTCAAGCCCATTCATGGATGGAATAAGAAAATATCAAGTGATCATATGCAAAGAATCGAGTGAAAACTCCGAATGAAACGCGTAATCCACTATTTGGAATCGCAACGTGCTATCATGCAAACAAGTCGATAATTGGGCAAGCTACACATACAAATAACAGCCACCTAAGGGGTCTTCCAATACCTCTAACCTATCTATAATAAGAAATATAAACCACCGCGTTCACCACGCAAACACAAATCGGCCGTTGGAGCCTTAACAAAAATAAAGTTCGTTCGGAAGTCCAAATTACAAGTTCGAATACAAAACATAAGAAAAATAGAAAAAGGTGCTAAAAAAAATCAAATAAAAATCTCCCATTACCTACATCAATCCACAAACCAGGGGTGAGAGATACCATAAAAATATCCACAAGGAAATGGTCAAATAAGATGGAAACATTGCAAGATATCTCATGTATACCAAAGGAAAGATTAAAGTGGAGCATGTTAAAGAAAGCATCCAAAACCAATTAAAATGGTACAATAAAATTCCCACAAAAATACATCACAGTACCTCATCATGTGTAGAATACCCCTGCAAATGCTTTGACGTTTAAACAATGTTTTGATAGGTCAAACAAAATTCACAAAATGATAGCACTAGCATTGCTAATTTTTTGACAACTAAAATGTAAAAAAATCTAATAAAATGACGAAAAATGGAAAAAATATGGTTCCAATTCTGTAAAATTCCAGACATCTTGAGGATTACGCAGAAAAAAATGGGGATCAAAAAGACTAATTTTCCTATTTTTTATGATTATTTGAAGTCAGCATATAAAACAGAAAAAATAAAAGAAACATGGCAATAGGAAAATAAAAGAAAATAACATGAATAAATAAAAGTGACATGAGGCTTATGTGGCTGATTGCGTGGCGCAGTGAGAGGCGTTGGATGAATGGAAGAAACCTTGACTTGGAAATGCATCCGACGATGTTAACACCTTCTTCTCCAAATCAAATTTTTCAACTTTGTGAATAGTAACCCGCAGCTCCATGTACATGAGTTTTTTGCTACTTTGAAGCACCATAACTCCATCAATAATTATCCGTTTCGCACAAAATTTTGGTCAAACTTGAAGGAAAAAAATCAAGGAATCCAAATATGGTCTTAGATTTTCTTGAAACTCTCTCTAACTCCCAAAACGTGGCACCTCAAGAAAAACTCAAGAACCAAAAATTGTCATGAAACTCATCTTTTTTTGTACTAGAATCCATGTAGGAGATGAGAGCAATGTAATGCAACAACAATAATGCAAGAAAGACTCATAAATCATGAGTTATGTCGAATTCTTTATACCTCCGAAAAATGGCTTATGGAGCTTCACTCGATCACCAATTCTTTGAGAAAATAATGTGGACACGTCCTATAATTGATGAGGAAGGTGTTTGGATGGAAAGAAAGGAGTGAATTGATGGAAAACAAAAAATCAATTTTTCACTTGGAGCTCACTTTAATGGAGTTGTGTAGCTTGGTTCATGCATCAATTATGGCCAAAAAAGTGTTGAATCAATTGTAAGAATGATAAGGAATGTATTTGCAATGGTGGAATGAACCAAAAGTGGGAGAAAAATGGAATTGAAAATTTGAGTTTTCAAGTGTAGAAAAATGTGGGAAAAATGGAAAAATGGTGAAGAGAAAAATGAAGATTCAATATGATTTGCAAATGGATAAAAATGGATTCAACATCAACTATCACCAACCTTTACTCTTAATGATCTCAATCCAATATATAGGAGAGCATGGAAAGATCTAGAGACTTCTAGCTCAATCCAAGATGATTCTAGAAACTTCAAGAATTTCTCATGTTATGACATAATCCCCATCTCATGATATCTCCCTTCAATCTAACTTGCAGCCCCTTAAACACTTTTGAAAATCTCATGACATGAGTTATTGAAGAGTGTATGATGCTTACCAAGCTAATCCCTTGCCTTGTGTTAAGTTTCACATGAATACCTTATTATGCAAGTAATGGATTTACAAAGCAATCTCATTTTTAAAGCCCTATCTCAAAATTGTGGCTGAACCGAAGTCTTTAAAATGTTGTTTAGACTCAATTTGACATATTACATGACCCATTTTGGATTTATAGATTGCCCAAACCAAATTTCCCTTTGAACTTTTTCAAGTTATATGCCATTTTTAAGCCATTTTCACCAACTTTTATCAATCTGAGTTCTATGCATTTCCAAACTTCCATGACCTCTTTAATAGACTCAAAATGCCATTTTGAGCAACTTTGATGTTGTGAAGTTTTTCATTTGAAGCTTCCTTGTGTGAGTTTTGGGCATAGGCTAAGAATGACCTATAATTCCACTTTCCCAAAATACCCCTGACTTGCACAAGCTATAACTTGAGCTTCACATATCAGATGAAGGCATACCATACCTTTTTGGGAAGGGTAGATCATGAGGAACAACCCTTATGTTTGCCAAGAATTCATTTGAAATCTCCTTGAGGGGTAAAAGTTTCTTGGAAGACAGGCAACTTTCACAGACAAATTTTAGTGTTCTCAGATGACCTGTAACTTGCACGAGCTAGACCTTGAGTTCTATAAATCATCTTGATGACTTCCACCACTCAAATTAAAGCTATGAAGATTCTCTACAAGTCTCATGTGGACCAAAAGTTCATATGAAGCTTGCATCTTGAGTTACACTGCTTGGAAGTTTGACCTGAATCAGGGGATTTTACACTGAAACCCTAATTTGGTAACTTCACTTCTTCTTGATTTCTCTTGATTTTTATTTGGCACAACGCCATATCCATATCCATGTAGCAAATAATGAATCCCACATTCTTCAAATGATCCTTGATACCTTTCAAAACAAGTCTTTGACCTAGGGTTGGCCTAGTGCTGACCCAGATAAAACCCTAGTTGACTGACTTCAACTGAGGCTCTTGCAATCATTCCAATGACTTGGTTACTCCTTAAAAATGATCATCTAGGCTCTTCATAACATCCATACACACCTCATGCTCTTGGCTCATGGCTCACACTTCCTCTGATGATCCCCAAATAACCTCAAGATAGGGGAGAACTCACTGATCAACCTGTCAACTCTTCAAAGCTCAAATTCTTCCCTGATGACCTGAGTAGTCTTGAATATGAATGAAACCCTTGAACATGCCTCTTGAGATAAGAATAGCACTTGATCCCCTATTTAAGATATCTTGCTTATGCTATGCAATGCAGATGAATACACTATGTACATGATGACAATGCAAATGACTATGCAATTGAAACATAAACCTAGGTTAGAAAAGGTTGGGCAAATTTTGGGGTGCAACACTCCCCTAACAGCTTCTTTGTCTTGGGATGATCAGGCTGAACAAGCAATCCCTCTATGAGTAGACTCCTCTGCTTAAGAACTCGCCGCAAGTCGTCGATGGACTCTCCCCATGTGCCTTCACCAAAGCACTCATCTAGCTTCCTCTTCTGGGATCGAGCTTCCTTTCTGAGGGAATCAACTTGCTTCAGTGCATCTTGAAGAGCATATC
Organism: Lathyrus sativus; assembly: GCA_963859935.3. NCBI lineage: Eukaryota > Viridiplantae > Streptophyta > Magnoliopsida > Fabales > Fabaceae > Lathyrus > Lathyrus sativus. Next base: position 169,590,637 of record OZ012735.1, on the reverse strand, counting down.
TAGTCATGACTTCTTCTTCATGCTGCCTCCTGGTGGCCTTCAATTGGTCCTGAAGATTGGAGATCTGTTGCTTCAACTTATCCTCCCGTTCCTTGTTGTTAGTAAGAGTGGCATTCCACGTCTTATTGAATGAAGCGATCTCTCGGTAAGCGATGTCCAACGACTTCTTCTTAGCTTCCATCATGTCATGAGAGCTCTTAAAGTCTTGTCCCAGGCGTTCCCGCTTCTGCTTTTCTTCAACCAACTTAGTCTTCAACAAGGTTACCATCTCAGTTTGTTGTTGAAGGGAGTACGCAGCTTCGTTCTTCTCACTTCGAATCTGGGCCAATTCTCTTTCTAGCTCTTCATTAGCCATTATCAAAGCCTCCTTTTCCTTCACCACTTGCTCGTAAACCTCAACGGGAACAGTCGTGGGTTCCTCTACCGGAGTAGGAACAGGAGATGACACAAAAGGATAGGGCATCTGAATCTGCTTGACCCTTTCTCGCATCCAAGCTTTGTACGGAGGATAAGCCTGACAGTCGCTCTTTCCCAACAATGGTTTTCCCCTTCTAGAGATGCGATTCCAAGCGTACTGCAGCTTGGCCAATAAGTCTCCACTCAGGTCACCTGTGAAGTACAGAGATTCTTGTACCTCTTCTGCCTTCGGCGGGCTCTTCAATGCATATCCAAACTGACGAACAAGTAAAGAAGGATTGTAATTGATACATCCTTTCCTCCCAATTAAGGGCACGTTTGGATATCCTGCACAGCTAAAAATAATCTCGGAACCCAGCAAATTCCTATCAAACCAAACCATCTCCTCAGAAGTCAATCTCATAAGGCGCTCGGACCAATCAGACTCATTTGCAAGCTCTACGAAAGGACCCTTCTTCGGTAAGTGTTTATCAAACCACATCTTCAGTAAAGGCACACAACAATGAACACTCTTCCCTCGCCGGTTCTCATTCTTGTAATGGAGGGAATGGTAGAAATCCCCAATCAATGTCGGTACTGGATTACCGGCAGCAAACAGATGAAGCGCATCAAAGTCAACAAAATCTGGGAGGTTTGGGAATAGCACTATCCCATATATACACAAAGCCAACAAAGCGTTGAATACCACCCAGCAGCCACTATTGGCATACTCTCGCGCCTTGCTAACCAGAAAGCTAAGAGCGAATCCAGGAATCCCGTACCAAGAAGTCACTAACAGCTCAGAAGCATCCATATGCAAAGCTACCGCTAAATCCTCCAACTTAGGCTTAGCGTCAAAATGGATGAACGGGACCTTGTTCTGTACTGGCAAACTAAGGAATTCTGCATATTCCTCCATAGTCGGACCCATAAGGAAGTCTGTAAACGTGAAGCATCTCAAAGCAGGATCGTAAAACTGCAGCAATGTATACAATCCATTCAAATCATATGCACTGGGTCTACAAACCAAGCTCAAAAGTCTCCCATAACTCTTCTTGAAGCTAGCCCTAACCTCATCATCCGCAAGGGCAATCAAACTCAATATAGAATTCACATCCGGAGTGGGCAGCTTATACGCAACTGTCTTCCGCACACTACCCATATCAACAATCAGAATTCCGGAGCACTAGAACAGGGAAGTATGTAATGCACCTGCAGCACAGACACACGTTAATGAAATGCAATGATAAATGGGTATGCAAACAATGCAATGCAAACAGCTGCAACAGGGTATCAAGTGCCCTGAATAAGAAGCCCCAGTCACACCAAGAACAGGTCTCAGACAGACCTTCCAATACTCATCAAATCCTGGTCTCAGACAAACCTCACAAAGAACTCCAGCCTGGTCTCGGATAGACCCAATAATATAACCCACACCTGGTCTCTGACAGACCTAGTAACAGTCCATAAAATATCCACAATCCTGTATCTCATGAGAAATAAACCGGTAGTCTGAAGGTCAAGTTACCTGCATGCCCCAAGTCCCTCTCACAGGTAGATGTCCCTATAACTGGCACAAGGTACGGCATCCTATGCGGTCGTCGGCGTCACAGACTTTCAGGGTTGATGATACGATACCCAGAAGGTGTGGCATCATCAAATCCTGAAGAGGCCTCACTTAGCCAACTTCCAAATGATCGGTCCCCGGAGTCGACAATCCAACTAACCAACAGCCCACTGCACCCAAAGGGTGAAACAGGAAGTCAACCAGAAGGACCTCGTCCGAGCGTAGATTTCGCGGGAAGCTAGTACATGCAAAGCATGCACACCCCCACTAATCTCTACTCTAATTCTAGGTGCACTCAAGCCCAGGTCCGGCTTATCTCTCAATCATAGAACCCCCATCAAACCCACAATACAACAATAATAATGATAATAAAATGTTGAAATGTAAATACATAAATGTAAATCCATACAAAGCCCACGACGGGAAAACAAGCGCATAGGATTGACTCGCGTAGGGAACCGTTGGAGTCCCCAGCAGAGTCGCCAGCTGTCGCTACTGCGAAAATCGGCGCCGGCTGAACAGAAGAGTCGCCACCGTGCGTTATTTATCCCAAAGGAGGGAAAGGAAACGCTCGAAGTAAACCTAACGCAAAGACGGGAAAAGGTATGTTCATCGCAACCAAAACCTGGATTCGGGAGTCGGTTACGCAAGGGGAAGGTATTAGCACCCCTCACGTCCATCGTACTCGATGAGATCCACGCTTGCTTGTTTGTACGGATTACACTTCTATCTAAACTAAAGGATGAGGTCTGAAAAGAAAAGAAAACATGACTCGGTAAAGCATCGCACTTTATGCCTACGTATTCCCGTCTGGAACGAGAAATCGGAGTCAACATAGTTCGCCTAACTACGGGTGAAGGTGGGGAAGGTTGCTCGCTAGGACATCGCATCCTATGCCTACGTACTTTCATACAGCATGAAAGATCAGAGCAAACGTAGTTCGGGATATGCACGACACAAGCTGTTCAAGTGTCTTTTATGAAAAATATCACCTTAAACAAGGGTTTTCTTATTGCAAAAAGGTTTGTTTGTTCAAATCTTTTGACGGAAGAAATGAATTGATCTCTGTTATAACCTTTATTAATGTTTTTCTGTTGTTTTGAAGAAAGGAAAGATGACACTCTAAAATCCTAGGGTTAAAAAGGAATAAAATCTATCCTAATGTTATCATACATGGGTTAGCTCCTAATGTCTGTCATGTTACTCTCTTGCACGGAGAGAAACAGAGCTCCTAAGGGAATAAACGGAAAGCAAAAACAGATACAGTAAACAGTAAAATAATGAATACAGCAAACAAGCTAGGCAAGGGAGCCAAACTCTACCTCGACCTGAACACAATAGGTAAAAGTGAAGCACACTCACTTTAAACCTAGGGGAATTAATACACACAATACAGAAAAAGCCCCAAGCTCTGACAGCTAACTCCAAAGTTGATGCACAACACATCCTCTAAATGAACCTCCAAGCTCTTTCTTCATTAGGCCCCCCAAGCTCTAGCTAGCTTCTTGCTTTGACAATCTTCATCTTCAATGATCTCCATCTTCAAGGGTAAGCACTCCAGGATAACAGAAAAGAATCAAGAGAGATGTTGTTTGGCATGCTAAGCAGCTCATGAACAACCAAAGGAAGCTCACAAGGGATTAGCATAGTGGGACAGGTTCCCTCAAAGTTCTACCTCTAAGACCAATCACTTATCCCTCCAAAGGAGGGAGGTGAGTTCTTAGAGGGACTTTTAGTCACTGGGAAAGAATGGAAGCACAGGAAGCATTCCATGTTTCATGAATCAACCTCCTAATCTAGAGCTCTACCTAGCTCCTAAACCCTAAAGTCTTCAACAGCTGAACTCATCAACCTCTGGATCTTTGGTCTTCAATCTTCTCCTCATCATGCTCCTTCAACAAGGTTCTCAAGCAGGCAAAGTCCCCAAAACAAATCTCCCAAATGAAACCCCAAAGATAAACCCCAAAGACAGACAATTATCATAACAAGCAAACAATACAATCAGTCAATTTCAGAAAATATCCTAAAAATACAAAGACAAGGGGGAAAAATTCTAACGCTTATTTACAATGGTCTATTACACCTACCCATAATATCCCTATATTCCCATACCCAAAATCAAACTAAAACTACTAAAAGAAATGATTTACTTCACCTATGTCACACCTAAAACCCTAATTTCATTACACTAGTCTCACCTAATCAAAGTACCTCACAATTAATCCTAAAAATTAAGAATAAAATCCTACATACAATCTAAAGTCCTAAGTGAAATATCCTAAAAAGAATGGGTTCAAAATATAAAAGGAGAGTCTTAAACTAAAATCAACAAAGTGAAGTATCAACTAAATCATCTAAAAAAGCTATTTAAATGAAAAATATACTAAAAATGTCAAAACAAAATAAAATGCTATTTTTATTACACATTATTTTTCTTGACAGAATTATAAAACCAACACAAAAAGAAGCAATTAAAAATGAGCATTTTTCATTTTTATATGGGTTTTACAAAATCAAAGGAAATTAAAGAAAAAATAACAAAATAAAAGAAAATAGGAGAGGGAGGTGTCAATAGCATGTGCGCCTAGTGTATTATTCAATGGGCTCAGATCAGGGAGGTGGTAAAAGCAAATGCGCCAGACCCAGCATATTCAGAAAATTAAATGAAAAAATAAAAGAAAAAGATGACACCCACGGTGTGAATAGCAGAGGAATTAAGTTCATTTTCACTTGGGCTGCATTAGGGGGGTGGGGATAATGCTTTTGGATCCAGGCCCAACGTTTCTATTAATGAAACGCGGCGTTTTAAACATGGCCAGGTTTCCCTCCAGATTTCAAATTGAATACAGCCCGTTGGATTAGTTTCTAAGTCAAAGTCATATATGCAATCCCACGGTTCTCCTTCATCTTCTTCCTCTAGAAACCCTAGGTTCAGAAAACCTCTCCCATGCACGAATCTTCTAGCTCTCTGTTCTCCCTCAATTCTTGATGAAACTTAATCATGTAAAGACCAAAATTGACCTACATCCTTCCCTCTACAAAACCCTATTCTTGGTTTCTCCTAAAACTAACCCTAAATCAAAACCCGATAGGTAGAAACCCTAGGTTCATTAAACTACCACTGACATGCACTTTGATAATTCTTGATAATCTTGATACTAATGTGTTCTATGTGTCATGCTGGTTATTATGAGCTATCTAACAAAGATTAATACATTCTAACCTAGGTGTTCTAAGTCAAGAAAGATCAACTACCCTAAGGTGAAACTCCATGGATGACTCTAACAGTTGGTATACATGATCCTCTACCCTAACCTAGCACTTCTACCCTAAAGAAACCAACTAAATTGCCATAATTAAAGGTGCACGAATGTAAAATCATACCTGCAATCTTAGTGAAAACAGTTATGGAATCGTGTGCTTCAAGGCTTGGTGAGCTTCAAGACTGATCCATGGGATGTGTTAACCTTTCTGTATGCAAAGGAAATGGATGGAGATGCTTGTAGTAGTAGCTGCACTTCTGATATGGCTTCTTGAGTTTTTAATGCTAACTCTTCAAGATGCCATTAATGGACCTCTGGTTGATCTTGCACACACTTACAATGTTCTAGAGATTGAGGATGAAGAAGAACTTCGGACAGACATGGAGTATTATGGATGATCTCTCACTTTCTTGCAAATGAAGTAATCTATCAATTCTCACTCTTCACTCTCTCTATGCACCAACCTTTTATCTTAATGATCTCAATCCAATATATAGGAGAGCATGGAAAGATCTAGAGTCTTCTAGATCAGTCTAGGATGATTCTAGAAACTTCATGAATTTCTCATGTTATGATATTTTGATGTCTCATGATATCTCACTTCAATCCACTAACATCCCCTTAACCACCTTTTAAAATCTCTTTTCATGACAAATTGGAGTAATATGAGTGAAAAACAAGGGATTCCTTTGCCTTATGTTAAGTTTCACATGAATGCCTTATTATGCAAGTAATGGATTTACAAAGAAAATCCATTTTTTAACCCTCAAATCAAAATTATGGCTGAACCAATGTCTCTAAAATGTTCCTTAGACTCAATTTGATATATTACATGACCCATTTTGGATTTGTAGTGTGCCCAAACCAATTTTCAAGTTGAACTTTTTCAAGTTATGTCCCTTTTTTAAGTCATTTTTACCAACTTTGGTCAATTCTTGCTACAAGCTTTTCCAACATGCCATGACCTCTTTTCTAGGCTTAAAATGTCATTTTGAGCAACTTTGATGTTGTGAAGTTTTTCATTTGAAGCTTCCTTGTATGCGTTTTAGGCATAGGCTAAGAATGACATGTAATTCCACTTTCCCAAAATACCCCTGACTTGCACAAACTATAACTTGAGCTTCACAAATCAGATGAAGGCATACCATACCTTTTTGGAAAGGGGAGATCATGAATAACAACCCTTATGTTTGCCAATAATTCATTTGAAAACTCCTTCAAGGTCAAAAGTTGCTTGGAAGACAGGCAACTTTCACAGACAAATTTCAGTGTCCTCAGATGACCTGTAACTTGCAAGAGCCATAACTTGAGTTCTATAAATCTCCTTGATGACTTACACCACTCAAATTAAAGCTATTAAGATACTCTACAAGTATCATGTGGACCAAAAGTTCATATGAAGCTTGCATTTTGAATTACACTGCTTGGAAGTTTGACCTAAATCAAGGGATTTTACACTGAAACCCTAATTTGGTAACTTCACTTCTCCTTGACTCCTGTTGATTTTTCTTTGGCACAACACCAAATACATATCCATATAGAAAATAATGAATCCCACATTCTTCAAATGAGCCTTGATGCCTTTCAAAACAAGTCTTTGACCTAGGGTTGACCTAGTGTTGACCCAGATAAAACCCTAGTTGACTGACTTCAACTGAGGCTCTTGCAATCATTCCAATGACTTGGTTACTCCTCAAAAATGATCATATAGGCTCTTCATAACATCCATACACACCTCATGCTCTTGGCTCATAGCTCACACTTCCTCTGATGATCCCCAAATAACCTCAAGATAGGGGAGGACCCAATGAGTGATCTGTCAACACTTCAAAGCTCAAATTCTTCCCTGATGACCTGAGTAGTCTTGAATATGAATGAAACCCTTGAATATGCCTCTTGAGATAAGAATAACACTTGATCCCCTATTTAAGATATCTTGCTTATGCTATGCAATTCAGATGAATACACTATGTACATGATGACAATGCAAATGACTATGCAATTGAAACATAAACCTAGGTTAGAAAAGGTTGGGCAAATTTTGGGGTGCAACAGGAAGAAGTTTTTTTAGGGTTGGATGTTTTTTAATGGATGCCGAGTTGAAGGAGTTTGAATGAAGGACTTCAGTTTTGTGTTGTGCGTTTACGGTTGCCATTGACGTCGATGGGGAAGTGAAAGAAGTTCGTTTTTTGTTGTATGTTGGTTCGAAAGAGGTGATGAATGGTTGTTTTCGAAGGTTTCTGGTGAGGATTAATGGAGGTTTTCGAAGGTTCTGTTTTGTTAAAGTTGAAGAGGGTTTGGAAATAAGGTTTTGCAGCGGTTAAGGGTGTTGGAATTTGAGGTTTACGACTGGGTTTTTGAAGGTGTCGAGAGATGAAGCGTATGAAGCTGGTTAATGGCGAAAATACAGGTCATTTGAGGTAGATAAATGATGGTGATGGTTGGGAAGAAGGTTTATGAAGATGAACATTGAAGGTTTGTGGGTTTTTGCGGAGATTGTGGTTATGAAAGGTCGAAGAAGATTGAAGAATGACGGTGATTTACGGTTTGGGTTAGTAGAGCTGATAAAAGGTCTGTTGGAGAATGTTTTAAGAAGGTTGCTGTGGAAGGAGAGGAGTGAGCTTCATGGTTGCTTCCAGCTTCGAGTTTCATTGCGAGAAAGAAAAACGGAGGTCGTACGGATGGAGAAGAAGAAGAAAGCTCGCGAAGGAATTGAAAGGGAAAGAGAGGTTGATGTGTGTGAGAGAAGAACAAGGAATGTTTGTGTTGAGTTATGGTGGTGAGTTTTGAAACGGAAACGTGTTGTTCTATTTTTGTGTTTGATTTAATGGTGGATTTACGGAAGATACTAGGAAAGGGTTGAAAATGGAAGGTAGGTTTTCTGAGTTTCATGAAGGTTGTCGGTTTTGAGTTTGAATGGTTTGTTGAGGGGAGGGATTCAGTGGTTGTTGGACTGGTTTTTTGTGTGTCTGAAGGTTGATGATGGTTTGTAGCAGGCGAAGGTTTTGAGGTTTGAGAGGAAGGTGTTGAGGTTGTGGAGTGAAGGTGAGCGAAGTGTTCAATGAGGTTAGAACAGGGTGTTTGGTCAGATGAGTTTTGGATTTCTGCTGAGTTGTTTGTGAGGGATTTTACAGATGAAGGAAAAAAAAGTGGCGAAGATGAACATGGTGATGGCGAGGTAGTGCTTAGAGGTTGTTTGGTTTATGTTTATGTTTGTAGAGGTTCATGAGAGTTGTGTGGTTCGAATGGTGTTTTTGTTGATGAAGATTGAAGCAGATGATGAGTTTATGAAGAGTTGAAGAAGAGAAAAGTGTGAAGTTTTTTTTTTTGATGATATGCTGCGTGGGTAGAAGGAAAGTTTAAAGAAGGTGTGTGTTTTATTTACTGCTTATGTGTTCTTACTATTTTTCTCTCTGCTTTTTTCTTTTTTCATTATCAATTTATCTCCTCTCTCCTTAAAAAAAAAGAATGAAAACTTGGTTGCTAAGTTTTCAATTTGTCTGGTTGTTACAGGTATTGCCCAAGGTTCTACAAGTTATTCCTGATTGGTTGTTGTTGTTGAAAAATGGTGTATGATTTGGATTTTTGTGGTCTTTGTGCAGGCTATAGCAGAGTGTGTGGGGGGTTAAAAATGGTTGTAGTGTAGTTTGTAGCAGTGATGGTGAAGAACTTGTCTGGTGTGGAGCAAAACATTGTACGACTTGTGTGTTGTATGGGAAGGAGGAAAGTTGTGGCTCCCACTGTTGGTACGACTTGTAGCAAGGTAGCGCTTTTTATTTATTTATTTTGTTGTGAACCTACTCACTACTTTGTGATTTCCTTTTGTAAAAGTTTGTTACCACTCCTTCCTATAATTCTGTCATGGCCCACCTTTTTATTTCTCTTTGGTGTTGTTAGAAACAACAAACGCAGGGGAACCGACATCTTGCTGCAGACGTGCCAGTTGCACCGAATGCTGGCTGGGATGATACTTGTAATTGTTCATTTTCTTGTAAATTGCTTGTAAATATACTCTCTTTGCAAACAATGGATGATGACGCTAAATAAAACATGTTGATAATGACTAATGAAACATGCTGATAATCATTAATACAAAATGACGCTAAACAAAAGCTAATGACAAAGTTAACTCTAAATAAAACTAATTAAAGTCCTAATTAATTTAATAATAATCTGAACTAATTTAATTAACTAATAATTTCTAAATAAAATCACTAATTAATTCTACAATTAACAATTAAAACTAGTTCTAAACAATAAATAAATAAAACCTATTTAAAACCTAATTCTATCTTCTATCTAAAACAAAAATAACATCATATATTAAATTCTATTTAATCTAAGTCTAATAAAAAAAACAAAACAAAACTATAATAAAAAAATCTACATAAACTATTTCTATATAATAAAAATAAAAACTATTTTAAATCATTAAATAAAGCAAAAATAATAAATAAAAACGCAAAAAAAAATGCTATGAAAAATAGGCGAGCGCCCAAATGAGCCGGTAATATCAACACATACTGAATTATCAAGGGGAGAGCGACTTTCGCTCGATTTCGACACTAGATTTTGATTTAAATCGTCTGAAACGCGAGCAAAGCGGCTAAAATTCTGATAAATTCAATCCGACAGATAACACGGGCAAAATGCAACCTAAATGATATGCAGATGAAAATACGAAGCAAAAGCCAATCAAAGTCAGAAAACCGGTGGGCAAATTTTAGGGTGCAACAGTTGCCCCTATTCAATTGACTTGGACCTGAATGGATGAAAAACAACCGCTTTCAGACATTCATGGTAGAAGGTTATTGAATACAAAAGAACCCGGAAATTTGGCAACCACAAAAGAAACCTCTGACATCGCCGTCAGACATCTATATCAAGTAGAATATTTGGCCTCGCCGTCAGTCATCAACCAAGTAAAACATCTGACTTTGCCGTCAGAACTCATCATCAAATTTGTAAAACATCTGACTTCGCCGTCAGAACTCCATATAAAATTGGTGAAACACCTGACCTCGTCGTCATGTCCTTAAAATCATATGACCTCGCCGTCGATTCCCTACATAATCTGACTTTGCCGTCAATTCTCAATAGTAATCTTACTTCGCCGTCAACTCTCAACAATCATTTGACTTCACCGTCAATTCTCAAAATAATCTGACTTCGTCGTCAGCTCTCAACATCGTCTGATGATAGACGGAGAGAAAAATCATATCCAGAACTCACATCGTCTAATGGTAGACAGGAAGAACAATATCCGAAATCACATCGTCTAATGGTAGACAGGAAGAATACGCCATATCCAAAACACTCACATCATCCAATGATGGATAGAGAGAAACATTATATCCAAATCTCACATCGTCTAATGATAGACGGAGAAAAAACCATATCCAAATCTTGCCTCGTCTAATGATAGACGGAGAGAAACATCATATCCAAAACTCACATCGTCTAATGATAGACGAGAGGAACACCATATTCAAATCTCGCATCGTCTAATGATAGACGAGAGGAAAATCAAATCCAAATCTCGCATCGTCTAATGATAGACGAGAGGAAAATCAAATCCAAATCTCGCATCGTCTAATGATAGACGAGAGGAACATAAAATTCAAATCTCGCATCGTCTAATGATAGACGAGAGGAAAAACTGTTGGGGATGTCATCATCAGAGGGTTGATGGATAGAGTACGACCGACGTATGATCTGGAATCCAAAAGCAATCAAGCGGATGAGTTATCTGACCAAATCTGTTGATATGCCACTGTCTTGATTGAAGAGTGATTCGAGCTGCCACGAAAGGCTAACAAAAACTAGCTTATGCTTCACATGCATATGTTTGAATTTTTATGGCGTAATGCTCCATACGAAATGGAAATGCTACGCATTTGAGGATGAAATGCCAAGATGATGCAAATATGATAACTATATGCAAAGATGCAGATGCAGGCTCAGGCTGCTGGGGAAAGCTGGATGTGAAAGAACCACTCCAGCAAAATAAATGCTGAAGAGGTGAAGCCAACTCCCCTGGGAATAACCGGATGTGCCAAGTATGATTGGACTCTCCTGGGGATAGCTTACACATGCCAATGATGATTGGGCTTTTGCTGGGGAAGACAGGTGAAGGGTTACGACTTCCCGACATTCATCTTGAATCTGAAGATTAACTGCACCTACTTGAATAGCTCTGAGTAGCTCTGAGGATATGGAGAGAAAAAGTTCCTTTATTTCCAAACTTGCCCCAACCTGTGGGTTCTGTATAAATCTTCCTCGAAAGGAAGTTTCTGTACTCTGATGAACTGCCTCAGCATCATGAACCTCAGAGAGGTGCTTTGAATTGACTGCCTTCTGGATAAGAATAATATATGTGCTCTTAGGGTGACCTGCCCCAACCTAGAAATGATTTTCCCCTGATTGGCTGATTTATAGAGAAGTGCCCCTGGCTGACTTCGAGAGATTTACCGAATCTCGACCTAATTTCCCCAAATTAACTGATCTTCGGATGACTGACTCTTTTGATGATCATTTGATATACCTTGCCCCTGCTCAACAGAGTACTCAGGCACTCTGCATCTTATCTCGATCAAACCTTCCACTGTAGGAACTCTCCTGATGTCAAGTGCTTACTCGCAAGTGAAACAAACTGTTTTGCAAAAGATAATATTAATGCATGGAATATGACAGTTTCGAAATCCAAGTCTGTTCACTGGAAAAAGTTGTGACATATAGTGAACGAATCACTTATCAAAATGTCAATATCAATACCAACATGGTAAGAAGAATCCTTTTAGGAGTCAGTTTTGACGCGATCTTTACCGAAGTATGCTTTCGAAACAACCGGGCTTCAATTAGGACTTTCAAAGGTTGTAACGTGGTCAGGTTCACGGCTTGAAAGAAAGGATATAAGGCCCAAAGTTCTGTTTAACCCAACCACTCTCCTTGATATTCTCCAATCCTATATTCAGCTAATTTGACACTCTCTCACCTCTCAGAGGTTGAATGATAGAAGTGATGGTTCAGGAAACCACAAGTTTTCGGAGTGACAGTCACTCGCTTTTCGTCTTTGGTGTCTGGAATCACACGACTTGTTCATCGTCATTTTTTCAATTTCCCTGTTTTTGCCTGGACTGGCTCTTTTGAGTATCTTTTGATTTTGAAGTCCAGCGGGATGCCCTAATTTTTTTGCCTAAGCCACTTGTTTTCAAGTTGCCGACTTAACGGGCTTTTATTTTTTATTCTTTTCTCTTCTTTTTCGGAACAAATCGTGTAACACCGGCTGGTCTGACTTGTTGAAAGGGTTGTGACTATTTCACTCTTTGTTTTTTTTAAGCACGACCTCTACAGGTGTGATTGATCCTCGAACGTGTACACTCCTCTCACAATTTAGATGTTTAGTTGAATTAGCTGACACCTACCCTGCCCCAGGTTAAGATTAAGGGTTTTTTCATTTTCAGAAAGAAACTCCTAGAACTAGGCTCGAAGGGGTTGACAAGGGATTAACATTCTTATATCTCCGGTGTTTAGGGATTCGAAACAATGCCTGTATATCATCAACAGGTTTTATTCAAAAGCATATAATCGGAAGCTTACGCATCTTTCGATTTCGTCATCCTCCCTCAAGGAATTTCGCTTAAATAAGCATTTGACATTAATAAAAAAAGCAATACTGAGTGAACACGAATGGATTTAATCAAAACATGCATATTCATTTCATTATCATTATCAATCGAAAACAAACACGTCTTACAAATGAAATTTGCAAATAAGTTCGCACTTTAACAGAAAAGAAAACTACAAATGCAAAGAAATAACATGATAAAAAGATTGCCAGCTTCGGGGAACTGGGCTTTCATTCTTGACTTGCTGCTGAACCAGCCATCTTTAGAATTGTTCATCGAAATCCGTCTGATAATCTTCTGAACCCACATGACTGGATGATGGAAGATCGTTGATCTGAATACCCTGAGGCGGGATTGAAAACCTGTTGGAGTCCAGCAGAGTCTGAACCTGGCTTCTAAGCACCTTACAGTCTTCAGTTGAATTCCCCTGTGCCCCAACATGGTACTCACAGCGGGCGTTGACATCAGAACCTGGTGGATGTGGAGGAAACTCTGGATCAATCTTCTTCGGCACTATCAATCCTCCTCTGATTAAATCTAGAAATATCGGACTATACGACAACGGCAATTGAGTGAAATGCCTCTCTGGCTTCCTCGGTCGTCGTCGTCGGGCGTGCTGACGCGGCTGATGACGGTATGAATGTTGGCTTTGTGGTGAAGCAGATATCTGATACGCAGACCTAACAGGTTGCTGACTCTGAATACTCGAAACGTCTGAAAACTGAATCTGAGGTAATGGAGATTCCGGGATAGCATTACTTTCTTTCTCCCATTCCTCTTTAGAGCTGACAACTGATTCGCTTTCATAAATTGAGGTATCTGAGATGTCTCGAATCTTTCCACTCTTGATTCCGCTCTCAGTACGTTCTCCCGCTTTTACCAAGTTAGAAAAGTTCACTACCTTACTACCAATCATTATATCATAGTATGGACCTTGTAAGGTATCCACAAACAGGTCACCCAATTCTCTGTCAAGAAGTGGTGGTTGAACACGAGCAGCTAACTCTTTCCATCTCTGCACATACACTCTGAAAGATTCATTGTCCGCCTGAGACAGTTCTTGCAATTGCATGCGGCTGGGAGTCATGTCGAGATGGTAATTGTACTGCTTCACAAAGGCATTAGCTAAATCTGACCATGAACGGATGCAACCACTTTCCAACTACATATACCAACTCAACGATGCCCCACTTAGACTGTCTTGGAAACAGTGAATCATAAGCTTGTCATTATGGACATGTGAGGTCATTCTTCTGCAGAACATAACCAAATGCTGCTTCAGACAACTATCCCCTTTGTACTTCTCAAAATTTGGCGTCTTGAACTTTGGAGGCATCACAAGACCTGGCACCAAACACATGCTCGAAGCATTCAGATTAAGAGTATCCCGACTCATCAGGGCGTCAAGTTTTTCTTCCAACAACTGACATCTTCTCATAAATTCAACAGTTTGTGAGTCTCTAGCATTAACCTTTGGAACAACCTTCTGAGAATCTGGCACAGGGAAGGTGAAATTCTGATAGTCCATGTCATGAAAAAAAGATAAATATCTATCTCTGGCAATAGGATGCTCTTGATCTTCAACAGGAATCTGCACAGGCTGAGCTTGAGCAACATTGTTCACCGGAGTCCTCTGAATATTGGCCTCTCCTCTGGTCATAGCTGTCATGGCTTCCATGAGCTGATCCAACTGATTCTTCATCATCTCAAACTCTGCTCTCGTAACAACCAAATTCTGCTCTCCTGAGTCCATGATCCTTCTAGAAGCTAATTCAAGTCCGGTGTGAATGTCGGGAAATCAACTGCGGGGTGGACAAAAGACGGGCGAGCTCTCTGTTCCGGCCAAGGACGGACATGAAAACATGAGATGCATATGAAATGCAATGCAAATGCTGATGCAACAAACAAAGGATCAAAGATCCCACAAAGCACTGAACAACTGTTGCGCTGCTGACTGGAAAAGTTCAAAAGTCCGCTCTGAAGAGAAAACTAAAATACCGGGTTGGTTGGAGGTCAAGCTTCCTGCATAACCCAATCCCTCTCACAGGTATGGACCTAAAATGATAAGGTTCGGCATCCTATGCGGTCGTCAGCGTCATAAACTTTCGAGAAACGATGATAGGTTCACCATTTCTGGTTTGGCATCATTGTCTCACGAAGCGGCCTCACTTAGCTGACTCCCAAGTGATCGGTCCCCAGAGTCGACAATCCTCAGATCCAAAATTCCTTCGAGCCCAAAGGGCCAGAAAGAAAATCGTTAAAGAGAATCTCATCTGAGCGTGAATTTCATGGCTAGCTGGTGCATGCAAAGCATACAGGCTCACCACTAATCTCCACTTCTAATGCTAAGTCTATACTCAGGCCTGGGCCTGGCTTATCTCTTAATGGAACAATCACCCAACAACACAACAGCAGTAGATAATAATATAGTGCGGAAAATGTAAGTACAACAATATACAAAGTACAACACACAAATATATACACACCCAAAGACAAGCAACCAAACGCTAGGATTGACTCGCATAGGAGATGGGAAAGGTCCCCAGCAGAGTCGCCAGCTGTCGCTACTGCAAAAATCGAGGCCGGTTAAGACAGAAGTGTCACCACTGTGTGTTATTTATCCCAAGAGAGGGAAAGGAAATTCTTAGAGAAAACCTAACGAAAAAAGGGATAAGATCGGTCATCGCAACCAAATCTCGGGTTTGGGAGTCGGTTACGCAAGGGGAAGGTATTAACATCCCTCACGTCCATCGTACTCGATGGGATCTACGCTTGTTGTCTAGTCTATGGGTGAAAAACAAACTATCTATGGCTGCTAAATCTAAAACGGGAAGAACTGAAAGAAACGAAAGAACTGACTCGATAGAGCATCGCCGCTCTATGCCTACGTATTCCCTCGTGCAATGGGAAAGTCAGAGTCAACGTAGTTTGAGAAACTACAGGGGGGATTGCTCCCCAAGACATCGCGTCTTGTGCTTACGTATTCTCATCTGGCATGAGAAATCAGAGCAAAACGTAGTTCAGGCTAACTACGGGAAAACGAGGTGTTCTCGATCACACAGGGGTGAGAGAAAAGGTGGATGATACTAGCGTACGCATTCTAGCAGTTAGGTGTATTGCTGCTCGACCATTAGAGACTTAGGTGTTACCTGTTTGCGGTAGAACGAACGTAGTATGTCGAGGTTTAAAGGTATGGGAACCTACGGGTTCTAGAGCTACGGTCTGGTCTCAATTTCGATAGGGCAAGAGAAAGGGGAAGATTAGTCATCAGCAGGGAAGTCTCAATCGCACGGCAACGAGAGAACAAAGAAGTTAGTTGTTAATGTGCTCGCTAGGATACGCATCCTATGCCTACGTGCTCTCAACAAGTATGAGAGATCAGAGCAGAACGTAGTTCAAGCTAACTACGGGAAACCGGGGTGTTCTCGATCACACAGGGGTGAGAGAAAAGGTGGACGATACTAGCGTACGCATTCTATAAGTTAGGTGTATTGTTGCTCCCTAGGATATCACATCCTATGCCTATGTACTCTAAACAGGTATGAGAGATCAGAGCAGCCGTAGTTCATCTAACTACGGAAAACAATCTCGATCACACGGACGTGAGAGAAAAGGGAGTCTCGATTGCATGGAGGCAAGAGGGGGGATCTCAATCGCCAGGATGCGAGAGAAAGGAGTTTCAATCACGCGGAGGCGAGGGAAAAGAGGGAGCAGGCCTAACACGCCTAAACAGGAAGGAACTCGGGACACACACGCAAGAACCTAAGGTGTAGGAGCGAATGTGTCATGTATCACCCAAAGGGTGCTACACTAAACATTCTAGGCCATTAAGGGGAAACCCCTCAATCACCATTACCTACGTATCTATTGCTTAAAACTCACAACGCTCGGCGGTTGATTAAAAGACTTGAATTAGATAGATGTTACCGAACGGAGTGGTTCCGTTGACCCTTGACATTATGCGCAAGCTCCATTCCAATCTTCTCCTCTTTTGGACCTTGATGATGCTTTGAATCGGGACCAATGTGACGCTAAACCTTCATAGCTCGACTTATAAGGGAAGTCAAACTTTAAGAGGTTGTGTATCAATTTACGTGTTATAGACAGGATATAGAAACAATATTGAGGATCGTTCTCCAAATGAATCATGTCGCACGGACCAAAAACAATGGGATCTCATCTTACAATCACGTAATGATGATCTTCTTTGCATTTATGAATGTATTTCTTTCGTTTTTCTTCTTCTTTTTGATGTGATAAAAAGGGGAGAAATATATAAAAGTATTTAGTAAAGAATCTGAACCATTTCAGCTTTAATGTTGTTTATTTTAATTCTGTTATTTCGGTTATAACTCGAGAAATATTTTAGTTTTCTTGATAGTAGAACTTAGGTGGAGCTTACAAACCTCAATCTTTGGACTATTAGACTCAGAGGGAGCTTACGAAACTCAGACCTTGATGTTGCAAAGTAAATTAAAATATATTTTAATTTTCTTGTATATAGAACTAATGGAGAGCTTACAAGCCTCAACATTGGACTATTAGACTCAAAGGGAGCTTACAGACCTCTCTGATGTTGCTAAGAAAATTAAAATAGCCTAACATTGACATTGTAAGTGCTTTTGATTGGCTTCATTTTATGGCAAAACATTAATGTATGAATAAATGTTATAACTGATGTTAGGACATACATGAAGAGTGTTATGCAAGGAAAGCTATGAGAAGGTGAAGCTCCTGACCTAATGATAAGTGCGCAGCCTCATGAAGAAAGGTTTATCTTGGGTAAACCTAAATTTTCTACTAAGGCCCAAAGCAGGTCTGCTATTATAAATAGCAGAAGGAGCATTCCTAATGGGCAGAGACACAGAGGAGAGAGCATCTAGTGAGAGATCATAGAGTGTGTTTGTGAGTGAAGAACTTTGTTCTTCACGTGAGTCTAGGAGTCTTAGGACTCCTTGTGTGCCAAGCAATTGTATGTTATAGAATTATTGTGGTTATTGTGTATGAACAGGTGTGTTCATTGAGTCACTCAAAGCTGTTAAGCAAGAGTGTGTGTCCCTTGATCAAAGTTGTGAAGCAAGATTAAGGTGTGTTTGAAGTTTATCTTCATATTGGTTTTGTAATTGTGTATTGATATCACTGAGGTGATTGAGGGGGAGTGAGTGGGTATACTCAGGTATAGTGGTCTCTAGGCTGAAGTGTCATTGGGTAGGTCTTAAGTGAGGAGTGCAAACTGGGATTATTTGACTCTGAATTAATTCTACTGATAGTGAATTTCCTCCCTGGCTTGGTAGCCCCCAGATGTAAGTGTGGTTGACACTGAACTGGGTGAACAATTACTTGTGTTATTTACTGCTTTCCATTTATAGCTTATTATTAAGTGCAGTAGTACATGTTACAGTGGATGTCATAACATCTACAATAACATTCATCGTGTGCTAGCCAGAATTTCAGACATATTTTAGTTTTCTTGAATATAGAAATTAGGGGGAGCTCACAAACCTCAACCTTTGACTATTAGACTCAGAGGGAGCTTACAAACCTCATACGCTGACGTTGCCAAGAAAATTAAAGAAGTCCAACATTATTCTTTAAATACTTATGTTTGTCATCATAAAAAAGGGGGAGATTGTTAGAACAAGATTTGTTCATGACATATATTCATTGGGTTTCTAGATAACAAAATATTGAAAGAAAAATGGTGTTAACTAATGTGTGTTCTAAGTGTGCAGGTTCTAAAGCCTAAAGAAGAATATACTCAGAATCTGATATAAGGACTCACTTGAGTGAAGCTAAGTTATTGACTTCTGGTGGTTCAGAATCTGAAGAACGTTCTTTAAGTGAAGTATAATAATATAGGTTTGTGTAGACTCTGAAGTTGAAGGCCTCAACATAAAAAGAGCAATATATTATCTCTAAACTTGTTGAATGTATCAGCTTCTGGTGATCATTCAGAACCAATGATAAATCTAAGTTATTCGTACTGTAGAAAGTAAGCTACAATGTCAAATCAGTTTGTCAGCTAGATTATGTGTTCAAAAGGCTCAAGAAGAGTTGGCATGCTTTACAGATATCTACTCTCAACGGATCTATAATACAAGATCACAAGAAAGACACAATGGTTAAATAAGTTACGCAATGGATCAATATCTTTTGGTGTATCTATCTTCAACGTCTCTTGTATTATGGAGTAATAAAGACATTTGTACAAGTTATCTCTTCCAATGATTATTCCTCTGAAACTTCTATATAAGTAACTAAAGATTCAAAATGGATTTTCAACAAGGAAAATAAAGAAGAAGAGTCAAGAACGCTTCTATCAGAATAGAAGAATAACAAGATCAACAATAATAACACAATCGAATATGCAGAAATTTTGTTATATGTTGTAAATTGTACAAAGCCTTAAGATTTCTTAAACATTGAATATCTTAAAAGTCTTAAGTGTTGTGATCTTTGTTATAGTTATCACCCTATACCTATGATTATGTATCAAGTACACCTTGTTCTCTATTCCGCTAACCAAGTTGTTTAGTAGTTTAAATAAAGTCTCTTGCTATGTGCTTGAGCACCAAAGTCTCTTGCTGTGAAGCTTAAGCCAAGTAAGTCTCCTGCTATGTGATAGAGCATTGAAGTCTTGATCAGTTGTTGATGATCAGTTATTGATTAAGAAAGTCTTGAACTAAGGGTCTGAGTAGAAATCTTGAGCCTGGAGGGCTTGAGCAAGGAAGTCTTGAATCTGTGGGATTTAAGTAAGAAATCTTGGAATGCAGGTGTAAGCAGAAGTCTTGGATTCATGGAATTTGAGTAGGGAAGTCTTAGACCGAGGGTCTGAGTAGAAGTCTTGAACCTGATGGGTTTAAGAAAGGAAGTCTTGGATTCGTGGAATCTAAGTAGAAAGTGTTGGGTTGAGGGTCTAAGCAGGAAGTCTTGAACCTGAGGGGTTTAAGCAGGAAGCCTCAGGCTGAGGGTCCGAGCAGAAAATTCTTATGCTTAAGTGCATAAGCAGTTGTAATCATGTTTTTATTGTAATGGAAAATATTTTGTGATGCAATAGGACTGAACTACTCTCAGTTTAGGAAGAACCGATATAAATCTCTATGTGTTCTGTTGTTATTTATTTACTTCTGTTATTATTCTTCTGCAATTAATTATCAGAATCTGAACAATGGTTTATAATATGAACTCTATTCAAAAGAAAAATAAAGAAAAATATAACACAATTCAACCCCCCTTATTGTGTATTTTTCTCACCTTTAAAATGTTGTAAATGCCAAGTTGTAACATCAACTAATTAAATAAATAGTATAAAAAAACTACATTAAGATTTTTAAATTAAATTGAGTAATACAAAGAAGAAACTAAACTAGTACAACTTTTATTTGGCCTAAATAATCAAGTGTATGGATTGTAGTTATTCATACAAGTTTTGTATTAGTCGTCATCATATGATAAAAAGGAAATGTAGAGCAAGATGAAAGTGTCATGCCTCAAGATTCAGGTTACAGATGATGTACAACTACTACTAATGGAGAATGGAACATGTCTGGCAAAAAGATATCAGAATCGAGGTACTTCAAGATTGGTTATAATATGAAGCATTATAATGTTAGTATTAAAAATTAGACATGGACAGTGGAAAAACTAAAATCTGTATGACATATATGAAAGTGTTTATCATCTTAGTGTGTTGTGTTCAGGCATAATTAAAGTGAAAAATAGGTCACATGGATTGTGGAAAATATATGAACTTATATGAAAGTGTATGTTGTGATCAAGCATAATCAAATTAAATCAAAACTCAACAGCTGAATTGTTACCATTTTGTAGTTGGTGATTGGAAGATTGTAAAGTCTTATTGCAAAGTCATGCTCTGAACTATATACGAAAAAGTCTGGTGTAACACCCCATACGTATATGTTTAGAATAATAAGTAGTGGTATTATGTATGGTACTGAACATTATACATAAGTATCATGATTAGGATAAGTATTATTACAAAATACAATTGATTAAAAAGGTGGTTCACAATAGCATTAGTTGTGCATCAAACATGTATGTAAGACTCATGTTTCAAATAACACAAAATGGTAGTGTATACTGAAATATTCCAAATAAATATATTCATGACTTCAGTTAAGAGGGACTCTAAAAGAACAATGATTTTTATTAGTATTTCTAATATTACACCATTTTCAGAAATCCATTGGTTTTGTTGATACTTTAGAAATGCATTATGGTTTATCAGGTGTTTACTATGATTGAGTAATTCATGAAATGTCTCTAATCTCATCATTTCCACATTAGGTGTGTCACTACGCGAAAAATGCACTAAGTTCCTAATCTCATTTATTTGAAAGAAAGGAAAAATATCAATAAAATATCATAAGGATGAAGAAAATGGTCTCACAATCAAATTCAGGTTCGGAAATCGGTTATGCAAGGGGAAGTTATTAGCACCCCTCACATCCATTGTATTCAACGAGAATCATCTAGGTTGTCTAAGCGTAGATGGGTGTCGTTATCTAAAACTTTACTTGCTAAAGGGAAAATAAAGGTTTTTAATTAGGGTGTTCACCAAGAATTGGGGCGCTCATGCCTACGTATCCTCATTGTGAAATGAGGAATCAGAGCTCCGTAGTTCGGAAGACTACGGCGGAAAAAATAAAAAGGTTGAATAAGAAAAGGTTGCTCGCTAGGACCTCATAATTATGTGCCTACGTGTCCTCATGATGCAATGAGGAAATCAGAGCTCTGTAGTTTAGGGTAGAAAATAAGTGTGTGTTAGTTGATTTTACCTTGAAAAAGGGTTTTGGGGGGAATGCCCTAAGGCGGAAAAAAGAGAGTTTGATGAGTTGAGATTGATCTTAGGATTTTTAAAAGGTCGTTCTTGATTTGGATTGCACTAAAGACTATAGGTAGAGGTGAATATCTCAAACTACCAAGTCAAGCGTACTGTTTCCGAAATACTTAAAGTGAGGGTAGGAAAACTCCATTCTCACTCCTTCTTCACCACTTAAGACTCATGACGCACAATTCTAATCGCATTTTTATTGTGTTCTTGAGTTTATTTAGAAAAATGCCACTTGACATTGAATTAAGGGTTTTATTTGAGAAAAATACCACTTGACATTGGATCAAGGGTTTTGAAAAAATAGTGAGGTAGATCCTAGTCCCTAAGGATAGCTATCAAGCAAAATCAAACCAAAGAAAAACAGGAAAGTAAAGAAAGTACATCAAAATGGGGAGGGGATACATGAAAAATACAAGGGATGTTAATGCGAGAAATAAATGGTCTCATTGTAAGGTATCTCAAGAGAAAGTCGTGTGTGTGTGAAGTGTCCTAAGTTAGGCAATGAAAAGGAAATCGGAAGTTAGATGTCTCCGTTTTGCTTGAGGACATTTCCATGAACCAAACTCTTGATGATTAAGACCTTGAATCCCTATGGACGCTCCAAGTCAAGCTAAGATCAAAATACAAAGTCCAATATTGTCCGAAATACTCCAGATCGCGCTAAGGTCAATCACACAGTCCATAGTTCATGCTCGGTCATACACAAAGTCCCTAGTCCAATTATGTCTCATAAGTTTTTTAGGTCTTTCTGTTTTATCATGTTTTTGGTTCATTTTAACAAGATAAAGAAAAAAAGATCAAAGAAGAAGAAAATGACATAAAGTAAAGTGCATGAAATAAAATGAGAAATAAAAGTAAATTGCGGAAACAAAATGGCGAGAAAATAAAGTGCAAGATGTGGCACCCCAAAATTTGCCTAACCTTTTTCTTACTTGTTTTATGTTTCATTGTATTAGCATATCATTGTTCTAACATTCACATTGCATAGTCATGTTGCATTTTACAGGGGATCAGGAAAGGTGTGCTTAGCCAATTGAGGTTATCAAAGGTTCAAGGCCTAATCAAGAGATTATATTCAAGTCATCAAGTGGTTATCATCATCAGAAGCAAGTGAATATGGCTTATCTTCTGTCTAGGAGCCTATCTGAGGATCATCTGAGGATCACAAGCCCATGTTTATGGATGGAGACTGTCATTGAATCTCATTGGAGGCCTTGAGGGTCATGGTAAAGTTCATTCAAGTGTTCATGCCAAGCATGGAAAGTCACAATTGAAGGTGTTGCAATTAGGGTTTGCATCTGGTCAACCTTGAGTCAACTGTGCAATTGGAGGAGATTAAGACTCATTTCTAAGTCATTGTGATAATGGAAGGTTATGTTGAGGTACATGAGATGTCATTCCAAGATCAATTCAATAAGAATTCAAAGTGTGAGGAGTTGCTAAATTAGGGTTCTCAGGATAAAATCCCCTATTTAGTGCCTGACTTCAAGACCACTTATCTCAAGATACAAGTTTCATCTCAACTTTTTGCCAACATGGAACTTGTATAGCATGTTCTTAGCTTTAATTTGAGTACTATAAGTACCCCATTGGATTTATGGAACTCTAGTTATGAAGCTGACAAGTTACGGGTCACCAGATGAATGTGAATTTGTCTGCAAAAGTCAACCAACTTCCAAGGCATTTTTGACCAAGAAGGATGTTTCTCCTCAACTTCAAGTGAACATGAAATTTGCTCCTCATAATCTTAGCTTTCCAAATAGTACTAGAAGTCCTCATTTGGATTTTTAGAACTCAAGATATAGAGCTTGCAAGGCAAGGGTGTTTTGGGAAAGTGAGATTACAGGTCATTTTCATTATAAGTCAATTTCACCACTTTGCACACTTCAAATGGAAATCTTGCCAAATTGAAAGTTGCTCCAAATGGGATTATTTGGTCAACCAAACCTCAAGAGATCATTGACATAGCTTGGAAATGAGAGTGTATGGAGAAAATTTCATGAAAAGAAGTTTGAA
Organism: Lathyrus sativus; assembly: GCA_963859935.3. Classification (NCBI taxonomy): domain Eukaryota; kingdom Viridiplantae; phylum Streptophyta; class Magnoliopsida; order Fabales; family Fabaceae; genus Lathyrus; species Lathyrus sativus. Next base: position 169,566,913 of record OZ012735.1, on the reverse strand, counting down.
AAGGCCTAGTTTGGATTTAATGCCAATTAAATCAATTTATGTCATGTTGGTGCATTTTTTGAGTCTAAATAATATTTTAAGAACAATGGCAAAACCATAAATCAGAAATGGATTCATTTACATGGGGATATTCATGGTTTCTTGAACTTTAAGTCATAAATTCAAAATCAACCATCCATTCATTTCCCAGGGATCAATCTCAGCCACACATGATCCTTGCATCATAAGGAACTGATATGAACAGAATCGGAAACTTCCACACACCATGTTCATGGAAACTACAAAGGAAAAAGTGAGGAAAATCAAAATTTCGCTAATCCACTTGACTTCGTCTACACATCGTGCGGCCCAGATTCATCTTCGCTCATGCAGCAAAATGCTGCGTTTTGGCTTCATAAAATGCTGAGTTTTAGACTCAGCTGGGCCCAAGACCAGTTCGCTAATTGCACGCCTCCAGCACGCGGCCCAATTGTGATTCACACATGAAAACAATGCTAGATACACCCCTGGCCCATTTCCCTTTAATTTATTTTTTTTCTTTTTATTTCATTTAATTAGCTGTTTGTTTTAATTCATAGAAAAATAGTAATTGTTGTCCATAAATCACGAGTTAAATATTGGAGATACTTTGACATGTCTAGAAAATTGTCATATTTTTTAATTTCAATTTTAATTCTTTTTCCAATTAATTTTGTATTTTTCTTTTATGTGTTGTTCCATGAATAGAAATAATACCATGTTAGTTTCTAGATTTTTGTTTCCATATTAATGCTTGGATTTAATCTTTGATTTTTTACATGATAAATGTTGACACATTTTAGGATATTACATGATTTTTCTTACATTTTTTAGACGAATCTAAGCATAGTTTTGAACTAGGTTTTTAGAGCTTTCCCCACTTGAGCTTTCATTTGACACCTCTTAGTTTAGCCTTTGAATGGTGACCTTCAACTTTGAATTAGGTTCTGATCTTTTTACCCTAGGTTCCCAATACCTTTAGGACCCCTTAGAAACTTGTATACATTTTTAGGAGTTGATTTGCTATTTTAGATAGATTTTACATCTAGGATGTGTTTAGGTTGCTTCTAACATAGTACTTCCCATAGTTGAACCTCAATGGTGACCTTTAGTTCATGATAAGTTTCCAAATCTTTTTTGATGGTTTAGTATACATGTTGATGCTTCTGTATACTTAGTCTTAAGGTTTAATTTGGTGCATTAGTTCCCTTTAGATAGTTGCTTTTAGAGCTTGTAGAATTAGGGTTTTTAGAGCCTTTAGGAGTTTCTTCCTTTTTCATAATTGTGGTTTGCTGTGGTTTGCATTCCATTTCCTATCCAATGATGCAAGGTTCCTTTGTGGGAGCCTAGTCCCTCCTTTGGAAGGACTAAAGGCCTGCCACAAAAGGTAAAACCTTTGAGGATACCAATCTTAGATGAGTGGTTCAGTGCCATGATGGATTCCCTTGGTTTCCATCATGCTTCCCTTCATCAGGCAATGATCTTTGTGTTAATTCATATCATCTCTTGTTGGAGCAAGTTGAAGCTTGAAGGTTAAGGCCTTATTCCCTTTTCTCTTGATGGATAAATTGGACATGAAGACAACTACAGACTGTTGGGCTGCTTTGCTGCTAGAAGACTGCTTTGTTGTTGGGCTGCTGGCTTGCTGTTTTGTTTGTTGTATTCTGTTGATTGACGGTATTTGTGTGACTGTTTGTCTGGTGTGTTGCATTAGAATAGGCTTTCATGTGGTTGGTTTAGGCCTAAGTGCATTGAAAGGTTGAGCTTGCCTCCCTTTGCTTGGGTGCATTGAGAGGTTGAGTCTGTCTCCCTCTGCTTGTCTGTTACTGTTTGGCTTTGCTTGTTGGCTGAAGGTTGAGTTTGTCTCCCTTGCCTGTGTATTGTGTTGATTTTGCTTGTTTACTCTAGAAGTTGAGTTTGACTCCTTCTGCTTGTATTGGTGCATTGCATGCATTTTACTTACCGTTATTCTTTCAGATTATTTCTTTTGTTGTTGCTTTCCTTTGCCGTGTTCCCTTAGGGACTCCAACTTCTCTTGCTCAAGAGAAGTTATGACAGACATAAGGGTTCCAACCATGCATGATAATATTAGATAGCTCCCTCCTAACCTCAATCATAGGATCAACTTTGCATGACAACTTTAGGATTGGATTAGCTCCCCTTTAGTGCGTCCTTTCTCTTCTCATCTTCAAACATCTTTAAAACACTTAATAAAGATTAACGCGTGTTGTACGCTACGAGCCTTAAGTACTTGAGAAAGGGTTGTTGGGGAGTTTCTCTTCAATAGCTTGGGTGTTTAGCATGGTACCCTTTGGGTGACATGCGACGCATTCACTCTTAAGTCCAAGTCTTTAGTGCAACATGAGTTACAAACAAAACTCAAAACACTTCTTCTTTAAAAGACTTCAAAAACAAAGATCAAACTTCTTTTTGTCCCTTGGGACCTTTAATCCTTGGAAACCATTTTCATAAGGAGAGTTTGGTTAACTCTCGGTTCTACCGCAAACGGTAAACACCTAAGTCTCCAAAGGTCAAGCTGCATACACCAACTGCTAAAACCATTTGTCAACCTTACTCGGGTAAAACAGTTTGAACCAACCTGTGGTCTTGTTAGCCCAAACTACGTTTGCTCTGATCTCTCATGCCGTGTGAAAGTACGTAGGCACGAGATGCGACATCTCGGCGAGTAACCTTCCCCCTTTTCACCCATAGTTAGGCGAACTACGTTGACTCTGATTTCTCGTTCCAAACGGGAATACGTAGGCATAGAACTGTTGTGTTCTGCCGAGTCATTTTTCTCTTCTTTTCAGACCAGCATTTTAGCATAGATAGATAACCAACCCATCAGATAAACATAACAAGCATGGATCCCGTTGAGTACAACGGGCGTGAGGGGTGCTAATACCTTCCCCTTGCGTAACCGACTCCCGAACCCAGACATGGTTGCGATGACCTTGTCTTATACATTTCCGTCAGGTTTTTCTGATTGTTTCCTTTCCCGTTCTGAGGGATAAATAACGAAAGGTGGTGACTCTTCTATTTTGCCAGCACCTCATTTTCACGGTAGCGACAACTGGCGACTCTGCTGGGGACTTTTATAGCAACTGGGGACTTTCCCCATCCCCTATGCGAGTCAATCCTAGCGCTTGCGTGTTTATCTGTTGGGTTTGCATTTATTTATCGCACTTTACTTTCCGCATTTTATTTTCAGTATAATATGATTATTTGTGCTGTTGTGGGAAGGGGCTCTGATGAGTGATAAGCCAGACCCAGGCTTGAGTGTATACCTAGCATTAGTTGTGGAAAGTAGTAGGCGCGTGCATGCTTTGCATGTACTAGTGTCTCACAAAATCCACGCTCAGACGAGATTCTCCCGGTTGACTTCTTTTCCGGCCCTTTGGGCTTGAGGGGTTGTTGGTTTGGAGGATTGTCGACTCTGGGGACCGATCATTTGTGACTCAGCTAAGTGAGGTCTCTTCAGGGAGTGATGATGCCAAAACAGAAATGGTGAACGTATCATCATTTTGTGAAAGTTTGTGACGCTGGGAAACGCATAGGATGCCATACCTTATCAGTGGATAGGATTCATACCTGTGAGCGGGGTCGGGTTATTGCAGGAAACCTTAACCTTCAGATAACCTGGTTTTCTTGACAGTGAATCAGTATTGTTGGTATCAGAGGGTTCTTATCATCATAGATGTGTTGTTCTTAACAGGGCATAATTATGGTCCTCTTTAGGGTTTTATTGTCAGGGCAGTGCTGTGATTATGTTGAAACAGAACCTTGGTCTCCTCAACAGCGCACTCTTGATCCCTTGCTACATGTTTGCATTTGCATCTGCATATCATTTTGCATAACAGGTACCGCAGAACCATTGATCTTATTCCCTGTGCTAACCAGTTTGTTGCAGGATATCTGATTAGGAAGATTACAGAAATCCCCACAAGGCCATGGAATAGGTACGAGCAGAGCTGAGTAAGGTCTGAGGCCAGATGAGGCAGGTTATGGGGAACATGCAAGAGTTGCGTTCGAACCAGCAGGTACTCAGAGAGGAGAACCAGCAGTTGAAAACTCAGGTGGGTTTGATCATGGAGGTAGTAAGAAAGGTGCTCAGAGGAGAAGGTGACCAGGTGCCTAAAGCTGCAGTAGGGATGCTCACTCCACTTTTGTTCATGGAGCCTGTCCCAAGGCGTGATGTGCCTCGAAGACCTGTGGCACGACCTGAGATCCCAGATTTTCCACCACATCAACTATCTCTCACTCCCCAAGACACTCCTAAGGCCAGGAGGTATGCGCCGAGGCTGAAGCAGCCTGACAGAATTTTTGATAAGATCCCCATGACTTACACTCAGTTACTGCAAGCCTTGCTTCAGCTTCGTTTGGTCGAACTACGGAAGTTACATTCACTAACTGGGACCCCACCACCTGGCTATAATGCAAACGCCCATTGTGATTTCCATGATGGGGCGCCCGGACACCACATTGAGAACTGCAAAGCTTTTAAGCACGTAGTTCAAGATTTGATCGATTCAAAGGCCGTTAAGTTCATGTCGGGAGACGCGAGTATAGCGGAGGGTCTCATTCCAGGCATTACAGAAAAGATGGACACTCCTTCTTTCATCCCCAAAACTGCATTGGACCCAAAGGATGCCTTGCAATTTATGACTTCTAAATCTCCGTGCCCGCAGCTATTGCCAATTCCGGGGCTAAACCTGAGGATGAGTGCATCCAAGAAAAAGGAGTCCTTGGTATCTCAGGCTCAATCCCAGATGTCTTGACCGTTCGGAGTCAACAACCCCTAGGGTCCATGCGTCAGACATCATCTCCCTTCTGGAGTCAACGGTCATATTGCCATCAACAGGGACGGCGCGCCAAGCAAAGACCAAAGAAGCTAGAAAGGCAGTTCGCTCGGTTGCCCATGTCATACAGTCAGTTATTTCCATATCTGATCAAGGGTGGTCTGATAGTGCCAGAGGAGATTAACCCGGTAATTTCGCCGTATCCGCCAGGTTTTATTGCAAGCGCCCATTGTGATTACCACGCTGGGGCACGGAGCACTCAACTGAAAACTGCAAGGTGCTTAAGAGCCAGGTTCAGACTCTATTCGATTACGCCTCAGGGTATTCAGATTAACGACCTTCCTTCATCCAGCCAGGTAGGCACATCAGTTCATGCTGTGGAAGAGTCCCCCGAGAACGAAGGTTCAGAAGCCTTTCAGACTGACCTCGACGAGTAAACTCTGAAGATGGCTTCCTCAGTGGAGAATCAAGTTCGAAAGCCCAGTTCGTAGAAGCTAGCAATCTGCATTTTTCATGTCATTTCTCTACATTTGTAGTTTCTTTCCTGTTTAATCGCAAATTTCGGTTGTAAAGCTTGTTGTTTTCAATTGATATTGATAATGAAATAAATATGCATGTTTTGAATTAATCCATTCGTGTTCACTCTATTGCTTTCTTTTATTTCAAACGCTTGTTTAAGTGGAATCCGGGGAGGATGGCGAAATTTCGAGAAGCGCAAGCTTCCGAATGTATGCTTTTGAATAAAAACCTGTTGATGATGTACAGTCATTGTTTCAATCCACAAACACCAGAGATATAAGGAAGATAATCCCTTGTTAACCCCTTTGAGCCTAGTAGTAGGAGTTTCTTTCTGAAAACGAAAAAACCCTCAATCTTAACCCGGGGCAGGGTAGGTGTCAGTTAAGTTGACCAAGCGTTCAAATTACAAAAGGAGTGTCCGTTCGAGGATCAATCACACTGCTATAGGTCGTACCTAAAAAAAACCATGATGGTTAAACCTGGCCGATCAGGAGTGAAACAGTCACAATCTCTTTAACAAGTCATACGAGCCGATGTCATACGATTTGTTCCAAAAAAAAAGAGAAAGAAAAGAATCGAAAAGAAAAGCCCGCTAAGTCGAATCTCGAAAGCAAGCGACTTAGGCAAAAATTAGGGTACCCTGCTGGACTTCAAAATTGAAGAAACTCTATAGAGTTAGTCCAGGAAAAAGTTAGGGGAAAACGAAAAAGCGAACAGCGAAAAGCGAAAAGGGATTGCGAAACAAAAAATCCTCAAACAAGAACGAAATTGTGTGGCTCTGGACGCCAAAAGACGAAAAGGGAGCGACTGTCACTTCGAAAAGTGTAATTTCTTGAACTGTCACTCAACCTTTGAAAGGAGAATGCTAAGGTCGAATTAGCTGAACGTAGGATCGGAGAACATCAAGGAGAATGGGTGGGTTAAAATGAATTTTGAGCATGTATCCTTTCTTTCATAAACCGTGAACCTGACCATGTTACAACCTTTAAAAGACCTAATTGAAATAGGTTTGTTTCGAAGGCATACTTCGGTAAAGATCGCATCGGAACTGACTCCTAGAAAGGATTCTCATTGCAGCGTTGTATAATATTGACATGTTAATGAATGATTTTATACATTTTATGCCACAAATTTTTTTCCAGTGAACAGGAATGGATTTTGAAAACTGCCATATGCATTGCATTTGATATGTCTTTTATGCATAACAGTCTGTTTTACTAGCGAGTAAGCGGTTGACAGCGGGAAAGTTTCCACGATGGAAAGATTTGATCAGGACAGAATGCAGAACGCCAGAATATCCCGGTGAACCGAGGCAAGCTATGTCAAATGATTGCAGCATGGGAGTCAGCCATCCAGAAGTCAGGTAATCCGGGGCAATCAGGTCGAGATTTGATGAATCTCTCGCAGCCAAGGGTACTACTCCCCACAGATCAGCCCATGAGGGGCAAAGGCATGACAAGACTGGGGCAGGTCACCCCGAGAGCGCCAAAGTTATCCTTATCTTGAAGGCGATTAACTTGAAGCACCTCAGTGAGGTTCGAAGTGATGAAGCCGTTCGTAACAAACCACCAGCGTACAGAGATCTCAAGTTTCCTTTTGAAAGGATATGACGAAGATCCCGCAGGCTGGGGCAAAAGTTGAAAGCGAAGGAGTCGTTCCTCTCCGTATCCGCAGAGTTTGTCAAAAGTTGTTATAGATTCTGGGGCAAGCCATTTCAAGTTCGTTTCATGGCATGTTTTTCCAAGCAGGATGACTCCTTCTTCCTCAGCAGGTTCAGTTGTGTTTCCCCACAGAGTCTGAACACGAGGCTATGAGCATTGATGTGTCTCCCCGAATGGAGATAGATTCTCCCCAGCCAGATGCATCCTAGGCAGGTTCATGCTTCCCCAGCCAGAGTTCCTTAACGTAGGAGCAGGCTCTATGTGAAACTTAGTCCTCCCTAGTAGAGGGAGTTTGCATTTTATCCCTGGAAGAGTTAGATGCAGGCTAGTAAGCAGTCAGGTATGTATGTGCATTCCCAACAATTGGTCATGTGCACATTTAATCCCCAGTGAAGTCCTCACAGGGTACAACCAGGTTGTCGGTGGTTTGAAAGGATCGTCCCCACGCAGGATTGTTCTTTCTGTTCTCCAGCAAGTTGTCTTTCATCCAATAGGTTGATCATCCTCGGCAGAGTTCGTAACTCTGGATATGTTAGACTATTCCCAGCAGGATTGTTTCTTCCCCCGGCGGAAGTTTGGTTTCGTTCCTTCAACATTTATTTTGCTGGAACGCCTATTTGCATTTGCATCGTGCATAGCATATACCCAAACGCGTAGCATTTCCATTTCGTATGGAGCGTTACGCTATTTTTCAAACATGTGCATTCTGAAACATAAGCCAGGTTGGTTGCCTCTTTGTTTTCAGGTGTTATTCCCTGCAGGTGATTGGAATTCTTGTTCAGGATGGTTTTCGGATATTCAAATTCTTGGCATGATATATGTGATGATAACATTCGTCCTATCATGTGTCCCTCATGAGTTACTTGATTGAGTTTCTCTTTTTCCCCAGCGAAGTTTTCCTCAGATTGTTGTTGCGTCAGCATTAAAAGATTTCATGGATTAGACCTTTGAAGTTGTTACCTATTGTCGTCTTAAATAGGTGTCTGGCAGTTGACGTCAGAACATCCCCGCAGAGTTACTTGTTCAAGTCTTCGGATGCCCGATTCGTGCTTTACGTAGTGCTTGCCCGTTTCTTCAGAAATGGAAGATCAAGGATAGTATATTGATGACGTGCTTTACATAGTGCTTGCCTGTTTCTTCGAAAATGGAAGATCAAGGATAGTATATTGATGACGCGCTTTACGTAGTGCTTGCCCGTTTCTTCAGAAATGGAAGATCAAGGATAGTATATTGATGACGTGTTTTACGTAGTGCTTGCCCGTTTCTTCGGAAATGGAAGATCAAGGATAGTACATTGATACCGCTCTTTACGTAGTGCTTTGCCCGTTTCTTCAGAAATGGAAGATCAAGGATAGTATATTAATGACGCACTTTACGTAGTGCTTGCCCGTTTCTTCGGAAATGGAAGATCAAGGATAGTATATTGATGACGCGCTTTACGTAGTGCTAAATGGAAGATCAAGGATAGTATATTGATGACGCGTTTTACATAGTGCTTGCCCGTTTCTTCGGAAATGGAAGATCAAGGATAGTACATTGATATCGCGCTTCACGTAGTGCTTGCCTGTTTCTTCGGAAATGGAAGATCAAGGATAGTATATTGATGACGCGCTTTACGTAGTGCTTTCCCGTTTCTTCGGAAATGGAAGATCAAGGATAGTATATTGATGCCGCACTTTTATTTAGTGTGATGCTCATTTCTTCGGAAATGGAAGATCAAGGATAGTATATTGATGACGCGCTTTACGTAGTGCTTGCTCGTTTCTTCGGAAATGGAAGATCAAGGATAGTATATTGATGACGCGCTTTACGTAGTGCTTTCCCGTTTCTTCGGAAATGGAAGATCAAGGATAGTATATTGATGACGTGCTTTACATAGTGCTTGCTCGTTTCTTCGGAAATGGAAGATCAAGGATAGTATATTGATGACGCGCTTTACGTAGTGCTTGCCCGTTTCTTCAGAAATGGAAGATCAAGGATAGTATATTGATGACACGCTTTACGTAGTGCTTGCCCATTTCTTCGGAAATGGAAGATCGAGGATATCACATTGATGACGCGCTTTACGTAGTGCTTGCCCGTTTCTTAGGAAATGGAAGATCAAGGATAGTACATTGATACCGTGCTTTTATTTAGTGTGTTGCTCGTTTCTTTGGAAATGGAAGATCAAGGATAGTACATTAATGACGCGTTTTACATAGTGTTTTGCTCGTTTCTTCGGAAATGGAAGGTCAAGGATAATATTTTGATATGGTCATGTAGCTCGGTGCCCGCTTATTGTAGCGTATATTGGAAGATTGATTCTTGTTGATCTAGTGCGTGGATTCAATGCCTGTGGTGTCACACAGGTGGTTGATGTTGAAATCAGATTTTATATCAGATGATTGATTAGTTTGTTGCCGTGACAACCGAATTCAGTTTTCTGGATTTTTTTCCCCCAAGCAGTTTCGCAGATTACTTCTTTGGTTAGCAAATTTTCGGGTTCTTTGGTATTCAACCATCTTTTACCTTGATTGTTTGAAAGTCGTTCTCTTTTCATCCATTGAGATCCAAGTCGCTTGAATAGGGGAAGTTGTTGCACCCCAAAATTTGCCTAACCTTATTCTTACTTGGTTTATGTTTCATTGCATTAGCATATCATTGTTCTAGCATTCACATTGCATAGTCATGTTGCATTTTACAGGGGATCAGGAAAGGTGTGCTTAGCCAATTGAGGTTATCAAAGGTTCAAGGCCTAATCAAGAGATTATATTCAAGTCATCAAGTGGTTATCATCATCAGAAGCAAGTGAATATGGCTTATCTTCTGTCTAGGAGCCTATCTGAGGATCATCTGAGGATCACAAGCCCATGTTTATGTATGGAGACTGTCATTGAATCTCATTGGAGGCCTTGAGGGTCATGGTAAAGTTCATTCAAGTGTTCATGCCAAGCATGGAAAGTCACAGTTGAAGGTGTTGCAATTAGGGTTTGCATCTGGTCAACCTTGAGTCAACTGTGCAATTGAAGGAGATTAAGACTCATTTCTAAGTCCTTGTGATCATGGAAGGTTGTGTTGAGGTACATGAGATGTCATTCCAAGATCAATTCAAGAAGAATTCAAAGTGTGAGGAGTTGCTAAATTAGGGTTCTCAGGGTAAAATCCCCTATTTAGTGCCTGACTTCAAGACCACTTATCTCAAGATACAAGTTTCATCTAAACCTTTGACCAACATGGAACTTGTAGAGCATGTTCTTAGCTTTAATTTGAGTACTAGAAGTCCCCCATTGGATTTATGGAACTCTAGTTATGAAGCTGACAAGTTACGTGTCATCAGATGAATGTGAATTTGTCTGCAAAAGTCAACCAACTTCCAAGGCATTTTTGACCAAGAAGGATGTTTCTCCTTAACTTCAAGTGAACATGAAAGTTTCTCCTCATGATCTTAGCTTTCCAAAGAGTACTAGAAGTCCTCATTTAGATTTTTAGAACTCAAGATATGGAGCTTGCAAGGCAAGGGTATTTTGGGAAAGTGAGATTACAAGTCATTTTCATTATAAGTCAATTTCACCATTTTGCACACTTCAAATGGAAATCTTGCCAACTCGAAAGTTGCTCCAAATGGGATTATTTGGTCAATAAAACCTCAAGGGATCATTGAAATAGTTGGAAATGAGAGTGTATGGAGAAAATTTCATGAAAAGAAGTTTGAAAAGGCCTAGTTTGGATTTAATGCCAATTAAATCAATTTATGTCATGTTGGTGCATTTTTTGGGTCCAAATAATATTTTAAGAACAATGGCAAAACCAGAAATCAAAAATGGATTCATTTACATGGAGATATTCATGGTTTCTTGAACTTTAAGTCACAAATTCAAAATCAACCATCCATTCATTTCCAAGGGATCAATCTCAGCCACACGTGATCCTTGCATCATAAGGAACTGATATGAACAAAATTGGAAGCTTCCACACACCATGTTCATGGAAACTAGAAAGGAAAAAGTGGGGAAAATCAAAATTTTGGATTGAATGAATTGGGCCAAATAAGGATCCAAAACTTCTCTATATAAGTTTCTGGATGAATTCATAGCAAGGTTGGTGATTGGAAAAGCTTGAATGAGGTAAGAAGCACTTAAAAAACAAGTTTGTTAGAGGTGAAAATTGAATTTCTACTTTGGAGCAATTTAAGAGGGAATTAATCATTCAAGAAGCTTCTCCAAGCATCATTGAAGGATTTTGAACAACTTTGATCAAGAATTCGTGCAAGAACACTCCACCATTGAAGCTCCGAACAAGGTTCTTATTTCTCATTCATACGATCTGTTCTTGATGAGTTATTGCACCATTTTTATATAATTATGATCCTTAGAGTATGTAGAAGCTTTTAGGATTAGTTTGGTTAAGTTCCATGAAACTTCAAGAATTGACACCCTAGGTTGTAGTTTTATTTTCTCTCTTGTTAGTGAATGAAAATGGAAAAGAAACATAGATTGTTGATGTAGGAAGTGAGAGGAAGAGATTAGTATCTTAAATTTTGAGAAAATTGAAATTCTAGAGTGATTCTTGGATGTTCGTGGTTTTTGAGTTTTAATGGAGGAAAGTGAAAACAAATTGGATATTTGGATTCGACACGAAAAAATACACAGTTTTGGTTAAAGAAAATCACATTTTGGTGAAGAAATGAGAGAGATGCATTTTTGGCTAGAGGTTGAAGATGACCGGAGCAAGTCCGACCACCGCCCCCCACCGCGCAAGCCACCGCGCCTGTTCTTCCCTCTGTTTTCGTTTTCAAACGCCCAGACACATCAACAGCCGTTAGATCGCTAATCCACTTGACTTCGTCTACACATCGTGCGGCCCAGATTAATCCTCACGTGGCCTTCCCATGCAGCAAAATGCTGCGTTTTGGCTTCATAAAATGCTGAGTTTTAGACTCAGCTGGGCCCAAGACCAGTTCGCTAATTGCACGCCTCCAGCACGCGGCCCAATTGTGATTCACACATGAAAACAATGCTAGATACACCCCTGGCCCATTTCCCTTTAATTTATTTTTTTTCTTTTTATTTCATTTAATTAGCTGTTTGTTTTAATTCATAGAAAAATAGTAATTGTTGTCCATAAATCACGAGTTAAATATTGGAGATACTTTGACATGTCTAGAAAATTGTCATATTTTTTAATTTCAATTTTAATTCTTTTTCCAATTAATTTTGTATTTTTCTTTTATGTGTTGTTCCATGAATAGAAATAATACCATGTTAGTTTCTAGATTTTTGTTTCCATATTAATGCTTGGATTTAATCTTTGATTTTTTACATGATAAATGTTGACACATTTTAGGATATTACATGATTTTTCTTACATTTTTTAGACGAATCTAAGCATAGTTTTGAACTAGGTTTTTAGAGCTTTCCCCACTTGAGCTTTCATTTGACACCTCTTAGTTTAGCCTTTGAATGGTGACCTTCAACTTTGAATTAGGTTCTGATCTTTTTACCCTAGGTTCCCAATACCTTTAGGACCCCTTAGAAACTTGTATACATTTTTAGGAGTTGATTTGCTATTTTAGATAGATTTTACATCTAGGATGTGTTTAGGTTGCTTCTAACATAGTACTTCCCATAGTTGAACCTCAATGGTGACCTTTAGTTCATGATAAGTTTCCAAATCTTTTTTGATGGTTTAGTATACATGTTGATGCTTCTGTATACTTAGTCTTAAGGTTTAATTTGGTGCATTAGTTCCCTTTAGATAGTTGCTTTTAGAGCTTGTAGAATTAGGGTTTTTAGAGCCTTTAGGAGTTTCTTCCTTTTTCATAATTGTGGTTTGCTGTGGTTTGCATTCCATTTCCTATCCAATGATGCAAGGTTCCTTTGTGGGAGCCTAGTCCCTCCTTTGGAAGGACTAAAGGCCTGCCACAAAAGGTAAAACCTTTGAGGATACCAATCTTAGATGAGTGGTTCAGTGCCATGATGGATTCCCTTGGTTTCCATCATGCTTCCCTTCATCAGGCAATGATCTTTGTGTTAATTCATATCATCTCTTGTTGGAGCAAGTTGAAGCTTGAAGGTTAAGGCCTTATTCCCTTTTCTCTTGATGGATAAATTGGACATGAAGACAACTACAGACTGTTGGGCTGCTTTGCTGCTAGAAGACTGCTTTGTTGTTGGGCTGCTGGCTTGCTGTTTTGTTTGTTGTATTCTATTGATTGACGGTATTTGTGTGACTGTTTGTCTGGTGTGTTGCATTAGAATAGGCTTTCATGTAGTTGGTTTATGCCTAAGTGCATTGAAAGGTTGAGCTTGCCTCCCTTTGCTTGGGTGCATTGAGAGGTTGAGTCTGTCTCCCTCTACTTGTCTGTTACTATTTGGCTTTGCTTGTTGGCTGAAGGTTGAGTTTGTCTCCCTTGCCTGTGTATTGTGTTACATTTTCTTGTTTACTCTAGAAGTTGAGTTTGTCTCCTTCTGCTTGTATTGCTACATTGCATGCATTTTACTTACCGTTATTCTTTCAGATTATTTCTTTTGTTGTTGCTTTCCTTTGCCATGTTCCCTTAGGGACTCTAACTTCTCTTGCTCAAGAGAAGTTATGACAGATATTAGGGTTTCAACCATGCATGATAACATTAGGTAGCTCCCTCCTAACCTCAATCATAGGATCAACTTTGCATGACAACTTTAGGATTGGATTAGCTCCCCTTTAGTGCGGCCTTTCTCTTCTCATCTTCAAACATCTTTAAAACACTAAATAAAAATTAACGCGTGTTGTATGCTACGAGCCTTAAGCACTTGATAAAGGGTTTTTGGGGAGTTTCTCTTCAATAGCTTGGGTGTTTAGCGTGGTATCCTTTGGGTGACATGCGACGCATTCACTCTTAAGTTCAAGTCTTTAGTGCAACATGAGTTACAAACAAAACTCAAAACACTTCTTCCTTAAAAGAATTCATAAACAAAGATCAAACTTCTTTTTGTTCCTTGGGACATTTAATCCTTGGAAACCATTTTCATAAGGAGAGTTTGGTTAAATCTCGGTTCTACCGCAAACGATAAACGCCTAAGTCTCCAAAGGTCGAGCTGCATACACCAACTGCTAGAACCGTTTGGTAACCTTACTCGGGTAAAACAGTTTGAACCAACCTGTGGTCTTGTTAGCCCGAACTACGTTTGCTCTTATCTTTCATGTCGTGTGAAAGTACGTAGGCACGAGATGCGATATCTCGGCGAGCAACCTTCCCTCTTTTCACCCGTAGTTAGGCGAACTACGTTGACTCTGATTTCTCATTCCAGACGGGAATACGTAGGCATAGAACTGATGTGTTCTGCCGAGTCATTTTTCTCTTATTTTTAGACCAGCCTTTTAGCGTAGATAGATAACCAACCCGTCAGATAAACACGAGAAGCATGGATCTCGTTGAGTACAACGGACGTGAGGGGTGTTAATAGCTTCCCCTTGCGTAACCGACTCCCGACATGGTTGCGATGACCTTGTCTTATACCTTTTCGTCAGGTTTTTCCGATCGTTTCCATTCCCGTTCTGAGGGATAAATAACGAAAGGTGGTGACTCTTTTGTTTTGCCGACACCTTATTTTCGCGGTAGCGACACAAGAATGTAAAAGTTAGAAGTTAGACGTTAGTAGTTAGTGATCGAGTGATCGATTAATCACATCGGGACAATTTAGCGATATGTTAAGCAATCGTAAATGGACTTATGTAGAAGCCACACCTATCTAAGGTTGGTCAATAACAATCTATGTTCTCAAACATGTTAGAGCAATAACACAAAGTTATTCTCCTAAAACACGTAACACAATGAGAAAATAAATGAAGTAGGAGAAAAGCAAACTCAAATACTCACAATGGTCTCATCTATCATCAAAAGATTCAAAGAATGATCAATCAAGGTTAACCTATCAATACCTTAAAGTGTCAAGAATGATCCAATGATCATTCATCAACATATTTAAAGTGTTGAAGTTTCAATCAACCTAGGGATCATTACTCAATGATGGTGAAGATTTCATCAACTAAATGGTATCAAAAAGGCAAAATCATGAGTAAACAAATAATAATAATAATAATAATAATAATAATAATAATAATAATAATAATAATAATAATAATAATGAAAATGAATCACAAAATGATCGTAAAAAAGTGAAATAAAGTATAAAATAAAAGAAAATAATAGAGGTTTAGGAAATAAATTAAGATAATACAAATTAAGAAAAGAAAAAGAAAAAGAAGAAAATAAAGAGAAAGAAAGAGAAGGAGGTGTATGGACCACATGTGAAGTGTAAAAAAACAAACAGATGGGCCTAAAGGAGCCCAAAGATCATGGAAGGGAGAAGATTTTACCCTATACCCCTGCACTTATACCCATACCACTACAATTTAAAAAAAATACCCATTTTATCCTTATATATTTTTATATTTTATTATTATTTTTTTTTCACTTTTTACCGTATCAGGTTTTTTAGACTTCCGAGGAATTCACCACACGACCTATCGGAACACTATCAAAATGACTTCCGGTAAGCTTTTTTTCTCAAACCAGAAGACTTTGGTAAAGAGTTCTGGTTCACACAAATTATGTACCAGAAGACTTAATGAAAACTTCTGGTTTGAGAATTTTCGTGGGTGTTCATCGGAAGACTTGTAAAAAGAGTTTCGGTACTTGTAAAAAGTGTACCGGAACACTTTTTACAAGTCTTCCGGTTTGCATTGTCCATTTGTTTTTGAATTATTTTTGAATTATTTTAAATTCTTTTTTTATGCACGTTCAGAAGTGCCTTTACAAATATGCGATAAAGATCAGATATGCGTAGATACGTCTGATGTTTTTTCAACTACTCAAAGATTTGGTACACGAGAAAAGGTAATATGATAGATTAAAGAGATCGGAATCCAAAATAAAGTAACGGTTATTATCACTCGTTCAGATATTGAAACAGGCAAGAGAGGAAGAAGTAACAAATTAATATTTGGATGTGATAGAGGAGGAAAACACAAAGATATTTGTCGCTACCGCAAAAATCAAGGTGCCGGCAAAACAGAAGAGTCACCACCTTTCGTTATTTATCCCTCAGAGCGGGAAAGGAAACGATCGAAAAAACCTGACGAAGAGGTATAAGACAAGGTCATCGCAACCATTGTCTGGATTCGGGAGTCGGTTACGCAAGGGGAAGGTATTAGCACCCCTCACGTCCATCGTACTCGATGGGATCCACGCTTGTTGTGTTTATCTGACGGGTTTGTTACATCTATCTACGCTAAAGGTCTGGTCTAAAAAGAAAAGAAAATGACTCGGCAAAGTATCGCACTTTATGCCTACGTATTCCCGTCTGAAACAAGAAATCAGAGTCAACGTAGTTCTCCTAACTACGGGTTATGGGGGAAGGTTGCTCGCCAAGATATCGCATCTTGTGCCTACGTACTTTCGCACGGTGCGAAAGATCAGAGCAAACGTAGTTCGGGCTACGAAGAACGCAAGTTTGTTCAACATCTTGTATCCAAGTAAAGTTAACAATCAGTTCCAGCAGTTGGTGTTTGCAGCTCGATCCTTGGAGACTTATGCGTTATCGTTTGCGGTAGAACTGAAAGTTAACAGAACTCTCCTTTAAGAAAAGGGTTTTCCTGATTAAGGGTCCAAGAGGACAAAGAGGATTTGACGTTTGTTTTCTGTTTTTTGGCGGAGGAAGTGTTTTTTAGTTGTCTGTAGTTTGTACAACACTAGAGACTATGACTTAGGAGCGAATGCGTCGCATATCGTCCAAAGGACATATACTAAACACTCTAGATGATTGAGAGGAGACCGTTCAAACATCATTTCCCAAGTAGCTTAAGGCTCGTAACGCGCTTGTACTAACTTGCCTTTATTATATTTTTTACTGTTGTTTGAGGTAAGAAGAGAAACAGACTCTCTACAAGGAAACTGACTCGATCCTACAGTTATCATGCAATATTCGTCCTACGGTTGAGGTTAAAAGGGAAACTAACTATTGTTATCATGCATGGCTAGAATCCTAATGTCCGTCATGACTTCTCTTGAACAAGAGAAGTCAGAGTTCCTAGGGGAACATGGTAATGAAAATCAAACAGTAAAAGAATTAACTGTAAAGAAATTACTGTAAAGATGTATGCAATGCAAGTGAGGGAGGAAATATGTGTGGGGCTTAAGCCTCCACAAGCTCATCTCAACCTCAAGCCAGATATGAATAATAGCAAAGATAATAGAAGACAGTAAATACAATCAAATCAGACCACAAACCACACAGGCAAGGGAGCTGAGCTCTACCAAATACCAGCAAGCAAAGCCATACAGTAAAAATACAAGCAGAGGGAGAAACTCAACCTCTAATGCAATACAAGCAAGGGGAAAAGCTCAACCCTTAGGATGCTCTTATGCCTATGGTGGTCTACATGAAGCTTGCTACTAATGCAACACTCCAAGCAAGTCACATAAATACACATCAATACAGTTGAACAAGAAGAAAACAGACAGGGAAAACAAGCCAGCAATCTCCACAGCAGAGCAATCTTCTGGAAGCAATCCAATCCAAAGTCTGTATCTGTTCTTCAAGTCCACCATCTTCAAGAGAAGGAAAGGAATCCATGACAAGCAATCAAACAAGCTTCTACCCTAAGGAAGTAAATTGGGTGTTGGGAGGCTAGGGTAAGTTCCACAGGAACTTATCCCAGGCACTCAACCAACAAAAAGATCTTTGGGGAAACCTAAGGGTTTGGCTCCTTCGAGAGGTGTGCCATATTCCCCCCACGGGAGGGACTGTGCTACCTCAAGAAGGTTCCTAAAGAGGAAAGGATGAGGGAATTTTAGGAGAATGGAAATGAGAAGCAAGGTAAATTCCACAGGAACCTACCACAGACACTCAACCAAATCCATTTCCTTTAGAGAGCTTGCTTAGGCTCAACTCCAATGTGAAAGGCATGGAATTCCTCCACAGGAGGAATTATACCCACAATGAAAGATCCTAATTAAGCAAAGGAGTGTTTGAAAGGGAACTAATCCTAGGGAAAGATCATCACCTACTTGAATTGCTAAAGAAACATCAAATGTCATCTCCTAATGATTACCTATTCTAAGATCAATTTGTAAAATAGGGAACTAAGAGAAAATCAATCCTAAAAAATCTAAATAAAATACTATATCATCTTATATGTGTCAACATTCCATGGTAGAAAAATCAGAGGTTAAATCTAAATCAAAATGCCCAAATTAAATCCAAAGCTTCAAGGGTGCACTAAAGGAATTCACTAAAGAATACTCCTAAACAACTACCCTAAAATCCTTTTTAAAATGATCTAAAAAATCCAAAAAAAATCACATAACAACACTAACATATACACAGCCAGCACACAAAATTCCAAGATCAAACTCCAAAATATGAGAGAGAAAGAAAATCAACAAATTCATAACATCATTATTTCATTATTAAAATTGCACTAAAAGAGAAAATATGAAATAAAATGGAAAATGCATGGAAAATTAAAATGCAAAGCATGATAAAATCCTAAACACCTAAATCTATAATCACCATTTTTTTCAGAATTTATTTACGACATTTACTATTTTTATGAATTAAATTCTAACAAGCAATTAAACTAAAAAATAAAAGAAAAGAAATTAAACACAAAAACATGGAAGGTGTGTAGCCAGCAAGAAAATCAAGGCACATCTCGCCTGGGCCCAAAAAGGGGGGTGCTGAAAGCATCTGGGCGCTAAGCCCAGTTGAATTATTAATTCAGCAAACATGTTCTCAAGAAAATACGCCTGGGGGTGTAAAAGTAGGAAATTCTACGTTGTAATCCGTTTGGGCTTATAAGGGGAGGTGCGCATAGCAGCAAAAGCTAAAGCCCAAAGCCAAATTAAATCACTCAGTTTCTCTCAAAATTAATCAAAAACGCTCACGCAGGGAATCGAACCCTCGCTCTCTATGATCAAGTGGCGCGCTGAAGAGCTTGGATTCTCACTAATAAAAAACGCATGTGTTTTGGGGGAGGGGGACGTGGCGCCCTCACGGCCATTGGATAGATGGCTAAGTCTTCTTCTTCCTCGCAAATAGATGGCTGCGATTACGTCTTCTACCTTTTGAATTTCTGCAAGTCACAAACTCGCGCGCAGCCCTCATGCCATCGACGGTAACGGTGCATTTCCGGCAAACTTCACGTAACCCTATCTCTCTCCACACTCCACCAAACGCAACGATATTTGAACGAAAATTGCACGAAATTTTACGAGGATTACGAATATCCTAATAGATTACGCTAAAACCTCAAGAATCAAGAATTCTACATCCTAACCGAAAACTGATCCATTCTTACATTGTCACTAATCATCAAATTCTCTGCCCAGAAATCATCTATGACCTAAGGGAAACCTAACCACATGAATCTAAGGCATTGAAAACGCATGATTTGAGTGCAATTTCAAGAAGTAAAAACCTGGTTTCAAGCTTCGACTTGACGCGTTTCTGGCTTGAATCTTGCTCCAAAACGTTCTAGATCCAATCAGTGATGATGTTAAAAGAAGATTGAAGCTTCAATTGCACTTGAAATGGCCTCAATCAGAAATTCGATCTTGCACTTTTCTCCTTCAAGCTTCAATGGCAATCTTTGATCTCAGCCCCAATGACTCACCAACCCTGCTTCTGATGAGTTTCTTAACCTTTATAGAATGATTTGGAACCTTTTAGAGCTCAGCCCAGGCCCAAAATCAAAAAATCCAATTCCAACTTCCTTCAAAAAGTTTTACATGGCAATGCACAATTTTCATACTAAAACTTGCTTGGGAAGCTTTGGTCAGCTTGCTGAACCATCCTTGAGTGAATTTAGATCACAAATAGCCTTCAATTTGCCTTGGTGAATGATTCGTGTGATGTAACTTATATGTGAAGAAACCTTATGAAAGGCCATGAATTGTTCTTCAAATGAAAAATCCACAATTTTCAATGTCTCTAAAACATGATTTATAATTAAAATGAGTGGTCATTTGACTTGTTTTGGACCCATAATCATTTATTTCAATTTCCCACCAAAAATGCCTTTGAATTTCTTCTTTCTTCAAACCACTTCACACCAATCTTTGATATGAGCCAAATCAATTCACCATGAGCTCTTGGTTAACCTAAAAACCATATTTTAAACAAGTTCCAAGTTGAACAAAAATCCATTTGACATGTGCAAGTTGGAGATTTTGACCTATGATTGAAAATGGCCTGTAATCTCACTTTCCCAAAATACCCCTGACTTGTAAACCTCATAACTTGAGTTCTACAAATCAGATGGAAGACTTCTAATACAATTTGGAAAGCTAAGATCGTGAGGAACATCTTTCATGTTGGACAAAAGTTTATTAGAAACACCCTCCTAGGTAAAAAGTAGCTTGGAAGTCAGATGATTTTCACAGACAAATTTCAGAGGCATCTGAGGACCTGTAACTTGTCTGGACCATAACTTGAGTTCTATAAATACAATGGAGGACTTATAGTACTCAAATTAAAGCTAAGAGCATGATATACAAGTTTCATGTTGGCCAAAAATGGATATGAAACTTGCATCTTGACTTACATGGCTTGGAAGTTTGGCACTAAACAGGGGATTTTACCCTAGGAACCCTGACTTAGCAACTCCAACCACTCTTGATTCTTCTCAACTTGATATTTAAACAATATCTCAAATGCTTTAACATATCATTTCATTATCTCAATGACCTAGAAGTAGGCTTTGATCTTCTTCAATTACTCTCCTTGACCTAGGGTTAACCAGATGAAACCCTAGTGACACCCACTTCAACTGTGGCTCTTGCATTTGATAAAATGACTTGATTGAGCTCCAACATGACCTTCAAGGCACTTCAATGAGATCTATCCACACATTCTCTCCTTGATCAAGACTTCACCATCCCTTGATGACCTTCAACTGGCTCCAAGTGAGGAGATGAACCTCATACAAGCAGCTGAACTTCTCAAGAACTCAACCCTCTGTCTGATGACCCTGATAACTTCTTAAGCTTGAATAATACCTTTGGCTAGGCTTCTCTTGACATGAATCACACTCGATCCCTTGCTGAATGAAGGATGTTATCCTATGCAAATGCTAGAACTATGCTATGCTAATGCAATGAAACATAAACCAAGTGATAAAAAGGTTGGGCAAATTTTAGGGTGCAACAGCTGCCCCTATTCAAGCAGCTTGGACCCGACTGGGTTGAAAGCGAACGACTTTCAAACAATCACGGTAGAAGACGGTTGAATACCAAGTAACCCGGAAATTTGCCAACTGCAGAAATAAACTGCAAAAAAAAAACTACTTGGGGAACAATATCCAGAAAACTGAATCCGGCTGTCACGGTAACAACTGGTCAATCATCTGATAAAAACATCTAATCTCACCATCAGCCACCCGCGTGACGCCACAGGCACTGAATCAACAAACTGGATTAACACCATCGAGCCTTCCGAAATACATCACCATAAGCGACACCGTTCAAAGACCATATCTAAATACCGTCCTCGACCTTCCATCCCCGAAGAAGTGGGATAAAAGCACTGAATCAAAGTGCTAGCCGTTGAACCATCACGTCAACCAAAGTATGAACTGTTGAACCATCACATCGACTGTTGAATCGTCACATCAACCTTCTATTTCCGAAGAAGCGGGAAAAACACTACTCAAATCACGAACCGTCGAACCATCACGTCGACCAAAGTATGAACTGTCGAACCATCACGTCGACCAAAGTATGAACTATCGAACCATCACGTCGACTGTTGAACCATCATGTAAACCTTTCGCTCACCAGGAAACGAGCATACGCTAAATAAAAGCGAGAGCTTTCGAACCATCACGTTGACCGTTGAACCATCACGTCAACCTTTCGTTCACAAGGAAGCGAGCATACGCTAAATAAAAGCGAGAGCTGTCGAACCATCACGTCGACCATTGAACCATCACGTCAACCTTTCATTCACAAGGAAACGAGCATACGCTAAATAAAAGCGAGTGTTGTCGAACCATCACGTCGACTGTTGAACCATCACGTCAACCTTTCATTCACAAGGAAGCGAGCATACGTTAAATAAAAGCGAGTGTTGTCGAACCATCACGTCGGTCGTTGCACCATCACGTCAACATTTCGTTTACAAGGAAACGAGCATACGCTAAATAAAAGCGAGTGTCGTCGAACCATCACGTCGATTGTTGAACCATCACGTCAACCTTTCGTTCACAAGGAAGCGAGCATACGCTAAATAAAAGCGAGTGTCGCCGAACCATCACGTCGACTGTTGAACCATCACGTCAACCTTTCGTTTACAAAGAAACGAGCATACGCTAAATAAAAGCGAGTGTTATCGAACCATCACGTCGATCATTGAACCATCACGTCAATCTTCCATTTCCGAAGAAGTGGGAAAAGCACTAAATAAAAGTGCAAATCAGACATCCGAAGACTTGAGCAAACAACTCTGCGGGTAAATTCTGACGACGGTCGTCAAACACCTATCTCGACAACAGGTAACAACTTCAAGATTTTCCAAAACTGGTGTACAGCAGTCTGAAGAATACTTTGCTGGGGAAGGCGAGAAACTTAACCAAGCAACTCGGTGGGGAAAAACTCTACTGGGGAGATCACGGATAACCACTCTGATAGTTTAAACCACGAGATCCTTTAATGCTGACGCATCAGCAATCTGAGAAAAATTCCGCTGGGAGAGGGAAGAGAAACTTAACCAAGTAACTCTGCTAGGGGAGCATATGATAGGACAAACACTACCATCGCGTATCTCGCGCCACAAATCTGAATATCTGGAAACCTTCCTGAACAAGAATCTCAATTATCTGCAGGGAAACACACCTGAAAACAAAGAGGTAATCGACCTGACTTATGTTTCAAAATGCATATGTTTGACAACGGCGTAATGCTCCATACAACATGGAAATGCTACGCGTTTGGGTAGATGCAAATATGATGATATATGCAAATGCAAAGTGGTGCTCCAGCAAAATAAATGCTGGAAAAAAAGCCGAATTTACTGGGGATAACCAGGTATCACAGACATATTCCAGCAAAATAAATGTTGGAAAGGTAAAACCAACTCTGCAGGGGATAACCATCCTGCTGGGGAATGGCTCACAAGCTCTGAGTTACGAACTCTATTGAGGATGATCACCCTATTAGAGGAAAACAACCTGCTGGAGAACAGAAAAGACGGTCCTGCACGGGGATATTCCTTTCAAACCACTGATCACCTGATCATGCTCTGTGGGGATTAACCATCATGTCAGGGATACTCAGCTGGGAATCGATTTGCATACTCTGATTGTACTCTGCGAGGACTCTCTCTGGGGAGTAAACATATTCATAACCAAACATCATGAATGCATCCTCTGCTGGGTATATCAATCTCTCCTTGCTGGGGATGACTTTATCCTATCGAATAAGTCAATCTTGAATTGTTGAGGATAATCTGATGCTGTTTCGACGCAATCCCAACTCTCTGGGGATAAAAACTTCGACTTCCGTTTGCCGAGAATGAAAAGCCAATTCCATCTGCTGGGAGGAATAGGTTTCACATGGAGCCTGCTCCTGGGTTAAAGGACTCTGTCTGGGGAACACCATCCCTTGGATATTTGCTGCAAAGGTGACAACCCTGCAAAACACGAATGAACACAAGACATTCTACACAAAAGGAATTATCCTGGTTAGTATCTGTGACAACTATTCAGTTAATTCAAAGTTTTAACAATCATTGGCCGAGGCCTGCAAGCTTATGCACATGTAAGTTTATCAAAAACATCGGCGTTTTCCACAAACAAAACAGTAAAAGTTAAAACAAGAATTAAACATCAAGTACTGAATAGTATGTTTTATTGATAACAGCCTGTAAATAGGCAAAGTTTGTACATCAGATGCAACTCCTGAAAAGAGGAAGTTACGCATAGGCAAATACAAATATGTACAAGAATACAAAAGAGAAAATTGTATGCATGTCGGCAATGTGGTACAGACGAACACCGTAAGCTGATCCTCCTATGACTCGCCTGACTTCGACACTTTCCCGATGCTCCGTCCTCGGAAGAGATTGTTTTGGATAATCGACCCTCAGGTACTTCCAAACCACTAAGCAATGCAGTATCACACTCGGACCGCAGTCATTTGCTTTTCAATCCCTAACTTTTGCCTGAATCGCCCTTTGCGGGTTTTCAATTCACCGGGATACCCATTTTTGCCGAAGTCGCCCTTTTCAGGTTTTCGACTTCGCCGGTGTACATCTTTTCAATTTTGTCCCTAACTTTTGCCCGAACCTTTCTTTATTTTCTTGGTTCGCCGGGATGCCCCATTTTTGCCTGGACTCTCTTGTTAGAACACAGATTGGTTCTTAATAATATCTCTATGTTTTGATGATAACTATTAGGAAATTTTGTATTTAAGAATTATATACTCTAAAATTTGCTTGAGAGTTTTTACTACAGATAGTAAAGAAATTAATACTCCAGGAGCAAATCAGAATTGAATGCAAGACATTAACTAGACTCTGAAGCGCCAGATGCACTCATTAGAAGATTCTGATTGCTGCCAACAGAAGATTTTGAGCAAAGCCTCCAGAAGAATCTGAAGCAGAAGCTCCAGAAGGATCTGAAGAAGTAGCTCTAGAAGAATCTGAAGTAAATCAGAAACATCTGAAGCAAAGAAGAATTTTGTATGAAGAGTTTTTCAAAGCATAGTTTCTACAGAAGATTCTAAAAGTACTAAAGCTGCCAGTACTGAAGTTCTGTTCCAAATATGCTCTGATATTTAACACGCTGAAAGCACACCTGCTGCAGAAGACTCTGATCCAGCAAGCTCTGATCATCATCAGAAGACTCTGACTCAATTAGACTTTGATGAACTTGCTAAAAACTGAAGAAGAAATATTCAAAGATTATATCTGTTGGAGTAAATCAAACGTCTCTTTCCTTATTTATGCTAGACACAAGAATACAGACAAAAAGGATTTTTCTGTGCTTTCTTCTTCTAGGAAAGGTCACTTGATGTGAAGACAAAAAGGCTCAGACCTTTTGGGACACTCTTCTCAACGTGCAGCTACCTTGGATCAGCTGCCTATAAAAGCAAGTCTCCGCCAAATTCTTCAGTTAGACGTTTTGCTGAAAAAGAATTAAAAACATTCAAGCTCTCATACTTTCATATTCTTCTTAGAATTAATTTCATTGTACTTAAACTTAAGAGAAATATCACTGTTGTGATTAAAGCTTTTTTAGAAGCATTCTTACTCTTGTATTAGATTTACATTGATTGTAAAGGATTTCCTTAAGAGGATTCAGTTGGAATCAGTAGCTCTTGAGAAGACTAAGAACAGTTGTTCTTAGGTGTTACTATTGTAATCTGTTTGATTAAATAGTGGATTAAGTCCTTGTTTGAGAAAGGAAAATCACTTTAGGAAGGGTGGACTGGAGTAGTTGAGTTCAACGAACCAGGATAAAAATACTTGCGTTTTAATTCGAAGTTTTAATCTTTCATACTTATTCAACCCCCCTTCTAAGTATTATCTCACCTTCAGTTGGCATCAGAGCTTCGGTTCTGTGTGTGCTACCACTTAACAGTGTCAGTAAAGATCCAGAGAGAAATACTTTGATATATATTTAGTTGTTACTATGGCTGATAATAAAATATCCAATGTTAACAATAAATATGAAGAAAGGGACAGAATCAGCACCAAACCCCCTATGTTTGATGGGGAGAAATTTGATTACTGGAAAGACAGAATTGAAAGTTTTTTCCTTGAATATGATGTTGATTTATGGGATCTAGTCATAGATGGATATGTTCATCTCACAGATGGGAATGGCAAGAAGATAGATAGAAAATCTATGACAGATGCTCAGAAGAAAGATTTTAGAAATCATCACAAGGCCAGAACAATATTATTGAATGCAATTTCTCATACTGAGTATGAAAAAATTACAAACAGGGAAACTGCTTTTGATATGTTTGAATCCTTAAAGATGACTCATGAGGGAAACTCTCAAGTCAAGGAAACAAAAGCTTTGGCTCTGATCCAGAAGTATGAGGCCTTCAAGATGGAAGACTCTGAATCTGTTGAAGCTATGTTCTCTAGATTTCAGATCCTCACAGCTGGGCTAAAGGTTCTGGACAAGGGATACTCCACATCAGATCATGTAAAGAAAATAATCAGAAGTCTACCTACCAGATGGAGACCAATGGTGACTGCCTTGAAGATGGCTAAAGATCTGAACAAGATCTCTTTAGAAGAACTCATCAGCTCACTAAGGAGCCATGAAATTGAGCTTGAGGAAGATGAACCTCAGAAGAAAGAAAAAGGTAAATTTGTTGCTTTAAAATCTAATAAATTTGCTAAAGCTTTGCAGGTTATTGAAGAAAGCTCTGAAGAATCTTCTTCTGAAGAAGAAGATGAATTATCCATGTTGTCCAGAAGGATCAACAGACTCTGGAAGCACAAGGGAAAGAAGTTCAACAACTTCAGAAGATCTGATCATAGAAAGGAATCTTCTGGGCATAGAAGATCTGGCAAGAAAGAAGTTGTATGCTATGAGTGCAAAGAACCTGGGCATTACAAGAATGATTGCCCCAAACTTCAAAAAGAAAAACCCAAGAAGAAGTTTAACAAAAAGAAGAAGGTTCTGATGGCAACATGGGATGACTCAGATGAATCTGAATCATCTTCTGAATCAGAAGAAGAATGTGCTAATGTTGCACTGATGGCCAGCACAGAAGATCAGGAGGAAGGAACCTCAGGATATGAATCAGATTCTGAATCTGATGATGACGCTGAAGAGGTAATGGCTAAACTTACTAAAGAAGAACTTATAAAAGTTTTATCAGAAGTTCTTAAAAGTTATAACAATATCAAACTCAAATACAAGAAGCTGAAAAGCAATCTTGAATCTGAGATTGATCTTCTAAAGACAGAACTTGTTGAGCAAAAAGAAATTAATCTGAAAATCAAAAATGACTTTGAAATAACTCAACAAGAATCTGAATCTGAGACTAAGTCATGTGAAAACATTTTAGAAAAATATGACTCTAGCTTTCAGAGATTCCTTACTAAGAGCATAGACAGAAGCAAGATGGCTTCTATGATCTATGGTGTTAGTGGGAACAACAGAAGAGGTATTGGATATGAATCTTCATCTGGAAGTAATCCAAAATCTGTTGACAAACTTTTCATCAAGAAGACACCTCTGTATTCTCAATTTAAATTTGGTCACTTAAATGACATTAAACACACAAGCTCTGAGAATAATACTTATGTGTTTAAACCCAAGGCAAGTCAGAATAATCATTATGTTGAAAAACAGAAGTTTAGACAAACCTACAAACCAACTAACCCCAAAGGACCCAAGAAGATCTGGGTACCTAAAAATAAAATAATTCCTGTTGCAGATGTTCTTAGCAGCAAGGTCAGGACACCAATCATGGTACCTGGACTATGGATGCTCACGACACATGACAGGAGAAAAGTCTATGTTCCAAAGCCTGGAACTTAGATCTGGAGGTGATGTGAAGTTTGGAGGGAACCAGAAGGGCAAGATCATTGGATCTGGCACCATTGGAAATGGTAAACTTTCCTCTATTACTAATGTTTTACTTGTTGAAGGGTTAAAGCATAACTTATTGTCCATAAGTCAATTAAGTGACAATGGTTATGATATTACCTTTAATCAAAAATGTTGTAAAGCTATTAGTCAAAAGGATGGCTCTATCCTATTTAATGGTAAGAGGAAAAACAACATTTATAAAATAAATCTTTCAGAACTTAAAGTTCAAAATGTTAAATGCCTCTTGTTTGTTAATGAAGAGCAATGGGTCTGGCACAGAAGATTGGGCCATATTAATATGAGATGTATATATCAGATTAATAAACTTAATCTTGTCAGAGGACTCCCTAATCTGAAGTTCACTTCAGATGCTCTTTGTGAAGCATGCCAAAAAGGGAAGTTTTCAAAATCATCTTTTAAATCAAAAAATGTTGTTTCTACTTCCAAACCACTAGAATTACTTCATATTGATCTGTTTGGACCAGTGAAAACTGCATCCATCAGAGACAAGAAGTATGGATTAGTCATTGTTGATGACTATAGTAGATGGACATGGGTAAAGTTCTTAAAACACAAGGATGAGTCACATTCTGTGTTCTTTGACTTCTGCAAGCAAGTCCAGAATGAAAAGGATTTCAAAATTATAAAAGTCAGAAGTGATCATGGTGGTGAATTTGAAAATAAATACTTTGAAAAATATTTTTCTGAAAATGGCATTGCTCATGATTTTTCCTGTCCTAGAACTCCACAACAAAATGGGGTTGTAGAGAGGAAAAACAGAACTCTGCAAGAAATGGCCAGAACCATGATCAATGAGACAAATCTGGCAAAACACTTTTGGGCAGAAGCAATCAACACAGCCTGTTACATTTAGAACAGAGTGTCTGTAAGACCTCTTCTGAAAAAGACTCCTTATGAACTGTGGAAGAACAGAAAGCCCAACATTTCATATTTTCATCCTTTTGGATGTATTTGCTATATGTTAAATACTAAGGAAAATCTGAACAAGTTTGATTCCAAAGCACAGAAGTGTTTCATGCTTGGATATTCTGAACGCTCTAAAGGCTACAGAGTATACAACACCGAGACACAGATTGTGGAATAATCCATTCATGTCAGATTTGATGATAAGCTTGGCTCTGAAAAGCCAAAGCAGTCTGAAAACTCTGCAGATAGAGAAGTAGTCTTCATTGACTCTGAAGTCCCAGAAGCAGACAAAATTCTAGTGAAGGAACCAGAAGCAACGCCAGATGCTATTCCTTTAACTTCTCAAATGAACAATCTAAACATTTCTGAAGAATCAACTATTAGAGGATCATCATCCAGAATTAAAGCTTCTCATCCAGAAAATGCCATTATTGGAAAGAAAGATGATCCCATCAGAACAAGATCCTTTCTAAGATCATCTGAAGCATCACTATTTGGACTGGTGTCAGAAATTGAACCATCTTCTGTAGATGAAGCTCTGCAAGACAGTGATTGGATTATTGCCATGCAAGAAGAGCTAAATCAATTCACTAGAAATGATGTATGGGATCTAGTTCAAAGACCACAAGGATTCAATATAATTGGTACAAAATGGGTCTTCAGAAATAAACTGAATGAGAAAGGAGAGGTTGAAAGAAATAAGGCAAGGCTAGTTGCTCAAGGGTACAATCAACAAGAAGGTATTGATTACACTGAAACTTATGCTCCAGTGGCAAGGTTAGAATCTATACGCCTTCTTATTTCATTTGCTGCACAAAATAACATCACTCTGTATCAGATGGATGTTAAAAGTGTCTTTCTTAATGGTATTATAGAAGAAGAAGTTTATGTCCACCAACCTCCTGGTTTTGAAAATGAAAAGTTTCCAGATCATGTTTTCAAACTAAAGAAATCTCTATATGGTTTAAAACAAGCTCCCAGAGCTTGGTATGAGAGATTGAGAAATTTTCTTCTGGAGAAAAATTTCATCAGAGGCAAAGTGGATACAACACTCTTTTGTAAATCAATTAAGAAAGATCTTCTAATTTGTCAAATTTATGTAGATGATATTATTTTTGGATCAACAAATATTATGCTTGGAAAGGAGTTTGCTACATGTATGCAGGCAGAATTTGAAATGAGCATGATGGGAGAACTCAGATTCTTTCTAGGAATCCAAGTCAATCAAACTCCAGAGTGCACTTACATACATCAGACCAAATATGTTAAAGAAATTCTGAAGAAATTTAACATGGATGATAGTAAGCTGGCAAAGACTCCCATGCACCCTACTAGCTCACTTGGCAAGGAAGAGGTAAGTAAGAAAGTAGACCAGAAGCTCTACAGAGGTATGATTGGTTCTTTTCTTTATCTAACTGCTTCTAGACCTGACATATTGTTCAGTGTATGCTTGTGTGCTAGATTCCAATCAGATCCTAGAGAGTCACACTTGACAGCTGTCAAGAGGATTCTAAGGTATCTGAAAGGTACTTCTAATGTGGGTTTGTATTACAGAAAATCTGATGATTTCAAATTAGTTGGATTCTGTGATGCTGACTACGCTGGAGACAGAGTGGAAAGAAAAAGTACTTCTGGAAGTTGTCAATTTCTAGGAAGAAATCTAATCTCCTGGTACAGTAAGAAGCAACCCACAATTGCACTTTCAACCACAGAGGCAGAATACATTGCTGCTGCTGGATGTAGCACGCAGATGCTCTGGATGAAAAGTCAACTAGAAGATTATCAAATTTTTGAAAGTAACATTTCTATCTTTTGTGATAATACTTCTGCTATATGTTTGTCTAAAAACCTTATTTTACACTCTAAGGCAAAACATATAGAAATTAAGCATCATTTCATCAGAGACTATGTTTAGAAGGGAATCATAAATTTAGCCTTTGTTGATACAGATCATCAATGGGCAGATATTTTTACAAAACCCCTTGTTGAAGATAGATTTAAATTTATTCTGAAAAATATTGGTATGGATTTTTGTCCAGAATAATATTTGTCAGAAGCAAATTTTTACAGATGCAAAAATGCCTAAAGCTCTGAAGTATTTCTTCTGATTGCTTACTTATTCTGCTTAATATTTTTTTTGAAACTCTGAACTAAAAATCCTTAGAAGATCTGAACGTTGGTTAACGTTTCATTTCTCAAGAGAATTCAGAACACATGCAAACAAACACGTGTCACACCAAATCTGCAAAGGTGGCGTGTACATTACTGAAGAGACGTTTGAGGTGAAGTTTGAATAGTGAAAATCTTGATTTTCCCCCCAAATTTGTCAGAAGCAATAAATGTTTGAAATGATTATTATTCTTTTCATTTAATGCTTGTTCAAACGTGCAAAAATTTTGACTGATGGTATGCCTAATTGTCTTAGTATAAATACTTGACCTATCTTCACTTTCACACTCTTCACAATCTCAGAAAATTTTATGCATTTTCATCTTCTCTTCGCTCTGCATAAAAACCCTAAACCTAAGCGCGTGACAAAGCAATCTTCAATGGCAACTTCATCATCAACAGCTGCTCAATTCCAATCTTCAATGGCTGCAGTTACTTCTGCAAACATGGGTGTTGCTCCTTACTCTCCTCCTAAAAGAACTCTATTGACCCCTATTGAAAAGTTGGAGGTTTTGTGTGAATCCATGGTAGAATTTGATTCACTTGCAGAAAATGGCTTTGAATTTCGTTCTATCATTGGTGCTCAAGGATGGGTAAAGTACTTTGATAGACTCTTTGGACCAGTTTACCCCCTCCTTGTGAAAGAGTTCTGGATCCATGCATCAGTTTACCCTAAATTCATCCTATCTTTTGTATTGGGAAAATAAATCATTATAACAGAAGATCTGATCAGAAAGCTAATTGGATATGAAGAAACAGATGGTGTTTCCCACTTGCCAGCTGGGCGTGTGGACATGGATGAAGTGTATGAAGAAGTGATGATTGTTGGTCAAGCTTCTAACAAGTTCAAGGATCTGAAGCCTGACTACAAGATCTGGGCTAAGATCTTCATGGGATGCATCCATCATAGGAAGTCAACAAACTCTCCAGACTATGTCAATAATGAACAGCTCTATTTCATGTATTGCCTCAGTCAGAGCACCAAGGTAGATCTTCCATATATTCTCTTTATGCATCTGTGGAACCATATAAATGCCTCTAGAGAGTATGTGAAAGAAAAAGGACAGAAGATCAGAACCTGGATCCCTTTTGGAAAGTTGATCTCAGATCTTCTAACTGAGAATGGATTGGTCTCTGCTCTGTACGCTGCTGGAGATACAGAGGAATTGGAACTCATAATGGGAAAGCCTCTGAATGCCAAAAGTCTTCAGAGACTTAAAATAGTGGATGAACTCACAACAGCTCCCAAGAAGCTGAATGTTTCTGAAATGAGTAAGAAGAGGATTCCTGTAGATGATTTTATATTATTCTTTGCTGAAGAACCAAGGCACATTGTTGTGATGTACATTGATGAATGTAAGAAAGAAGGAAAGCATGTTCCTGCAAGCATAATACAGCTAGCAAGACAACCACTACCTGATGCAGAAGAAGAAAAATAAGAAGCACAACTAAAAAGAAAGAGGACTCAGCCAGCAGCAGAAGTTGTACCTGTTCAGAAGAAGGTCAAGATTGTTGAGAAGCCATAGAAGCTCTTGAAGAGGAAAGATTCTGGAGACACTTCTTCTGTACCAGCCAAGAGAATCAAAATCAAAGGTACTAAATCTTCTGTATCTTCTGCAAGTAATATTGTTTTAAATGATTCAAATATTAAGTCTGTTCCTAAACCACCCTCTACTCAAACTACTTCTGTTACTGCTCCTAGTTCTAAATCACCACAAAAACAAACTTTTGTTCCAACACCAACAATAACAAAAACCATTCCAACACCAAAAGTCTCTGTACCACAATCATCTCAACCAAAAATCCAAATCAAACAGTTTGTTCCACAAAAACAATCTTCACAGAAACAACCATCAGAACAACAACCACAACCTTCTGTACAACAAAAATCCTCTGAACCACTTAAACAAAAGCCATCTGAACAACAACAGCACCCACAAGAAAAACAACCTGAAAAATCACAAGAACCTCCATCAGAAAAAGCCTCTGAACATCAACCACCATCAGATAATCCACCATCAAAATCATCTGAACCCACTGCATCTGAACCTACAAAAATAACACATGTTCAAGTCTCATCTGAACCAATCACAATCCCATCTGATACACCCATCTCAGA
This sequence comes from Lathyrus sativus, assembly GCA_963859935.3. Lineage (NCBI taxonomy): Eukaryota > Viridiplantae > Streptophyta > Magnoliopsida > Fabales > Fabaceae > Lathyrus > Lathyrus sativus. The sequence goes on along the minus strand of OZ012735.1, from coordinate 169,534,124 downwards.
ACAACCATCAAAACCCTCTGAAATTCCTTCAAAACCAACAAACACCTCTGAACCCCACATTCCTGAAACAGAAGTTCTTGATGTCACACCCTTAAAAACTGTGTTTCAAGTATCTTCTACTTCCTGCACACCAACCACCTCTTCAAACTCCTCAGAATCAGACATCCATCCAGACTTTCTAGTCTCTCCATCTCACAGAGCCTCTGAGGTAAACCAACCAGAACCCATTATACCTTCTAAAGCTCCCATTCCAGATCCTATTCCCACACCTGCACCATCATCTGAAATAATGATTCCAAGTTCCAACCCAAGAACATCTATTTCTTGTGCCCAAGTTTCATCACTGTTCCACAATTTGGCATATGGTTTCAAACTCAAAGATTTTTATGATAGAGTTAAACCATCTGACCCTATCAACCCTTTGAAACCCAAACTCACAATGACCCTTCCATCTGTGATTCTTGACCATATAAAATCCAAGTCAGATGTAGATTCATTAGCAACTATTTCCTGTTCTGATAAAACTGATAAAGTTGTTGCTTCAGCTATACCAATTTCATCTGATAACAATGTTGCTTCTGATGAACCTCCCAAATATGCCTTCCAACCCTACTCAAATGAACCTTTTGATGTAGTTACCCTTCACACCAGAGCAAAACCTCATCTGTTAAATGCCTTAAATAGATCAAAAGAAAAAGCTCCTGAAATTCCCTTCATTCCATATTATCCTCCTCCTCTGATCTCTATTCAGAAATCTTTTTTTCCACCAACTCCCCAACCAAAACCAATAACTCTGGAAACTCTGTTACATCCTAAGCCCAGACTTAATGTTAATCCTTTATTTCAATCATTTTTGCAAGAAATACAGTTGTATTTAGGTACTGTACAGAAGAAATGCTCAACAACAATGGATGTCAAAGAATCTGATATCATCTGGAATGGATTCATCACCATATTCAACTTTGTGGCCTCAAATCTGAAGAACATTTGTTCTGATGATGTGAAGCTCAGATTTGGTGAAGCTGCAAGAACTCTATTCTGGACAGTCAAGAAATCTGAACCTCTCCTCCTTACAGATGCTCCTCCCTCATCAGAAGACACTACTGAAATTGCATCTGAAGAAAATCAATTGGCCATGACTCTGGTAGACCCTCCTTCTAGCTCTAATGCTCCAGACTCTACAGAACCCACGGAAATTGACTCTGTTCGAGCTCCAGAACCTGATCATACTTCTTCATCTGAGTTAAAGAAAAGAACATCCAAATTTTGAAGATAAGATTGCTGCTCTGGAAGCTGGTCAATCAGAGATCAAGTCCTGGATGGCAAAACAGGCTAAGAAGTCTGAGGACATGACAGAATGGATGTCTAAGCAGGATCAAAAGAATGAAACAATGGCTAAGTGGATGTCCAAGCAAGAGCAGTCCTCCTCTGAGATTACAGATCTATTGAAGATGCTTTTGTCCAAACACTCTTAGATTTTCATTTTTCATTCTGTTGTTTTTGCATCTGATGTTTGCTATGTATTTTTTTATATCTTTTGATGCATGTACTCTTGATCTGATCTTATTGAATGAATCAAAGTTTTCTCCATTGATTTATCTCATTTACTGTTTCCTTTTATTTGTCTTTTTAAAGTTTTTACTTTTTGCTTATGACAAAAAAGGGGGAGAAAATATAGATCTGGATTGTTTAATATAACTTCACCAGAATGAAACTTCAGACATATTTATTCTATCTAACATTTAATCTGAGTATTTCAGAACTTTTGATAAGTACACTCCATAAAAGAAACTCTGAGTCTCTCAGATCATTATGACTATTATCAAACTTTGAATATTAATTCTGCAAGACATTCTGACTTTCAAATGTTTAAAGAACAAACAAGATCTAACTCTGAAGATTACTCAAGACAAAAGGGAAGTTTCTATTCCTTATATGTATTTATCTCATGGGGAGATTCAACATCTCAGGGGGAGTTATAATTTCAATATTTTCAATTAAACAAAATTTCTGATGTTTTTGTCATCATCAAAAAGGGGGAGATTGTTAGAACACATATTGGTTCTTAATAATATCTCTATGTTTTGATGATAACTATTAGGAAATTTTGTATTTAAGAATTATATACTCTAAAATTTGCTTGAGAGTTTTTACTGCAGATAGTAAAGAAATTAATACTCCAGGAGAAAATCATAATTGAATGCAAGACATTAACTAGACTCTGAAGCGCCAGATGCACTCATTAGAAGATTCTGATTGCTGCCAACAGAAGATTCTGAGCGAAGCCTCCAGAAGAATCTGAAGCAGAAGCTCCAGAAGAATCTGAAGCAGAAACTCCAGAAGGATCTGAAGAAGTAGCTCCAGAAGAATCTGAAGCAAATCAGAAGCATCTGAAGCAAAGAAGAATTTTGTATGAAGAGTTTTTCAAAGCATAGTTTCTACAGAAGATTCTGAAAGTACTAAAGCTGCCAGTACTGAAGTTCTGTTCCAAATATGCTCTGATATTTAACACGCTGAAAGCACACCTGCTGCAGAAGACTCTGATCCAGCAAGCTCTGGTCATCATCAGAAGACTCTGACTCAATTAGACTCTAATGAACTTGCTGAAAAACTGAAGAAGAAATATTCAAAGATTATATATGTTGGAGTAAATCAAACGTCTCTTTCCTTATTTATGCTAGACACAAGAACACAGACAAAAAGAATTTTTCTGTGCTTTCTTCTTCTAGGAAAGGTCACTTGATGTGAAGATAAAAAGACTCAGACCTTTTGGGACACTCTTCTCAACGTGCAGCTACCTTGGATCAGCTGCCTATAAAAGCAAGTCTCCACCAAATTCTTCAGTTAGACGTTTTGCTGAAAAAGAATTAAAAATATTCAAGCTCTCATACTTTCATATTCTTCTTAGAATTAATTTCATTGTACTTAAACTTAAGAGAAATATCACTATTGTGATTAAAGCTTTTTTAGAAGCATTCTTACTCTTGTATTAGATTTACATTGATTGTAAAGGATTTCCTTAAGAGGATTCAGTTGGAATCAGTAGCTCTTGAGAAGACTAAGAACAGTTGTTCTTAGGTGTTACTATTGCAATCTGTTTGATTAAATAGTGGATTAAGTCCTTGTTCGAGAAAGGCAAATCACTCTAGGAAGGGTGGACTAGAGTAGTTGAGTTCAACGAACCAGGATAAAAATACTTGTGTTTTAATTCTAAGTTTTAATCTTTCATACTTATGCAACCCCCTTCTAAGTATTATCTCACCTTCATCTCTTTTTTCTGTCCAGCGGGTCTCTTTAAGCAAAGTATTTTTTAACTGCGTCCGAGTTCACAGGGGATGAAAAATCTTCGCCATCCATGGTAGACAACAGTAAGGCTCCTCCGGAGAAGACCTTGCGAACGATATATGGACCTTCATAGTTGGGAGTCCATTTGCCCCTGTGATCTGACTGTGGTGGGAGAATCTTCTTTAGCACAAGATCGCCTGTCTGAAAGCTTCGAGGGGGCACCTTCTTGTCGAAAGCTTTCTTCATCCGGCTTTGGTATAACTGACCATATGCAATAGATGCAAGTCTCTTCTCATCCATCAAACTAAGCTGATTCAACCTATTCCTTACCCATTCTGCCTCATTGTTGCACCCTAAAATTTGACCAACCGGTTCTCCCATTTGACCCATGGTTTAATTTCATATTCACAGCTCAGATGTATGATTTTTGTGCACAAACAGGGGATATCAGAGTTTACAGCTTGATTTTTGTCTATCAGATATGGCAGACCCAGTCCAGATCATCAGGGTTTTATTTTCGGGAAATTGTGCGCTCCTCGGTGATTTTTCAGTGATTTTGAGGATATTCTGATGCCCGGGGATCTCCGTTCGATTCAATCTGGTCTCGTGCGCTTTTATGGGGGTCATTTGCATTCATCTGCATTTTTAGGATTTTTAATAGACTTTTTGTGAATTTTTAGCAGGCTTTATAGATTTTTCTGGAATTTAAATAGGGTTTTTGCATTTTTAATGGTTTAATTCTCTTTTTAGGATTTTATAAGAATTTTTAAATCATTTTTAGAATTTTATATAGATTTTAAAATAGGTTTAATAGTTTTTAGAGAATATAGAAAATAATATAGTTTTCTTTTATAGATTTTGATAGATATTAAATGATAATAGGATTTTAATAATTAGATCTTAATTGTTTTTAGATTTGATTAGATTAATATAGAATTAATATGAGTTTAATCACTTTTTAGAGTTTAATTAGGTTTAATTGACTTTTTAGGTTTAATTAGGATAATATGAGTTTAATCACTTTTTAGAGTTTAATTAGGTTTAATTGACTTTTTAGGTTTAATTAGGATAATATGAGTTTAATCATTTTTTAGAGTTAATTAGGATTAATTGATTTTTATAGAGTTAATTAGGGTTAATGTTTTGTTTAGTGGTCATTAGTTTAATCAGGATATTAATCAATTCTTTTTTTTTTTGGGTTTTATTCATTTTTTCGTCTGGGCCCAAGGGAGGTGTTTTTGGTAAAGCCCAATTGACTCAGCAAGTCCAAAAATGGTCCAGAATCAGTCCAAACTTCCAGCGCACACTAGAATATTCTAGAAGGTGCCACGCGTTTCCAGGGTATAAAAGCAGCCACGTGGTGGCCATGCAGAGGTCCCACACGTTCACTCAGAATCACACCACGCGTACACACGTGTCCCCCACCCACTCTCTCTCTCAGCGCATGTGCGCCACTTGGCACCCAGCCATCACTCACCGGAGCCTCGCCTGGAAACCTACCGGCGGCCATGCAAACGCCCTAGCAACCAACCGCCGGCGACCTCAACTAACTCCGGCCACCACCTAACCACCAAATTCCCCAGATCTTCTTCTTCCTCCCCCGATCGTCCCTCCGTCATCTTCCTCTTCTCATCGCCGGAAAGATCAATCCCCGCCGGAATCATCATTCTCCTCCATCAATTTTCCAGAATCACCTTCAATCTCCATCAATTTTTTTTTCCAGAAACTCAAATCTTCATACACTTCTCCAGAAACGCTCACACACTCATCGTTCTTCATCAACGTTTCCCAGAAATCATCATCAATTCATACAACCTAATCTCCAGAAATCACCTTGAGTACTCAAACCTTCAACAAGCTTCAGGCGAGATTTCCAGAAAACTTCAAACTATATTCATCCTTCAAGTAATATCTCCAGAAACTTCATTCTTCGTCCAATCTTCAAGAATCCACGAAGTTTTCTCCAGAAATCTTCAAGATCCCAGCGAACTCCTTCAACCTTCTTCAGTTCCAGGGTCTTCGTCATTCCTCCAGGTTTGTTCATCCTCCTCTATTTGCATGTGCGTGTTAGAGTTTGTAGGCTTACGATCTTGAGGACTTTTAGTTTAAGAGCTTCCATTTGACAATACCTGTGAAGTTAGGCCGTGTTTCGTGTGAGGGATTGAGTGTTTGGGTGAGGATTTGCTTAGTTTAGGGTTTGTTTGATTGGGTTGCAGAGAAGAGAGAGTAGAGACGAGGAAGAAGATGGTGAAACGGCGCTTGATGAACAGTGCCAGAGAGAGGTTAGGGGGAAGATAGTTTTGGTTAGGTTTGGTTCTGGATTAGGGTTTGGGGTACTGGGCTTAGGCCCAAGCGTACTACTGAACGTACACACCCCTCCTTTGTTCAATTACCCCCAGCGTGTGTGAGAGGCTGAAGGAATTGTAGTTGGGCCTTAGGCCCTATTTACTTTCAACACCCCCTTGTTTTAAGCCCATAGTAGGTAGCAACTAGGAGTTTGCTGATGCAACACCCCCCCCCTGCGCTTAGATTCAGTTTTTTTTGTTTTTTGGATATTAAACTTGGGCCTTACGCCCTTTGCTTCTAGCACCCCCAGCATAGGCCCAATGTAGAAATCCCTCATAAGTTCATTGCTGTTTGGACCCCCCCCAGGTTATTTCTTTTATTTTTTCTTTTATATTTTTCTTGGCATATCAAATAAATCATAAAAATGTAAATAATTGTGGTCTTTTAATAATTCTTTTTCCATCCATCTCATGAAAATGTTAGGAAAATTGAATAAAAATAAAAAGGGCATTTTATTTTTGTTTGTTATTTTTTTGCATATTTTCCAATTAATTGATTTGTTTTTTTATATTTTCAATGCATGCATATCATTAGAAAATTCATAAAAAATGGTAGAATTAGTCAAATAATTCCGTTCTTTTTCCTGTAGACTCGTAATTCAGCGTAGAATTTTATAGTGCAAAAATATTAGCTTAGTCATGCATTTTCATTTTAATTGCATTTTTTCACTGTTATTGATGTTGAATAATTGGTCTGTGGATATGTCTGTGTTGCTGATTTTATTTCTTTCATCTGGTGTTGAATTTTGTTCTGATTTTTCAGTATGTTATCCTAGAGCCATGTAGGTCTCCCGTTAGATTTTTGATAGATTTTTGTAGGGTATTCTGATGTGATTTGTCTGAGCCTGAAGATAGGAGAGGTCTTGGTGACTTCTGACTTTGAAGTTCAACTGTGGTTGAACTTCAGAGATAGTCTCCTGTGGTTTGTTGGCCTGTGGGTTCTTCTTGAAGGTGGGAGCTGGTTGAGGTCCTGTTGGAGCTTGCAAGGATGCATTGGATTGAGGCTTAGTCTAGGAGCTTGTTGTCTGTTTGTGAGGTTCGAGATCCCGAAGTTTGAAGGGAGTTTATGGTACTTTCCTGAGGAAGGCACTATGAATGACTTTCATTCTTTCTTCTCACCTCTTTCGTAAGTATCCAATGATGTCGGAGCCGACTTGTGAGTTTAATTCCTCCTGAGGAGGAATATAAACTGATCACATGTTGTTGAGCCACATGGGATACGATTCCTAAGTGGAAGCCCCTTAGCACTTTCCTGAGGAAGGTCCTATGGGTCTATTCACTTAGTTCCATTAGTTTATCTAGGATTTCGTAAGTATCCAGTGATGTTGGAGCCAACTTGTGAGTTTAATTTCTCCAGAGGAGGAATGTAAACTGATCACAGTTGTTGAGCCACGAAGGATACGATTCCTAAGTGTCAGCCTCCTAGTACTTTCCTGAGGAAGGTCCTATGAGTCTGTTCACTTAGTTCCCTTAGTGCATATAGGTTCTTTCCCAAGTATCCCGTGATGCCGGAGCCTTCATGTGAGTTTAATCTCTCCTGAGGAGGGATGTAAACTGATCACAGTTGTCGAGCCGCATAGGATATGACTCCTGAGTAGTAACCTCCTGGTACTTTCCTGAGGAAGGCACTATGAGCTTGTCTGCTTAGCTTCCTTTCTCTGGTAAGCTTGTTCTGAAGCTTGGAGACTGGGATTGATTCCTCTTGCCTAGGAGTTTGTTTAGATCCTTGCTTAGAGTTTTTGATTAGGTTGTTGCTTAGAGCCTTGCTTAGGGTGTTGGATAGAGTTCTGTTTAGAGCTAGATTAGGAGATTGTTTCAGGTTTGTTAGAGGCCCTGCTCAGGGTTAGTCTCTTTGTGTTGTTTGACTTGTGTGATATTGTGTTGCATTAGACTTAGGTGTTCATCTAGATAGTTCTGAATAGGTGCATCTTAGAAGTAGACTTTGTGTGCATAAGAAGTTGAGGTGGTCCTCCTTCTGCTTGTTTGTTATTGCGTGGCTTTGCTTGTTGGTATTCGATAGAGCTGAGCTCCCTTGCCTTTGTGGTTTGCGGCCTCTGTGCCTTGTTTGTCTAGTTGTTGCATTCATGCATATTTTCAGTATTCCTTTACGTTGCAGTTTCTTGTTTGTGGTTTAGTCCTGTTGCCATGATCCCTTAGGAGCTCTGACTTCTCCGCTGCGGAGTTGTTATGATAGACATTAGGGTGGCCAACCAGGTGTGATAGCAGTAGGTAGATTCCCCTGTTTCTCAGCTATAGTTCTAGAGTTTCCCTTTCCTTTCTGTAGGAGCTTTTGAGTAGCTTGACCCGTAGTTAGCTGAACTACAGCTGCTCTGATTCTTCGTTCCAGACGAAGATATGTAGGCATAGGATGCGATATCCTAGCGAGCACACTAACGACTAACCTTTGTTCTCTCGCGGCTGTGCGATCGAGACTTTCCCGCTAACAACTAATTGTTATCCTTTTCTCTTGCCTGAGCGCATTTGAGACCAGATCGTATTTGTAGGTTCTAGAGCCTTAGAGACCAGTTTGTTTTCTCACTGCTGTGTGAGAGCCCCTGTTTACCCGTAGTTAGCCGAACTACGTTTGCTCTGATCTTTCATTCCAGATGGAAGTACGTAGGCACAGGACGCGATGTCCTGGCGAGCAACCTTTCCCCCGTTTAGTCGTAGGAAGTCGAACTACGTTGACTCTGACTTTCCCATTGCACGAGGGAATACGTAGGCCCAGAACACCGTATGTTCTGTCGAGTCCTGTCCTTTTATTTTCTTTTCAGACCAGCCAGTAGCGTAGATAGATAATACACCCTTTTACCTATAAACACCAAGCGTGGATCCCATCGAGTACGATGGACGTGAGGGGTGCTAATACCTTCCCCTTGCGTAACCGACTCCCGAATCCAGGTTTTGGTTGCGATGACCATACCTTTTTCCCGTCTTTGCGAGGTTTACTTCGAGCGTTTCCTTTCCCGCTCTGAGGGATAAATAACGCACGGTGGCGACTCTCCTGTCAAGCCGGCGCCGATTTTCGCAGTAGCGACAGCTGGCGACTCTGCTGGGGACTTATAGCATCTAGGGACTTTTCCCATCCCTTATGCTGGGACCGTTTCCCATCCCCTACGCGAGTCAATCCTAGCGCTTGGATGTTTATTGGTTGGGTGTTGTGCATATTGTGTTTTACTTTTCTGCACTTTACTTTTCTGTACCTTTACCTTTCCGCATTTATTTTCCAGCATTATATTATCATGATTATTGCTGTGGGCAAAGGGAGGTTACTGTGAGTGAAAAGCCGGACCTGGGCTTGAGTACACACCTAGATATAGTTGTGGAGAAGTAGTAGACGAACCTGTCTGCTGAGCAGGCACAGTTCCCTACGAAAATCTGCGCTCAGACGAGATTCTTGCAGAGGTGCTCCTTTCCGGTCCTGAGGATCTGAGGGGAGTCCAGACGTAAGGGTTGTCGACTCTGGGGACCGATCATTTGGAAGTCAGCTAAGTGAGGCCTCTTCATGACTTGATGATGCCACTCCTTCTGGGAATCGTATCGTCACTCATGAAAGTCTGTGACGCTGATAACCGCATAGGATGCCGTACCTTTGTCCGTGGATTAGGTCTATCCTACCTGTGAGAGGGACTGGGTTATTGCAGGAAAACTGGCCTTCAGAAGCCATGATTCAGTATCTTTATCAGATGGTGTTCTTGATTCATCTCCAGGTGTGTTGTATGGGTCAGATGGGTTTCTTATCTGAGGTTGAGGCTATTATCAGATGGTATTTTCGTCAGATACAGAGGTTCAGATGGTTTTCCTACCAGGGGATTGATATTTTGAGTATCAGATGATAGTTAGTGGCATGAGATTCTGGTGACCATGTTGGTTTTCTGTTCCTGATCACAGAGATATTCCTCTTCAGGCTACAGCATAGCCCCTGTGTTCGCAGATTGCATTATTTATCATATTGCATCATTGCATTACCATCTGCATTCAACTAACGTGTGTGTATTGCAGGTACATATTTTCCCTTCCAGTTCTGGTGTTCGTTCCTAGCAAGACATGGAAAACCTGAAGAGAGTATTGCCCTATAAGTTTCCGTCGCCGAATATCAGTCTATTGTTAGAATTGATGGCTATTGCTAAGAAGAGAGGAATGGGTGACTTCAGAAAGAGATATGGGAGGATTCTGACCTACGTTTATCAGCCATCTGTTTACGAGACCAGCGGCATCTATACTCTGTTACAGTTTTACGACGCGGAGCTCAGGTGTTTTGTATTTCCCGACTTCGTTTTGGCTCCTACCCTGGAGGAGTACTCTGCACTTCTGGATATACCGGTCCGTGAGCAGATGCCTTTTTATCGTACGGACGCTGAGCCTAAGCTGGCTGAGCTTTCTGCCATCCTGTGTTTGAAAGAGTCTGAGCTGTCTGGGAAGATGATCAGAAGAGGAGATGTATGGGGATTCCCGTTGGATGTCTTAGTGGATAAGGCTCGAGAGTATGCCCAGAAGGGTAAATGGGATGTTTTTGACGTCATCCTTGCTGTATGTGTGTATGGCATCGTGTTATTCCCGAACATTCCTGATTTTGTTGATTCAGATGCCTTCTATATTTTGGCTGCGGGAAACCCAGTTCCTACTTTGCTGGGAGATATCCACCATTCAACCCACTACCAGAATGAAAAGCGACGAGGAAGGAATGTGTCTTGCTGTGTACCTCTCCTATGCAGGTGGTTCACCAGTCATATGCCTAAGTCAGGCCCGTTTGTCACATCTATCAATTCTTTAGGATGGCCCGAGCGCTTAATGGGATTAACTGCCGAGAACGTGGTATGGGTCATTAAAGAGGTATTTGGAGCTGAAGTCATACTCAAAGGCGAAGGATTCCCGAATGTTCCGTTAATAGGAAGGAAAGGTTGTGTCAACTATAACCCTTCCTTATTGATCAAGCAATTTGGGTACATACCTCAAGGAGCGCCAAAGCCCGAGGAGATACAGGAATCTCTGTATCTCACCGGGGCAATAAGGAAAGAGATGCTGACCAAACTTGAGAAAGCCTGGAAAAACTTGCACAAGAGAGGGAAGCTTTCAGGTAGCAGAGGGGATACTCGAGGTCCTAGCCCATATGTAGAATGGATTCGTGAGCGAGCTGTGAAGTTCCTTATGCCATATCCAGCAGTTCAGCCATTGCATCCTTCTCCGGTAGAGGAGCCTACCACTGTGGACATTCAGGTTTACAAACAGCTGATGGCGGAGAAAGAAGAGCTAGCAAGGGCTAAAGAGGCTTTAGAGCAGGAAAATGCCCAGCTTCGGCATGAAAATATTGAAACAGGATATATTTCTAAGCAACAGGCTGAAACTCTGAAACATCTGAAGGCTACGCTATTGGAATTGACTGAAACCAAGAAGCGTCTAGAGTTAGATGTCGACTCAGTTAGTAGTGTGTTGACCACTAAGAAGCAAGAGTTAGAAAGGGCCTACACAAAGCTAGCCAAGTTCAGAGAACACTGGGATCGCACCATGACCAAGCGCAAGGAGCGAGAAGAAGAGCTGAAGACACAGATTGCTCAGTTAGAAGAACAGGTCAAAGTGAAGAACGAAGAGCTTGAAGAAGAAGCCTGTCGCCGATACGAGGCCGAGCGCAAGTTGACAGATGCCATGAAGAATTTAGAAGATTTCCAGCATAGAGCAGATGCCAAGAGACCCAAACCTGGGGATGGTGCTAATGATAAGGCTTGGGAAGACTTTGTCAGAGACATCCAGGGGACGGTCAGGAAGAGGGATCGACTGATAGAAGGTTTGATTTATCAACCGGATCACGCAGAGACAAAGAAGATGGTCGAAGACTTCCGCAACCGTACCCGTATTTGATTTCTCTTGTATTCTGTATGTTGAGATCACCACCAGGCATGTTGGCTGGGATCCTCCTTATCATATCAGCTGTATGGAGCATAGTTATGTAACTTCTTGGCAAGACTGCTGTTCTAATCAATATATGAGGGTTTTTCCAAATATTGTCTTTATGGTTTATCTCGTCTTGCTACCACTGACACTGGAATTGGAGGGAAAATATCTCCAATGCACACATGCACGTTAGCATTTTTTGTATTTCTGTTTGCATAAATCATATTGCATAGCATTTAGCAGGTCAGAGCACTTATCCAACCTTTGTTTTCACCAGAAGGTGATTCTCGGGGAATTGTTTGAGGAAAGAGTGGAGTGTTGAAGACGACCAAGGGGCTGAAGCAGATTTGAGCAGAATCAAGCAGTGTAGTCAGTTACAGGTAATTGGTGGCTATGTCTGAAGGCAATTTCCAGGCTCCTGACGCCCAGGCAAGGTTTACTATGGCGTCCAACCATCAGTATGATTCTATGGAAGGCTTCCCGCAAGCGAACAATCTTATTGCAACCCAAGTTGTACAGCCAACTGTTGAGAACAGAGATCGACATGAGCAGTTTCTTGCCCGAAATGAACGTTATCCTCCTGTTAACAATCAATGTGTTGCTTTCCCCGCAATGAATTACCGGAGAGATATTCCAGTGACCGGGTTAGTAGATCCAAGAGCTCTTGACTATGGTAGAAGAGTCCGAGTGTTGGAAGAACAAATGAAAGCCTTAGAAGCGAAAGATGCCGTTAACCTGGATGCTGTAGCCATGTGCTTGGTCCCTGACCTCGTGTTACCGCACAAGTTCAAAGTGCCGGAATTTGAAAAATACACAGGAGATAGCTGTCTGAAGTTGCATTTGATGATGTTCTGTCGGAGGATGACTTCGTTTGTGCGAAATGACAAATTGATGATCCATTGCTTTCAGTATAGCCTGACTGGGGCATCCTTGAGATGGTATATGCAATTGGAAAGTAATCAGATTCGATCTTGGGTGGATTTAGCCAGAGCTTTCATGAAGCAGTACGATTACAACTTGGATTTGACTCCTAGTCTCGTAGATCTGCAAGAATTGTCTCAGGCAGAGAATGAATCATTCAGAGCGTATTTGCGAAGGTGGAAAGAATTGTCTGCTAGCGTTCAACCACCGCTTCCGGAAAGGGAACTGGTTTACATCTTCTTAGGTACTCTGAAAGGCCATTATTTTGACAAATTGTTCAGTTGCACAAGCTTTGTGGGCCTGATGAGGCTGGGAGAGATTGTTGAGAGAGGACTCAGGAGTGGAAAGTTTCGAGGTGTTCCTTACGTCCCAGTTGATAAGATTGAGTCAGTTGTCAGTTCTCAAGAAGAGTGGGAAGGAGATGACGTCGCCTCAGAATCTCTAGCATCTCAAGATCAGTTTTCGGACACTTCAAGTCAACGATCATCCTATCGCCGATCACGTCAGCATGCTCCACGAAGACCAGGGAAGCCTGAAAGGCAGTTTACTCAGCTACCGGTATCGTACAGTCAGTTGTTGCCAGATCTGGTCAGAAGTGGATTGATAGTGCCGAAAGAGACTAAGCCGGTGATTCCACCGTATCCTCCAGGTTTTGATGCCAGCGCCCGCTGTGAGTACCACGCTGGGGCACAGGGGCATTCAACGAATGATTGTAAAGTGCTTAGAAGTCAGATTCAGGATCTGTTAGACTCTAGCCGTATTTGCATCACTCCTCAAGGTTGTGTTCAGATTAATGATTTTCCGTCTTCTAGTTGTGCGGGTTCGTCAGTTAATGTCATGGAAGACTCCACAGGAAGTGTGTGCTCTGAAGATTGCCAATCAGAAAGTTCGGTTGTATGGGAGAAATTTCTAGAGGTTTTCGCGTCGGATGCCGCATCTGTTTTCTCTGCTTAATCCGTTTAGCTTTTTGTGCATCAGTATTTGTCGACCACCACCAGGATTGTTGGCTGGGGTCGTTATAGTCATACTCATTTGTGCTTACCTGCTGATTTTGTTGGTTGTACATGTATGGGAGATATTTGTCTGTTTGCTTATAGCTTGGGTTTCTCTTTATCTCGTTATGAATGTGTGTTTGCTTTCTGCGCTGCATTATCATTTAACAGGTATATCAGAACCGTGCGTCTTATTTCCTCATCATCCAGTTTGTTGCAGGAATTCCCTCAGAGATATGGAACAGAATCAGTTTGAATTGATCGAAGTCCGAAGCCAGCTGGAGCAGATGATGAGAGACATGCAAGAGATGCGTCTGGAGCAGAAGATTCTCAAAGAGGAGAACAGTCAGCTGAAGACCCAAATGAGTTTGATCATGGAGGTAGTCAAGAATGTGCTTAGGAAAGAAGACGATCAGCTATTTGAAGCCGCAATGAAGAAGCTCGCGCCGTCTGTGCATGTGGAACCTGAGCAGCAACAGAGGATACATCCGGCTCAACAGAGGATCCAGGAAGGGAAGCCAAGGAGAATATTTGAGGCACCACCTATGGCATATGCGGAGCTCTTGCAGATCTTATTGAGGTTTAATCTGGTTGAGAAAAGAACGTTGTCACCACCAACAAAAGCGTTTCCTCAGGGATACGATGCCAATAAGCAATGTGATTTTCATTCCGGGGCATTCGGACATGACATCGAGGGATGTCATGCTTTCAAACACAATGTTCAAGACCTGATTGACTCGCACGATATTGAATTCACGCCGGGCGGCGTAGCTGTGCATATTGCTCCTGTCTCAGTCGATGCTAAGATGACAGATGTTTCCAAAGCTGCAGTGGGTCAGAAGCGTATCCTGGACTCCATGGTGTCAGAATCTCCAGGCCCACAATTGTTGCCTATTCCTGGGGCAGATCTGAGAAAGCAAATGGCTAAGCATAAGGAGAGCGTTAATCAGTACATCGAAGATCAAGAAGCCGATGTTGCATTTGATACGAATGGTGCTCAAGGGTCAACCCGATACCGGCAGCAGCAGCCTCAGCAACAGAATAATCGGGGGTATAAAAGAGGTCAGAATCAAGGTCCTTTGGCAAGCCGTCATTTGGAAACTCCTCCTATACCATACGCACAGCTTCTGCAGACATTGCTTCAGCTCCAATTGGTTCGTAAAAGGACATTGGCTCCCTTAACGGGACCACCACCACCGGGGTACGATGCTGACGCTACTTGCGAGTTCCATACCGGGGCACCAGGCCATACGGTTGAGAACTGTAAAGCATTTAAGCACAAAGTGCAGGATTTGCTTGATAGTGCAGCAATCAGCTTCGGGCCAAGAGGTCCCCAAATCATCTGAATGAAGGAGGAAGAGCTCTAATTTGTTTGAGTCATTGAAAGCAGATCAGGACAGCATCGAATTGCCTCTAATAAAGATAGCTGGTTCAGCAGCAGGGCAGACGCAAAAGCCAGTTCTCAGAAGCTAGCATATTTTCTTTGTTTTAGCTTGTCATTTCTTTACATTTGTAGTTGCTTTCCTGTTTGAATTTGTAATCTTGTTTGTAAAACTTGGTTGTTTTCATTCAAATTGATGATAATGAAATAAATGTGCATGTTTTGATTGAATCCAGTCGTGTTCACTAACTGTTTTGCAAATGTCCAACACTTGGTTAAGTAGAATTTGGGGAGGATGACGAAAATGACTGACATGCAACTACCGATATTGTATGCTTTCGAAATAAAACCTGCTGATGATGTACAGGCATTGCTTCAAATCCCTAAACACCGGAGATATAAGGAAGATAATCCCTTGTCAACCCCTTTGAGCCTTGTAGTAGGAGTTTCTTTCTGAAAACGAAAAACCCTCAATCATAACCGGGGGCAAGGTAGGTGTTAGCTAATTTGACCAAGAGTCCAAATTGCAAAAGGAGTGTCCGTTCGAGGATCAATCACGCCCCTAGAGGTCGTGCCTAAAAGACCACAATGGTTCAATCAGGAGTGGGACAGCCACATCATTCCCAAAGAGTCAGACAACCAATGTCACACGACTTGTTCGAAAAAACGAAAAAAGAAGAGTCAAAAGCCCGCTAAGTCAAGAAAACTTCAAAACAAATGGCTTAGGCAAAAATGAGGGCATCCCGCTGGACTAAAAAATCAAAAGAAACTCAAAAGGAGTCAGTCCAGGCAAAAGTTAGGGATATGAAAAGAAAAAAAATGAAAAGGATCAAAAGAAAAATCCTCGATGAAAATACAAGTCGTGTGACCACAAGTGTCAAAGACGAAAGGTGAGTGGCTGTCACTCCCAAATCCAAAAGTTTCTCGAACTATCATTCCTATTTTTTCAGCCTCTGAGAGGTGAGCGCCAAGGTCAAATTAGCTAAACGTAGGAGGGGAGAACATCAAGGAGAATGGGTGGGTTAAAATAAACTTTGAGCCTTTATCCTTTCTTTCAGACCATGAACCTGACCACGTTACAACCTTCAAAAGACCTAATTGAAGCAGGTTGTTTCGGAAGCATACTCCGGTAAAGGTCGCGTCGGTTCTGACTCCTAAAAAGGTTCCTCTTACCATGTTGGTACGGATGTTGATGAATGTTTTGTGCATTATATGCTATAAACTGTTTTTCTTTTCCCAGTGAACAGATTGGATGTCAGAGTTGTCATATGTGTTGCGTTAATACATCTTTTATGCAGAACAACTTGTTTTACTTGCGAGTAAGCGCTTGACAGCAGAAAAGCTTCCTACAATGGAAAGTATGGTCAAGATAGAATGTGGAGCGCCCGAATGTTCCGAGAGCAGGGGCAAGCTTTATTGTGATTCCCAGTCAGGTCAGCTTCTCGAAGTCAGTTATTCTGGGGCAATCAGGTTGAGATTCAGGCGAATACGGTCAAGAGCGCTACTCTGAATCAGATAATCGGGGCAAGGTCATTGCAGTCAGGGGCAGGCCATCTTAAGCGCGCAAAGGTTGTGCGAGAAACAGGTGAGATGAAGTATCTCTCAGAAGTTCAGAACGCTGAGGCATGTTATATCAGACCATCGGGGCAACAGATTTGCAGATTTCCTTTCAGGGGCTATCCCCACAGATGTCCTATAAGCTGGGGCATGTCAGAAGCAAAAGGATTGTTGTTCTCCGTACCTGCAAGGCCATCAAGAGTTATTCGAGCAGATGCAGTCGATTTTCGAGAGCGAGATGAATGCGGGAAGCTGTGTTACTATCCCTTGGCTCTTCACTAAAAGGCTGTGTATTCAGGAAAAATGTTTTCCAGCGGCAGTTGTATCTGACCCAGTAAGATAAGCTTAAGAGCTCAAATCCATGTTTGCGATTACTGTGAAGACCATCCGTGTTGGCGCATCAATTTCCGGATCCGAGCTTCGTCAGTACGCGGGAAGACTCCCTCCATTTTCTCCAGCAAAGTCCAAATTGTCATTGGCATGGATAAGCTATCCCCAGAGGAGTCTAATCATATTCAGCACGTCTGCTATTTCACAGCGGAGTTGTACACCCCAGCAGGGTATTACTTCGTCAAGGTGTTCGGTAAAGTTCCCAATATCCCCAGCATGTTTGATTTCACTCTCCCAGCATTTATTTTGCTAGGACGATTCAGTGATATCCGGGTTTATCCCCAGCGAAGTTGGCCTCGCCTTCAGCATTTATTTTGCTGAAGTGGTTTTCTGTACCCTGCTTCTCCGGCAGCTCGAGCCTGCTAGCATATTGCATGCATTATCATATTTGCATCATACTTGCATGACATTGTCAAAATGCGCAGCATTTCCATTTAGAATGGAGCATTACGCTATAGAAAGATTAAAGCATTTGCATATGCATACGAAGCATAAGTCAGGTTTTCTATCAGCTTCACATGACGCGTGAATTACTCTGTGATCAGTTCAGGGACATTTATCCAGCAACAGTATTCAGACGATTCAGCGGATTATTTGTATCAGATCTTATGATAGTTGTGCTTTGATCAAGCAGTCATCTGATGTCGACAAGCTTTTCTTCCCGTCAATTCATATTGACGATGTGTTCCTCCAATGAGTGGATTTCTCCGTCTATCATTAGACGTCGGGAGTACGAATGTGGTTTTCTTTCCGTCTATCCATAGACGATGTGAAGTTGCGGGTGATCGCAGTAAGGTTTCAAGAAGGGGTTCCCCCAGGATATGCTTTCCTTTCCGTCTATCAGTAGACGATGTGAAGTTTCAGGCAATCTTCAATGGAGTTCAAAATAGAGCTTTTCTAGCAAGTGGCTTTCCTTTCCGTCTGGCAGCAGATGATGTGAAGTTTCGAGCTACTGTTCAGCGGGTTTCTTATTGCCAGATCATACATATGATGAGGTGTTTCCCCAGCGAGTCTTCTCCGGCTATCCTTAGTTGTTGAGGGGTTTCAAAATGATTTTGAATATCGGTTCTCTTTCTGGTTATTGGATGAGATGACGTTTAAGAGGGACTTTTCTGACCATCAATCCCTATTGATGACGAGGCTCTTCGAAGAATGTTCAGTTTGCGTGATCGTTGATTCTTATTGACGACATGATTCTTTAAAAGGTGGTTTTCTTCCCGTTAGTCCATACTGACGATGTGGCCCCTTCAAGGATATTGATCTTTCCATCAATTCCCGTAGACAGAAGGATTCTGAAATTCAAAGGATGATGTTGAATCGCGTTATGGTGTCTTTCCGTCTATCTTTAGACGATGTGAGTATGGAGATTATGGTAACTTTCCGTCTACTCTTAGACGATAAGAATAATGATTTGTTCATCAATCAGGAGGATGCCGTCTACCCTTAGACGATGTGAACATTGATTTGTTCATCAATCAGGATGATACCGTCTACCCTTAGACGATGAGAATATTGTTTTGTTTCATCAATCAGGATGATCCCGTCTACCCTTAGACGATGTGAATAATGATTTGTTCATCAATCAGGATGATTCCGTCTACCCTTAGACGATGTGAATAATGATTTGTTCATCAACCAGGATGATACCGTCTACCCTTAGACGATGAGAATATTGATTCGTTCATCAATCAGGATGATCCCGTCTACCCTTAGACGATGTGAATAATGATTTGTTCATCAATCAGGATGATCCCGTCTACCCTTAGACGATGTGAATATTGATTTGTTCATCAATCAGGATGATCCCGTCTATCCTTAGGCGATGTGAATTTGGAGATTAATGTTGTCTTTCCGTCTATCATTAGACGAGGTGAGTATTCAATCAGGGTATCTTCCCGTCCATCTTTGGACGATGTGAGTATATTTCTCTTCCTGCCTATCAGTAGGCAATGTAAAAGAATCAGGTATTTTGATGCAGCCCTCAGGGTTTGTCATATGGGGTATCACAAGCAACGGGTATTCAAATCAGGAGTTCTTTATCAGATGATTAATCAGTTTGGTGCCGCAATAACTAGACTCGGTTTTCTGGACTTTATTCTCCAAGCAGTTTACAGTATATGCTCGCGGTTGGCAAATTTTCGGGTTTTGTTTGTATTCAACCGTCTCGTACCTCTGAATGTTTGAAGGCTGAGCGCTCTTCAAACCCTTCAGGTCCAAGTCGCTTGAATAGGGGCAGCTGTTGCACCCTAAAATTTGACCAACCGGTTCTCCCATTTGACCCATGGTTTAATTTCATATTCACAGCTCAGATGTATGATTTTTGTGCACAAACAGGGGATATCAGAGTTTACAGCTTGATTTTTGTCTATCAGATATGGCAGACCCAGTCCAGATCATCAGGGTTTTATTTTCGGGAAATTGTGCGCTCCTCGGTGATTTTTCAGTGATTTTGAGGATATTCTGATGCCCGGGGATCTCCGTTCGATTCAATCTGGTCTCGTGCGCTTTTATGGGGGTCATTTGCATTCATCTGCATTTTTAGGATTTTTAATAGACTTTTTGTGAATTTTTAGCAGGCTTTATAGATTTTTCTGGAATTTAAATAGGGTTTTTGCATTTTTAATGGTTTAATTCTCTTTTTAGGATTTTATAAGAATTTTTAAATCATTTTTAGAATTTTATATAGATTTTAAAATAGGTTTAATAGTTTTTAGAGAATATAGAAAATAATATAGTTTTCTTTTATAGATTTTGATAGATATTAAATGATAATAGGATTTTAATAATTAGATCTTAATTGTTTTTAGATTTGATTAGATTAATATAGAATTAATATGAGTTTAATCACTTTTTAGAGTTTAATTAGGTTTAATTGACTTTTTAGGTTTAATTAGGATAATATGAGTTTAATCACTTTTTAGAGTTTAATTAGGTTTAATTGACTTTTTAGGTTTAATTAGGATAATATGAGTTTAATCATTTTTTAGAGTTAATTAGGATTAATTGATTTTTATAGAGTTAATTAGGGTTAATGTTTTGTTTAGTGGTCATTAGTTTAATCAGGATATTAATCAATTCTTTTTTTTTTTGGGTTTTATTCATTTTTTCGTCTGGGCCCAAGGGAGGTGTTTTTGGTAAAGCCCAATTGACTCAGCAAGTCCAAAAATGGTCCAGAATCAGTCCAAACTTCCAGCGCACACTAGAATATTCTAGAAGGTGCCACGCGTTTCCAGGGTATAAAAGCAGCCACGTGGTGGCCATGCAGAGGTCCCACACGTTCACTCAGAATCACACCACGCGTACACACGTGTCCCCCACCCACTCTCTCTCTCAGCGCATGTGCGCCACTTGGCACCCAGCCATCACTCACCGGAGCCTCGCCTGGAAACCTACCGGCGGCCATGCAAACGCCCTAGCAACCAACCGCCGGCGACCTCAACTAACTCCGGCCACCACCTAACCACCAAATTCCCCAGATCTTCTTCTTCCTCCCCCGATCGTCCCTCCGTCATCTTCCTCTTCTCATCGCCGGAAAGATCAATCCCCGCCGGAATCATCATTCTCCTCCATCAATTTTCCAGAATCACCTTCAATCTCCATCAATTTTTTTTCCAGAAACTCAAATCTTCATACACTTCTCCAGAAACGCTCACACACTCATCGTTCTTCATCAACGTTTCCCAGAAATCATCATCAATTCATACAACCTAATCTCCAGAAATCACCTTGAGTACTCAAACCTTCAACAAGCTTCAGGCGAGATTTCCAGAAAACTTCAAACTATATTCATCCTTCAAGTAATATCTCCAGAAACTTCATTCTTCGTCCAATCTTCAAGAATCCACGAAGTTTTCTCCAGAAATCTTCAAGATCCCAGCGAACTCCTTCAACCTTCTTCAGTTCCAGGGTCTTCGTCATTCCTCCAGGTTTGTTCATCCTCCTCTATTTGCATGTGCGTGTTAGAGTTTGTAGGCTTACGATCTTGAGGACTTTTAGTTTAAGAGCTTCCATTTGACAATACCTGTGAAGTTAGGCCGTGTTTCGTGTGAGGGATTGAGTGTTTGGGTGAGGATTTGCTTAGTTTAGGGTTTGTTTGATTGGGTTGCAGAGAAGAGAGAGTAGAGACGAGGAAGAAGATGGTGAAACGGCGCTTGATGAACAGTGCCAGAGAGAGGTTAGGGGGAAGATAGTTTTGGTTAGGTTTGGTTCTGGATTAGGGTTTGGGGTACTGGGCTTAGGCCCAAGCGTACTACTGAACGTACACACCCCTCCTTTGTTCAATTACCCCCAGCGTGTGTGAGAGGCTGAAGGAATTGTAGTTGGGCCTTAGGCCCTATTTACTTTCAACACCCCCTTGTTTTAAGCCCATAGTAGGTAGCAACTAGGAGTTTGCTGATGCAACACCCCCCCCCTGCGCTTAGATTCAGTTTTTTTTGTTTTTTGGATATTAAACTTGGGCCTTACGCCCTTTGCTTCTAGCACCCCCAGCATAGGCCCAATGTAGAAATCCCTCATAAGTTCATTGCTGTTTGGACCCCCCCCAGGTTATTTCTTTTATTTTTTCTTTTATATTTTTCTTGGCATATCAAATAAATCATAAAAATGTAAATAATTGTGGTCTTTTAATAATTCTTTTTCCATCCATCTCATGAAAATGTTAGGAAAATTGAATAAAAATAAAAAGGGCATTTTATTTTTGTTTGTTATTTTTTTGCATATTTTCCAATTAATTGATTTGTTTTTTTATATTTTCAATGCATGCATATCATTAGAAAATTCATAAAAAATGGTAGAATTAGTCAAATAATTCCGTTCTTTTTCCTGTAGACTCGTAATTCAGCGTAGAATTTTATAGTGCAAAAATATTAGCTTAGTCATGCATTTTCATTTTAATTGCATTTTTTCACTGTTATTGATGTTGAATAATTGGTCTGTGGATATGTCTGTGTTGCTGATTTTATTTCTTTCATCTGGTGTTGAATTTTGTTCTGATTTTTCAGTATGTTATCCTAGAGCCATGTAGGTCTCCCGTTAGATTTTTGATAGATTTTTGTAGGGTATTCTGATGTGATTTGTCTGAGCCTGAAGATAGGAGAGGTCTTGGTGACTTCTGACTTTGAAGTTCAACTGTGGTTGAACTTCAGAGATAGTCTCCTGTGGTTTGTTGGCCTGTGGGTTCTTCTTGAAGGTGGGAGCTGGTTGAGGTCCTGTTGGAGCTTGCAAGGATGCATTGGATTGAGGCTTAGTCTAGGAGCTTGTTGTCTGTTTGTGAGGTTCGAGATCCCGAAGTTTGAAGGGAGTTTATGGTACTTTCCTGAGGAAGGCACTATGAATGACTTTCATTCTTTCTTCTCACCTCTTTCGTAAGTATCCAATGATGTCGGAGCCGACTTGTGAGTTTAATTCCTCCTGAGGAGGAATATAAACTGATCACATGTTGTTGAGCCACATGGGATACGATTCCTAAGTGGAAGCCCCTTAGCACTTTCCTGAGGAAGGTCCTATGGGTCTATTCACTTAGTTCCATTAGTTTATCTAGGATTTCGTAAGTATCCAGTGATGTTGGAGCCAACTTGTGAGTTTAATTTCTCCAGAGGAGGAATGTAAACTGATCACAGTTGTTGAGCCACGAAGGATACGATTCCTAAGTGTCAGCCTCCTAGTACTTTCCTGAGGAAGGTCCTATGAGTCTGTTCACTTAGTTCCCTTAGTGCATATAGGTTCTTTCCCAAGTATCCCGTGATGCCGGAGCCTTCATGTGAGTTTAATCTCTCCTGAGGAGGGATGTAAACTGATCACAGTTGTCGAGCCGCATAGGATATGACTCCTGAGTAGTAACCTCCTGGTACTTTCCTGAGGAAGGCACTATGAGCTTGTCTGCTTAGCTTCCTTTCTCTGGTAAGCTTGTTCTGAAGCTTGGAGACTGGGATTGATTCCTCTTGCCTAGGAGTTTGTTTAGATCCTTGCTTAGAGTTTTTGATTAGGTTGTTGCTTAGAGCCTTGCTTAGGGTGTTGGATAGAGTTCTGTTTAGAGCTAGATTAGGAGATTGTTTCAGGTTTGTTAGAGGCCCTGCTCAGGGTTAGTCTCTTTGTGTTGTTTGACTTGTGTGATATTGTGTTGCATTAGACTTAGGTGTTCATCTAGATAGTTCTGAATAGGTGCATCTTAGAAGTAGACTTTGTGTGCATAAGAAGTTGAGGTGGTCCTCCTTCTGCTTGTTTGTTATTGCGTGGCTTTGCTTGTTGGTATTCGGTAGAGCTGAGCTCCCTTGCCTTTGTGGTTTGCGGCCTCTGTGCCTTGTTTGTCTAGTTGTTGCATTCATGCATATTTTCAGTATTCCTTTACGTTGCAGTTTCTTGTTTGTGGTTTAGTCCTGTTGCCATGATCCCTTAGGAGCTCTGACTTCTCCGCTGCGGAGTTGTTATGATAGACATTAGGGTGGCCAACCAGGTGTGATAGCAGTAGGTAGATTCCCCTGTTTCTCAGCTATAGTTCTAGAGTTTCCCTTTCCTTTCTGTAGGAGCTTTTGAGTAGCTTGACCCGTAGTTAGCTGAACTACAGCTGCTCTGATTCTTCGTTCCAGACGAAGATATGTAGGCATAGGATGCGATATCCTAGCGAGCACACTAACGACTAACCTTTGTTCTCTCGCGGCTGTGCGATCGAGACTTTCCCGCTAACAACTAATTGTTATCCTTTTCTCTTGCCTGAGCGCATTTGAGACCAGATCGTATTTGTAGGTTCTAGAGCCTTAGAGACCAGTTTGTTTTCTCACTGCTGTGTGAGAGCCCCTGTTTACCCGTAGTTAGCCGAACTACGTTTGCTCTGATCTTTCATTCCAGATGGAAGTACGTAGGCACAGGACGCGATGTCCTGGCGAGCAACCTTTCCCCCGTTTAGTCGTAGGAAGTCGAACTACGTTGACTCTGACTTTCCCATTGCACGAGGGAATACGTAGGCCCAGAACACCGTATGTTCTGTCGAGTCCTGTCCTTTTATTTTCTTTTCAGACCAGCCAGTAGCGTAGATAGATAATACACCCTTTTACCTATAAACACCAAGCGTGGATCCCATCGAGTACGATGGACGTGAGGGGTGCTAATACCTTCCCCTTGCGTAACCGACTCCCGAATCCAGGTTTTGGTTGCGATGACCATACCTTTTTCCCGTCTTTGCGAGGTTTACTTCGAGCGTTTCCTTTCCCGCTCTGAGGGATAAATAACGCACGGTGGCGACTCTCCTGTCAAGCCGGCGCCGATTTTCGCAGTAGCGACACTCATCAAGTTGGACATCGAGCAATACTCTCAAGGAAGGAATCTCAACTTCTAATGGTAGGACAACCTCCATACCATACACCAATGAGAAAGGTGTTGCCCCGGTTGATGTGCGTACCGTCGTACAATAACCGTGCAATGCGAAGGGCAATATCTCGTGCCAGTCTTTGTATGTCACAACCATCTTCTAAACTATCTTCTTGATGTTCTTATTGGCCACCTCAATAGCGCCATTCATTTTGGGCCGATAGGGAGATGAATTGTGATGCTCAATCTTGAAATTCTGGCACAGTTCCTTCATCATTTTGTTATTCAAGTTCGAACCATTGTCAGTAATGATTCTTTCAGGAATGTCGTACCGACAGATGATATCCTTTTTGATAAACCTGGTTACCACTTGCTTGGTGACATTAGCGTAAGACGCTGCTTCAACCCATTTGGTGAAGTAATCGATAGCTACCAAGATGAACCGGTGTCCATTGGATGCGGTGGGCTCAATTTTCCCAATCATATCAATGCCCCACATGGAGAAAGGCCACGGGGATGCCATAACGTTCAAAGGGCTCGGCGGCACCTGAATCTTGTCCGCATAAATTTGGCATTTGTGGCACTTCTTTGCAAATTTGAAACAGTCTCGTTCCATTGTCAGCCAATAATACCCTGCCCGTAATAGCTTTCGAGACATAGCATGTCCGCCAGCGTGCGTGCCAAAGGTTCCCTCGTGGACCTATTCCATGAGTAAATTAGCCTCTTTTTCATCAACTATCGCAAAAGCACCAAATCATGGTTTCTCCTATACATAACACCATCCGGATTCAAGTAGAAATTGTCAGCCAATCTCCTAAGAGTCTTCTTATCGCGGCTGGATGCCCCAGTCGGATACTCTTGGTTCTTTAGGAAATTCTGGATATCAAAATACCACAGCTTGCCATCGGAAGCTTCCTCAATGGCGAATATGAAGGCGGGCCTATCAAGGCGAGAGATAACTATTTTGGGAGCCTCATTCCAGAAGTTAACCTTGTACATGGAAGACAACATCGCAAGAGCGTCAGCCATCTGATTTTCTGCCTGTGGCACATGATGAAACTCTACCCTGTCAAAGAAAGGCAACAGTTGTCGCTACTGCGAAAATCGGCGCCGGCTATGACAGAAGAGTCGCCACCGTGCATTATTTATCCCACCAAAGGGAAAGGAAAAGCTCAGAGTAAACCTAACGCAAAGAGGGAAAGGAATGGTCATCGCAACCAAATCCTGGGTTCGGGAGTCGATTACGCAAGGGGAAGGTATTAGCACCCCTCACGTCCGCCGTACTCGACGGGATCCACGCTTGTTTTCTAGTACGGATTATTATTCTATCTACTCTAAAGGTCTGGGTTAAAAGAAAAGAAAATGACTCGGCAAGGTGTCGCACTTTATGCCTACGTATTCCCGTCTGGAACGAGAAATCAGAGTCAATGTAGTTCGCCTAACTACGGGTTAAGGGGGGAAGGTTGCTCGCTAGGATACGACATCCTATACCTACGTACTTTCATACAGCATGAAAGATCAGAGCAAACGTAGTTCGGGCTACAGAAGACACAAGCTTGTCTGACTATTTTTTATTACCTTAAAAAAGGGTTTTTCTTGATTAAGGGTCCAAGCGGACAAAAATGACACTTTGATGTTTGTTTTGAATCTTTTACAAGAGAAGTGTTTTTTTAGTTTATTTGCAATCTCTGACGCACTAGAGACTATGATTTGAGAGTGAATACGTCGCGTGTCACCCAAAGGGTACCACACTAAGCAGCCAGGCTACTGGAAAGAAGCTCTCCAACAACCCTTTCTCAAATAGCTTAAGGCTCGTAACGTACGACATTGATTAACCTTATTACTGTATTTTTGAGTTGCTTTGAGATAAGAAGAGAAAGAAACTCTAAAAATCCTAGTGTTGAAAAGGGAATAAAAAATAACCTAATGTTGTCATACATGGATAAGAATCCTAATGTTTGTCATAATTCCCTCCTGCACAGAGGAAATCAGAGATCCTAGGGGATAACAGAAAGGAAAGCAAGCAAATACAGTAAAATGCATGCAATGCAGCAGTACAAGTGAGGCAAGGGAGTCCCACTCAACCTCGAACCTGAGAAAACAACAGGCAAAGTGAATCAACATTCAATTCAAACCTAGGGGGCAAGCTACACAAGCCAACAAACAAATACAGAAAAACAAAAACCCAAGCAGAGGAGGCAGCCCAAGCAGCAGCACCAAACTCCTACAGCAAACAGCATAAGCAGCAGCTCTGACAGCAACAATTGGTTAAACAGCAAAAAGTTGACAGCAACAACCTTCATCTTCATGAATAGCTCCTATCTTCAAGCTCCATTGAACCTTTCAATCTTCAACAAGCACCAAGCTTCACCAAGCTTCCCCCTTTAACAAGCAACAAACTTCAGCAGCAAACAGCTTCACCAAGCAGACAACCTCAACAAGCAGACAGCTTCAACAAGCAACACTCCTAGCTTCAACAAGCCCAAACTTCATCTTCAAAAAGCTTTAACAAGCAATCTCCAAAGGAGAATCCATTAACAAGATCAGGTTGAAATGTTAAGTAGCTTAATGACAACCAAAGGAAGCCACTGAGAACTTAACATTATAGTAGAAAAGTACCCTCAAAGTTCTACTCTCAAAGCAGGCCATTCATCCCTCCAAAGGAGATATGTGACTTCTTTAAGAGGACTTGATGTCATTGGATTGAATGGAGATGAACAATATACTCCATGTTTGAAGAAACAAGCAAAACTACTCTGACGCTCTTCCTAAAACCCTAGTTTTCGTAGGCTCCTAACAAGCACTCCACCAGATGAGAAATCTTCAACTCCAAGCTCCTTCAAGCTCTCCAAAGCATCTTCAATTGGTTTTCATCTCCATCCAAGCACAAAAGTAACACCACCCTAATCTACGGGGAACTATTGAATTAAACTAGTCAAGTTAGTTCATCAGAAACACCTAAAAGTTAGTCTTAAAGCTAATTCTACCTAAAATACCAAAAGGGATTGTAAAATCCTACAAAAATTACTAAGGGTTCCTAAACCTCTTAAGAATCACTCCATACAAAAACCAGGGGGTTAACCATTCATTTGGACCTAAAACTATGCCATAAACCTAAGGGTACTATCTTAAAACCCTAAAATTACAACACCTAATGTTCAATGCTCAAACTAGCCTAAAATTCTCTCAAAAAAATATGAGAAAATTACTAGGGGTACATGCATATCTAAGCTATCTAGCCCAAAAAGAATCACCTCAAAATCATACACCAAATGCTCATACCAAAATCAGCAAAATCACATACCAAACAAATTGAAAATAAAACCAATTAAAATGCCAAAAATACAATAAAAAAATAAAATGCATGAATTAATGAAATATTAATCCTATAAAATTCTAGACTCTTTAAGGAGTCAGGGGGGAAAAATCTAGCCAAAAAAATGTTAATTTTCCTAATTGTTGTGAATTTATTTCTACACTATATGCAAAACATAAAAATAAAAGAAAATAATGAAAATTAATAAAAGAGCGTGACAAATAGCAATTGGATCAAGTTATTTCTCCAGACTGGGCCCAAAGGGGGGGTGCACATATCAATTTGACTTAAGCCCAATCCGCACTAAAATGAAATCAGGAAAAGAAATGAAAAATGAAAAATACTTGTGCTGAATAGCAATCCATTCACGTTGTAATTTTCAATTGGGCCTAGACTGGGGTGCGAAGAGCAAGGATCACTAAGGCCCATCCAAATACCATTAAGTGAAACGATGAGTTTCAACCAAACTCACTCTCCTTCAGATTTCCAAACAAATCGTGGCCATTGGTTTGAGGTTTCAGTCAAAGGTCAAACATAATCTAAGGCCCCTGGGTCATCGTCCCCAAATGTTTGAAAAAAGGAGGGAGAAGCTCAGACGGTGGCCTGAGCTTTGCGCCACCGTCTTCTCCGGCGAAGGCATCCCAAAACCTCATCAACCAAGCAAATTAAATACCCTATTCCACTTGAAATTTCATCCTGATCATGACTATGACCTCCATTTCCATTAATTCTAACCCTAACTCAAAACCCGATAGAAGTTGCAGAGAAATCACCCAATCTTGATCGTTGCAATTCTTAAAATTAAAGACCCTAGCATGAACTACATTCTTCAGGCTTCAATTCTAACTATCTAGCCATGCTTAAAACCTCAAGAATCTCATGTTCCCTTCAACAGAATTCTGATCACCACCTAAAGTGTCACGAATGGCTCAAATTTTGTGCCTAAATCCATCTAATCATCACCATTAACCTCTCCATACATCAAATGCTAATCAATTCACTACAAATTGAAGCAAAAAATGAAAGTTGCAAACCTGGTTTAATGTGATGAACAGATGGTGATTCAACTTGATTCAGCCCTCAATCTTCTCCAGATTCATTTAAGAACCACTCCTAAAGCTTCTGAAACAACTGATTTGCACTGAATTCTCCTTAATCCTCAAAACTGATTCTTGATGAAATGGTGAAATTTTCAAATGCTCTCTCTCGATTCTCTCCAATGCTGGCCTAAAAAATGATCTGAATCCAATGCATATGTTATATAGAGTTGATTAGAACTCTCTAGAAACTTCTGTAACAACCTGAATGAGAAATTCAATTTCTCACATTCCTTGAAAATCTCATATGTGGAAATCATGCCTTGCTCTACTTTAGCTCTCATACCCACTTGAATTTCTCCTCTTGTGATATTTAGAACTGAATTGGATGTGCATCCTCCTTGTTTTTATCTTATGGAGTGTGATGGTTATGTTACTTCCATCTTAAGTAACAAAAAGGAACCATGTGAAAATGACCTCAAATACAAAATTTGGTAATGTCATCATCTTTAAAATGTCTTTTCTGATCAATTTGGTATATAACATTGCTTGGTTTGGCCATAAAATCAAGAAATCACACTTTTGCCTTTTAAATGACTTTAATTTCTTCATTTCAAAGCCATTTCAAACAAACTTCTCCTATGAGTCAATTCAAAGCCTCCTTGATGCATAATCAAGGTTAAAACCCTATTTTGAGCAACTTTCTAGTTGAACAATTTTCCATTTGAGGCCTCTAAGTTGGAGATTTTGACCCATGCTTGAAAATGACCTATAATCACCAATACCCAAAATACCTCTGGCTTGCCAAGATCGTAACTAGAGTTATACAAATCCTATCAATTACTTCTAGTACTCTATGGAAATCTAAGATCAAGATCTACAACTCTCATGTTGGCCAAGAATCCATTTGAAAACTCCTTGAAGGGAAAAAGTTGCTTGGAAGTCAAGTGACTTTCACAGATAAATTTCATAGTCCTCTGATGACCTGTAATTTGCAAGAACCATAACTTGAGTTCTATAAATCCCCTTGAGGACTTCTAGTACTCAAATTAAAGGTATTGAGATGCTCTAAATGTTCCATGTTGGCCAAAGATCCATTTGAAACTTGTATTTTGACTTATGTGGCTTTGAAGTTAGGTATTAAACAGGGGATTTTACACTGAAACCCTAATTTAGCAACTTCCCACATCCTTGATCCTTCTTTGCTTAATTTTGGAACAAAACCACACATGTATAAACATACCAATCCATGAATGCCATGACCTCAAAGTAGTATTTAATGCTATTCAATTACTCAATTGAACTATGATTGACCCAAATAAAACCCTAGTTAACTGCACCTCAACTGTGGCTCTTGTACTTGAATCAATGACTTGTCTCAGCTTCAATATGGCCCTCTAGGCACCCCATGAGATCCATACACACCTCAAATTCACATTCCATGTTTCTCATCCCACTGATGATTCTCAATATTCCTCAAGATAGGAGCAAACACCCACATGTAGGCACTCAAACTTCTCAAGACTCCAAATCATTTCTTGATGGCTTGGATGACTTCTCATACTTGGATAACACCTCTTGCTAGGCTCTTCTCTTGATGGGCACCCTTGATCCTTTGTTGGATGCATGTTATGCTATGATATGTAAATGATTGAACTATGTACATGATGTAACTATGCAAATGCAATGCAATGAAACACAAATCAGGCAAGAAAAGGTTGAGCAAATTTTGGGGTGCAATAGCTGCCCCTATTCAAGCGGCTTGGACCCGACTGGGTGAAGAGCGAACAACCTTCAAACAATCGAGGTACGAGACGGTTGAATACCAAGAAACTCGGAATTTTTCCAACCGCAGAAATAAACTGCACTGCTTGGGGGACAATATCCCCTATCTGAATCTGGTTGTTACGTCAACAACTGATCCAACGTCTGATAATAATTCTGATTTCAACTTCAACCACCCATGTTACGCTACAGGTACTGAACAATTTTTGCAAAACACCTTCGTCCACAACTGGACCAACCTTGTCATCACAAGAAGTGAAACAAATTCGTCAACACGAATAGAAATTTTGTCATTACAGGAGTAACCTTGTCCACATCTGGACCCAAATTTCGTCAAATCACAAATAAACACAAATCTGTCCACGTCAGGACTCACGTCTCAACAAAACAGGAATAGAACTTTGTCCACGTTAGGACGCTTGTTTCGTCAACATGAAGAAATCTCAACTTAAACTTGTCCACGTCAGGACTCCACCTGCCGTCAACATGAAAAAATCCTGGCGACTTCGCTGGGGATGACTCGTCTGCATTTCGTCATCACGAGGGGATCCTATCAACATAGGAATAAATTGTCCACGTCAGGAATAAATTGTCCATGTTAGGAATAAACCGTCAACGTTAGGAATAAATCGTCCACGTTAGGAATAAATTGTCCATGTTAGGAATAAATCGTCCACGTTAGGAATAAACTGTCCACGTTAGGAATAAATCGTCCACGTTAGGAATAAACCATCCACGTTAGGAATAAACCGTCCATATTAGGAATAAATATCTCGTCAGCACAAGAAAATCCTATCAGCATGGGAGTAAATTGTCCACGTCAGGACACCATTTCGTCGACACGAAGAAAGATAAACTAGTCCACGTCAGGACTCGCGCACCTTTGACCCGCTGAGGAAATAAAACTCGTCCACGTTAGGACTCACGCTTCGCCAACACGAAGAAAGATAAATTCGTCCATGTCAGGACTCGCATCTCGTTAGCACGAGGGAAGGTAACTTGATCTGTCCCTGTTAAGACTCACATCTCGTCAGCACGAGGAAATCCTATCATCATAGGAGTAAATTGTCCACGTCAGGACACCGTTTCGTCGACACGAAGAACGATAAATTCGTCCACGTCAGGACTCGCGCACCTTCGACCCGCTGAGGAAATAAAACTCGTCCACGTCAGGACTCACACTTCGCCAACACGAAGATAAATTCATCCACGTCAGGACTCGCATCTCGTCAGCACGAGGGAAGGTAACTTGATTTGTCCCCGTTAGGACTCACATCTCGTCAGCACGAGGAAATCCTATC
The DNA here is from genome assembly GCA_963859935.3 of Lathyrus sativus. NCBI lineage: Eukaryota > Viridiplantae > Streptophyta > Magnoliopsida > Fabales > Fabaceae > Lathyrus > Lathyrus sativus. The sequence goes on along the minus strand of OZ012735.1, from coordinate 169,502,623 downwards.
ATCATAGGAGTATATTGTCCACGTCAAGACACCGTTTCGTCAACACGAAGAAAGATAAATTTGTCCACGTCAGGACACATATTTCGCCGATATGAAGGAAGATATCTGCTGGGGATAAATGGAAACCACGAAGAGTAATCAATTTTGTCCACGCCCGGACTTCACATTCCGTCAACACGGAGAAATCGAATCTGTCCACGTTAGGACTAGCACATCTCGTCAACCCGAGGAAATAAATCTGTCCATGTTAGGACACCCACTTCACTAGCACGAAGAAATCCTGTCAATAAATTGTCCACGTCAGGACTCATATCTCGTCAATACGAGGAACTCCTATCAACATATGCGATAAAATTTTGAGGACTTCTGAGGAAATGCATCCGTTCATCCATACGGGAGGATACTCTGAATACCGTTTCTCTATTTCTTTATCTCTGCAGTAGCTAACTCCATTGGTATCAACCCACAAACTTTTTAGCACTAACATGACAGCGACTTTGAGGAGGACTCCACGGGGAATATTTGGAACCCAAACTGCCGGACGCCTGTTCCGATAACCGGCGGCAGCTTCTGAAATTTTGATTCATGAAACCCTTTGATGCTAACGTAACAACAAATTTGAAGAAAATACTCTACTGGCCGGATAAGAGAAACTTCAACAAGCAATTTTGGCGGGGAAAACAAGAGAAATTTAACCAAATAACTCCGCTCGGGGACAAAGATAAACTTAACCAAGTAACTCTGTGGGGAGAATAGTAAGATGAACCGTATCATCACACGTCTCATGGCGAGACCTCAAATACCTGATAATAGATCTGAGCTAGAACTCCATACTCCTGCTGAGAAAACACACCTGAAAGCAAAAGATTAACCAACCTGATTTATGTTTCAAAATGCGTATGTTTGAAAATGGCGTAATGCTCTGTACGGCACGGAAATGCTACGCGTTTGAGTAGATGCAAATATGACGATATATGCAAATGCAAATGCAGGCTCAAGCTGCCGGGGCCACTCTGGTAGCGTTGTCTCAACAACAGGAATGCTGAGGATGAAGCCAACTCCGCTGGGGAGAACAAGTATCACAAAATATTCTGGCGAAATAAATGCCGGAAACACAGCCAACTTTGCCGGCGAGAGATTAAACATCAATTTCCACTGGGAGGAAAGGACAAACACCCCGCTAGTGACCAAACTTAGCTGGGAAAGAAGCGACACTTCTGGGAAAAGTACATTGTCTGGGCACCGCTTACACACTCGGAGTTACCACTCTGTTGAGGATCAACATCCTGTCAATTGCATGACGACCTGTGGGGAGCAAGAAAACCCTCCTTCGCGGATATAAACCTTCTGAACCAACAACTTGGTTAACTATCGTCGGAATCTCCCATGCTGGAGATTGAACGCGCACATCTTCGATTCACTGAGGAGCGCAACCTCTGCAAGGGACATTGATTTTGACTTAATGGGATTAATCCTATGGACGGCTTTCCATGAGGACACTCTCTTAGGGAAAATGATTCCCTCCTTCGGGAAGGGATAACTGTCATTTCAACTCTCTGGAGATAAGCTGCAACTAGCTGAGGAATGACATCAACTGGAGTCAGGTCTTACGTCAAGCGACCTTGGCTGGGGAATACAATTCCTGATCGTTTGCTCCAAAGGTAAGAACCCTGCAAAACACAAACGAGACAAAACAGGCCTATACAACAGAATCCATTCGGGTTAGCATCTGTGACATTACTTCAGTCAATTCGAAGTTTTAGCAATTATTGGCAAGGGCCAGCAAGATTATGTACGTGCAAGTTTATCAAAAACATCGGCGTCTTTCACAAACAAAACAGTAAAGAACCAGCATCAAGTACTGAATAACATGTTTTATTGATAACGGGCCTCTGAATAGGCAAAGTTTTGTACACTGGATGCAACTCCTGAAAAGAGGAAGTTACGCACAACCATACATAAATATATGCACAAGAAGCATAAAGAAAATACAAACAATATTTGTATACATGTCGACAACGTGGCACAGACAAACACCATGAGCTGATCCTCCTATGACTCGCCTGACTCTGCGCTTTCCCGGTACTCGATCTTCGGAAGAGATTATTTTTGGATAGACGGCCCCCAGGTACTCCCAAACCACTAAGCAATGTCGTATCAAATCCGGACCGCAGTTATTTTCTTTTTCAATCCCTAACTTTTGCGTGAACCGCCCTTTGCAGGTTTTCAATTCACCGGGATACCCTTTTGTGCCGAAGTTGCCCTTTTCAGGTTTTCGACTTCGCGGGTGTACATCTTTTTAATTTTATCCCTAACTTTTGCTCGAACCTTTTCTTCATTTTTTATGGTTCGCCGGGATGCCCCATTTTTGCCTGGACTCTCTTTTTACTGTCCAGCGGGTCACTTTCAAGCAAAGTATTTTTTAACTGCGTCCGAATTCACAGGAGACGTAAAGTCTTCACCATCCATGGTGGATAGTAACAAGGCTCCTCCAGAGAAGACTTTTTTGACAACGTAGGGACCTTCATAATTGGGAGTCCACTTGCCCCTGTGATCTGTTTGTGGTGGGAGAATCTTTTTCAAAACAAGATCGCCCATCTGAAAGCTTCGAGGGCACACCTTCTTATCGTAAGCTTTCTTCATCCGGCTCTGATATAACCGACTGTATGCTAGAGAAGCCAGTCTCTTCTCATCCATTAAACTGAGATGATTCAGTCTATCTTTAACCCATTCTGCCTCGTCGAGTTGGACATCACGTAAAACCCTCAGGGAAGGAATCTCGACCTCCAACGGTAACACCGCCTCCATCCCGTATACCAATGAAAAAGGGGTTACCCCGATTGATGTGTGTACCGTCGTACGATAACCGTGCAAAGCGAAACGTAGCATCTCGTGCCAATCCTTATACATCACAACCATTTTCTGAACAATCTTCTTTATGTTCTTATTGGCCGCTTCGACAGCGCCATTCATCTTGGTCCGGTACGGAGAAGAGTTGTGATGTTCAATCTTAAAATTCTGACACAGCTCTTTCATCATTGTATTATTCAAATTTGAACCGTTGTCGGTGATAATCCGCTCAGGGATTCCATATCTGCAGATAATATCTCGCTTGATAAATCTGGCTACCACTTGTTTGGTCACATTGGCATATGATGCTGCTTCCACCCGTTTGGTGAAGTAATCGATTGCCACCAAAATGAACCGGTATCCGTTTGATGCCGTAGGCTCGATCTTGCCGATCATATCAATCCCCCACATCGAGAAAGGCCATGGTGATGACATCACATTCAGAGGGCTCGGAGGTACATGGATTTTGTCTGCATAAATCTGGCACTTATGACACCTCTTTGCAAACTTGAAACAGTCTGTTTCCATAGTCAGCCAATAATAACCTACCCGCAGCAGTTTTCTTGTCATAGCATGCCCACCAGCATGTGTACCAAATGTACCCTCATGTATCTCTTCCATAAGCAACTTCGCCTCTTTCTCATCTGCACAACGTAGGAACACCAAGTCGTGGTTTCTTTTATACAGGACACCGTCCGGATTCAGATAGAAATTGCCAGCCAACCTCCTGAGAGTCTTCTGATCTCGACTGGATGCCCCAGCTGGATACTCCTTGTTCTTCAGGAATTTTTGGATGTCAAAGTACCAAGGTTTACCATTGGGAGCCTCGTCAATGGCAAATATGAAGGCAGGCCTATCGAGCCGAGAGATAACAATCTTGGGAGTCTCGTTCCAGAAGTTAACTTTATACATTGAAGACAATGTCGCCAGGGCGTCAGCCATTTGATTTTCTGCTTGCGGTACGTGATGCAATTCCACCTCGTCAAAGAAAGGCAACAATCTCCTTGCATAGTTCATATAGGGTATCAAATTGGGCTGACGTGTCTCCCATTCTCCTTTAATCTGATTCACCACTAGAGCTGAGTCTCTGTATACATCCAGGTTCTTGATTCGTAAATCAATGGCTTCTTCCAGACCCATGATGCAAGCCTCATATTCAGCCTCATTATTGGTAATGGGAAAAGTCAATCGGGCAGTAAATGGGATGTGCGACCCATGAGGAGTAGTGATAATTGCACCTATTCCGCTACCATAGGAATTAACAGCTCCGTCAAATATCAACTGCCATTTGGAACCCAACTCTGGTCCTTCGTCCGGCAACGGTTCTTCACAATCCTTCATTTTCAGGTACATGATATCCTCGTCAGGAAAATCAAACCTCATCGATTGGTAGTCCTCAACAGGATGCTCAGTAAGGTACTCTGACAGGACGCTACCCTTAATAGCCTTTTGCGAGACATATTGGATATCGTATTCTGTTAACACCATCTGCCATCGGGCAATTCTTCCGGAGAGTGCTTGCTTCTCAAACACATATTTGATTGGATCCATCTTTGAAATTAGCATGGTTGTATGATTCAGCATGTATTGCCTCAAACGTTTGGCGGCCCAGGCTAGCGCGCAACACGTTTTCTCGAGCATTGAGTATCTGGACTCACAGTCGGTAAACTTCTTACTCAAATAGTAGATCGCATGCTCTTTACGTCCGGTCTCGTCGTATTGACCGAGAACACAACCCATACTTTCCTCAAGAACCGTCAAATACATAATCAAAGGTCTCCCGGCCACCGGGGGTATCAAAACAGGAGGTTCCTGCAAGTATTCTTTTATCTTGTTGAACGCCTTTTGACAATTTTCATTCCAGGTCAACACCTGATCCTTTTTCAACAACTTGAATAACGGCTCGCATGTCGCAGTTAGGTGAGATATGAACCGAGCAATGTAGTTCAACCTCCCTAAAAACCCACGCACTTCTTTTTCTGTTTTAGGCGTCGGTATTTCTTGTATAGCTTTTATCTTTGCAGGATCAACCTCTATTCCCCTTTCGCTCACAATAAACCCCAGCAGTTTACTCGATCTCACCCCAAAGGTGCACTTGTTAGGGTTCAGTCTCAACCTGAAATTCCTAAGTCTCTAGAACAGTTTCAGCAGATTAACCAAATGCTCCTCCTCTGTCTGGGATCATATCATCAACATAAACCTCGATCTCTTTGTGCATCATGTCATGAAAGAGAGTCGTCATAGCACGTTGATATGTTGCCCCAGCGTTCTTCAGTCCGAAGGGCATCACTTTGTAGCAAAATGTTCCCCAGGGAGTAATGAAGGTAGTCTTCTCCATGTCTTCTGGTGCCATTTTGATCTGATTATAGCCTAAGAACCCGTCCATGAAGGAGAATACGGAGAACTGAGCAGTGTTATCAACCAGCACATCGATGTGAGGAAGTGGAAAGTCGTCTTTCGGGCTCGCCCTATTCAAATCACGGTAGTCTACACACATTCGCACTTTACCGTCTTTCTTCGGCACTGGTACTATATTAGCGACCCATGGCGGATAATTTGTAACGGCTAGGAAACCAGCATCCCACTGTTTTTGAACTTCCTCCTTGATTTTTACAGCCATGTTTGGTCTGGTTCTTCTGAGTTTCTGCTTAACAGGTGGACATTCCTCTCGCAATGGCAGACGGTGCACAACCATGTCCGTATCCAACCCAGGCATATCCTCGTACGACCAAGCAAATATATCATTATACTCTCGCAGTATCTCAATCAGCCTTTGCTTGACGTCGCTCTGCAGTGCAGCCCCTATACTGATATTTCTCACAACTTCTTCCGACCCCAAGTTGATAATTTCAATTTCCTCCTGATGAGGCAGAATGATTCTCTCTTCCTATTTCAACAAACGAGTCAACTCTTCTGGCAAGTCGCTATCCTCAACAATCTCTTCCTCTGCTTGGAATACCGGGTGCTCAAAGTCGAAACGAGTCATAGGCAATTCGTAGGAGATGTCATCTGAAATATTAGTCCTGCAAAGGAAACGGTTAAACGCTTCAACACGCAAACAAAGCAAATAACCACGTTGCCATTTATTGTTAAAGTAAAAACAAGAAAAATAGGGATCACAATATTTGTATATGAAAAACGCCTTTATTTCATGATTAAACAATGCAATACACATAATCAAGTAGCCCTAAGGTAAAATCACTATGCCCCGGGTAGGACATAGGATTATTCGACAATTGATAAAACAAATCATTACTATTTAAAAGTCACTGGGATAGTTTCCCGGATGGACCAGTTGCAGAGACTTTGTCCTGGCACGCTTGGCTTGATCCACGCGTCCATATTGCAATCATTATCTCCGTCTTCAGCATCGGAAATAGCGTTGATAGTCTCAAAGCACACCACACTTGGCGTAATCATGACCGGTCCCTTGAACCTGGGCGCTCCTGAAGATGATGTTGCCGATGTCGGTCGATACCCTAGCCCAAACTTGTCATTCTTCACGGGAATCTCCAGTACCTGCCCCCAGCCTTTAGTCTCACCAGTCTGCACTAAAGCCTGAGCTTCCTTGTAGGATGACACTGCCACCTCTGACATTTTGCTGGAACCCTGAGCTTTGTCTTTAATCCGCAACCCTTCGAAGGCTTGACAAGGTGTCTCGTGTATTTCTCTGTCGACCTCAACATATCTGAATGATGACAGGTGACTGACCAAAATATCCTCCTCCCCGCAAATGGTAACAACACTATCACCCGCCATATACTTCAACTTCTGATGCAATGTGGACGTTACGACCCCTGCAGCATGGATCCATGGGCGCCCTAGAAGGCAGCTATAAGCTGGGTGGATATCCATGATGTAGAATTCAGTATCAAAAATTTCTGGCCCCACCTGAAGCGGTAATGTTATTGACCCAAACACTGATCTTTTCGTTCCGTCAAATGCCCTCACAACCAAATCGCTGGACGTGCAAATGATTCCCCGTATGTCCAATTTCATCATGGCTTTCTTTGGCAATACGTTCAACAACGATCCAGTATCCACCAATACACGCGACATTACGGTGCCCCGATATTCCACCGATATATGCAAATCCATGTTGTGCTCTCGACCCCTGGGTGTTAGATCAAAATCTGTGAAACCCAGGCTATGTCCAGCATTGACATGTGCCATTACCCCCTTTAACTGATTTACAGAAACTTCTTGAGGCACAAATGACGTATCCAGAATCTTCAGCAGGGCGTTCCGGTGGGCCTCGGAACATAATAACAACGACAAGATAGAAATCTTCGACGGCGTCTGCTGTAGGTGTTCAACAATTTTGTAGTCGCTTTTCCGAATCAGTCTCATGAATTCCTCTACGTCTTTGAGTGATGTATCCTTTTCTTTTAGCTGAGAAGGCCCGCTTTCATTTACTTTGGCTTTTCCTTTGGCCAATCTTTCTGCTTCTATTTCAGGTGAGGTAAAGATCCTTCCGCTACGGGTCATGCCCCCCGTTCCAACGATATTATCAATAGTCCCAGTTGGCTGGCTATTCACCTTAATCTTTTCACCGTTGCAATACGCTTCTAATCCGTAGGTCCACGGGACAGCTTTCGTACTCTCAAATGGAAATGGCCCTGCTTTGGTCATCGTAATAGTTGGCCGCTGGGCGGGCGTCGTTATTGTTATAGTCTTCCTCGGGATCGTCACCGTTACAATATCATTCTGCTTATCACATAATGCCTCCACAGGCTTCTCAACCGCAGTTCGATCAAATTGCAAGGTCCCTTCGTCGATCATGGCCTAAATGCCTTGTTTCAAATCAGCAAAACCCTTCGGCTGGGTCCCATACTCTAAACAGTATTCATCACACCCAGGGAATACTCCCCCTCTGAGCAACCTGTTTTTCACTTCATTCAATGGTGTCTTCAGTTCATTAACATCGATCACCAAGTTCAGATTTTCTTCTGTCAAGATGGCATTTGCCCCATGATTAGGCATAGGCTATTGTACAATATTAGGCCCAGCCTGGCCAAAGTTGATGGCTTTATTGTCCAACAAGTCTTGAACTTTATGCTTGAAAGCATGACAGGATTCTACATCGTGTCCGGGCGCCCCAGAATGGAAGTCGCAGTGCTTACTAGCGTCGTACCCATAAGGAAGTGTCGGTCCTGTAGGCGGCTCCAATGTTCTTTTCTCAACCAAATTCAAACCCAGCAACGTCTTAAGAAGCTCTGCATACGTCGACGAAGGCTTATCAAATACCCTCTTCGGCTTTGCATTCTGAAACCTTCTCTGACCCTGATTCTGCCTTTGCTGCTGCTTTTGTTGTTGTTGTTGTTGAGGAATTGGAATAATAACACTAGCTATTTGTTGAGGTTGAACGTACTGATTTCTACCTCTTCCCCGACCTCTACTACCAAATACAGTGATTGTATCACCCTGTCGCCTTCCGCCGAACGCTTTTCTCGCACCCCCAGCTGGAGTAGATTTGCCTGCCTGAATCTTCCCAAATTTAATTCCATTTTCGATCCTCTCTCCCATAAGGATCATATCGGAGAAGCTACCCATCGAAACATTGAGCAACTTGTCATAGTACATTCCTGTGAATGTCCCCACAAACATGTCATTCATCTCCCTTTCAACCAAAGGAGGGTGCACCCGAGCTGCCATATCGCGCCACCGCTGCGCGTACTCTTTGAAACTTTCACCGCTTTTCTGTGACAGACTCTGCAACTGAAGTCTGTTTGGCGCCAAATCGCTGTTATATTTGTAATGCATAACGAAAGCATCAGCCAACTGCTTCCAGCTTATAATCTGAGTGGGCTCCAGCCCCATGTACCATTCCAAAGATGGTCCAGATAAGCTATCCTGAAAGAAATGCATGAGCATCCTTTCATCATTGGAATATGCAGACATCCTTCTATAATAAGAACGTACATGGACCTTTGGGCAGGTATCCCCTTTGTATTTGTCGAATGTTGGAGCCTTGAATTTTAATGGCACCCTCAGCCCTGGTACCAACCCCATCGTAGTCATATCTAACCCAGCGGAGTTCTGATCAACCATACCTTTCATCTGCTCTTCTAGCATTCTGATCCTCTGAACAGGGTCAATGGGGCCCTCAGGTCCCATACCTCTTCCCAAAAAAGCGTCGTCCTGGTGATCCACATTCCAGTCATTGCCATACCCATCGTAACCCATGTTACGGCCAAATTCTTGCTGATTGAACATAGGACCCTATCCTCGGTTGTCGAACCCTTGATTGACCCCAGCAGGTCCAAAACCATTGTTGAAAGGAAATGCTACAGCGCCGTTGTTATTCACATTACCGAATCCACCATTACCGTGGCCATACCCCTGATTGTTGTCGTAACCGTCATTACCAAAGCCTTGATTGTTGAACCCGAGGTTCCCGTCCTGATTGACATTGCCATACCCGTTGTTTCCAAAGCCATCATTGTCACCGAATCCTTGATCGGCATCCACAGTGTTGCCTTTGTTGTTAACAACATGCCCATCACCGCCATTTCCAGTATTGCCATTACCAGCGCCAGCACCTGCACCAGTACCAGTGTTTCCGTTGACAGTTACAACAGGTGGAGTAACAAATGCCGGTATCTCATCCTCCTGGAGAGGAGTTCCAACAGAAATATGGTCAGTATTGCCGTTTCCATTTGCCCGCGTCAGCAGCGGCTGCACCAAGGTCTGAAGATTCTCCTGGCCCTTGGTCATGCTTTCCATAGCTTGCATGAGCAGAGTCAGCTTCTCACGGATTTCCTGCATCTCGACCTGAACTTGATCCATTGCTTTCTTACAGTTGTTTCTGGTTGAGTAGCGGTGGATTCTTTGGTCGTCAATCCTGAAAAACCAGTGAGATGCAGGACATAAGATACAGATTCAACAAGTAACTGGCAATGCAAAAATGAATATGCAGATGCAATATGTGTCTGTGCGTTAGGGAGATCAACCCCTGATTCTAGTGCCAAAGTGCCAGTGCAGTGACAGTGCTAAGAAGCTTGGATTCATCCATGGAGAAACATCTCATATATTGCTGAAAAGCCCATCAAGGCAGAAATACAATATCCCTGAGTGTACAATAAGAAGGCATGACCTCAACCAACAATCCTGGTGATGGCCAGCACAATGCAAATAAAGCATATACAACAGTATATAAGGTAATCAAGTGCGACCATATGCCCGATACTCCTCTAACAATCTCTTGGTCTTGGGATGGTCCGGCTGAGAAAGCAACCCTTCGACGAGCGAGTCTCTTTGCCTGATAACACGTTGTAGATCCCCAATGGATTCCTCCCAAACACCTTCTCCAAAGCACTCCTCTAGCTTCCGCTTCTGGGATGCAGACTCTTTCTTACGCTTGACAACTTTGTTCAACGAACTCTGAACGTCGTACCTCCGCCTAACCTCTTCTTCAACCTTTTTCTGGCTAGCCTTCAACTGATCTTCCAGTTCAGAGATTTGCAGCTTCAGTTTGTCTTCTCTTTCTTTATTACTGGTCAGTGTAACATTCCAGGTTTTGTTGAATGTGGAGATCTCCCGGTAGGCTATATCAAGTGCTTTCTTCTTGGACTCCAGCATGTCGTGATAGCTCTTGAAATCTATCCCCAAACGTTCACGCTTCTTTCGTTGTTTAGTCAGTTCTGCACCTAACTGGTTCACCAGCTTTGTTTGCTGCTTGAAGGAATATACGGCTTCATTCCTTTCATTCCTGAGTTGCACTAGCTCTTCTTCCAACTTTTCGTTGGCCTTTATCAAAGCTTCCTTCTCCTTCACAACCTGATCATACCTCTTAATAGGCACAGTAGTTGGCTCTTCAACCACGAGGGGAGCAGGAGGTAATACTGCAGGAAACGACATCAGCGCCTGCTTTGCCCGATCTTGGATCCAGACTTGGTACGGAGGATAGGCTTGACAATCATTCTTACCCAACAATGGCTTACCTTTCTTGCGGATGTTATTCCAAGCATGTTGAAGCTTGGATAACAATTATCCCTTCAAATCACCTGTGAAGTACAGAGATTCCTGCACTTCCTCCTCTTTTGGCGGGCTTCTCAAAGCATAACCGAATTGCCTGATCAACAATGAAGGATTGTAGTTAATGCACCCTTTTCTCTCGATCAGAGGAACGTTAGAATATCCTGCGCAGCTGTAGATAATCTCAGATCCCAGTAAATCCTTATCAAACCAGACAACATCTTCTGAAGAAAGCCCCATCAGACGCTCAGACCATTCCACTGTAGCTGCAGACTCAGCAAAGATACCCTTCTTGGGCAGGTGACTATCAAACCACATATACAACAAAGGCGCATAACAAAAGACATTCTTGCCCCTCCTGTTCTCGTTCTTATAATGCAGAGAGTGATAGAAGTCTCCAATCAGTGTAGGCACAGGATTTCCTGAAGCAAATATATGGAATGCATCCAAATCAACAAAGTCAGGCATATTAGGGAACAGTACAATGCCATAGATACACAAAGCAAGGATCACATTAAACACAACCCAACAGCCACTCTTGGCATACTCTTGTGCTTTCCCAACCAAGAACTTGAGAGAAAAACCAAAAACTCCATTCCACAAGGTTAACAGCAACTCTGAGGAATCTAAATGCAAAGCAACAGCCAAATCCTCCAGCTTGGGTTCAACACCCATATGAATGAAGGGCACCCTGTTCTGAATGGTTAACTCCAAGATCTCAGCATATTCCTCCATGGTCGGAGCCAGAATGAAGTCAGGGAAAGTAAAACACCTCAGCGGGGGATCATAAAACTGCATAAGCGCGTACAATCCGTTCAGCTCATACGTGGATGGTTTGCAAACCAACCTAAGCAGTTTCCCATAACTCTTCCTAAAGCTTCTCTTCACATCATCATCAGCTAAAGACATCAACCCAAGCAAAGAAGTAACATCTGGAGTAGGCAACTTGTATGCCACAGTCTTCTTCAAAGTATCCATAATAACAGCAGACAGAAATTCGGGCAACTAGAATCAGAGGGTATGAAATGCACCTGCAGCACAGACACACGTTAATGATATGCAAAATGAGTATGCAACAATGCAATATGCAAACATGCAATAGGGATCAAGTGATATATTGCTGAAGAGATCCATCCATAATATCTGCCTCAACAGACCCGCAATACTGCTCAAACCTGGTCTCAACAGACCCACAACAATGCTCCAACCTGGTCTCAACAGACCTATAACACTGTCCTGATGAAGAACCCCAAGTAACCACACATACTGATCCAATATTAAGAAAACCGGGTAGTCTGGAGGTCAAGTTTCCTGCATGTCTCAATCCCTCTCACAGGTAGGTGTCCTATCAACTGACACAAGGTACGGTATCCTATGCGGTAGTCGGCGTCACAGACTTTCAAGACTGATGATACGATACCCAGAAGGTGTGGCATCATCATGTCCTGAAGAGGCCTCACTTAGCCAACTTCCCATTGATCGGTCCCCAGAGTCGATAATCCAACTAACCAACAACCCCCTCAACCCAAAGGGTCGAAAAAGAAGTCAACCAGAAGAACCTCGTCTGAGCGTGGATTTTGCGGGACACTAGTACATGCAAAGCATGCACGCGTCCACTACTTTCCACAACTAATTCTAGGTGCACTCAAGCCCAGGTCCAGCTTATCTCTCAAAAGATCACCCCCTCCCCACAACAGCAATAACAATATAAAGCTGACAATAAAATGCAGAAAGTAAAGGCAGAAATGTAAATCCATACAAAACCCACGACGGGAAAACAAGCGCTAGGATTGACTCGCGTAGGGAACCGTTGGAATCCCCAGTAGAGTCGCCAACTATCACTACTGCGAAAATCGGCGCCGGCTATGACAGAAGATTCGCCACCGTGCGTTATTTATCCCACCAAAGGGAAAGGAAACGCTCAGAGTAAACCTAACGCAAAGAGGGAAAGGAATGGTCATCGCAACCAAATCCTGGGTTCGGGAGTCGATTACGCAAGGGGAAGGTATTAGCACCCCTCACGTCCGCCGTACTCGACGGGATCCACGCTTGTTTTCTAGTACGGATTATTATTCTATCTACTCTAAAGGTCTGGGTTAAAAGAAAAGAAAATGACTCGGCAAGGTGTCGCACTTTATGCCTACGTATTCCCGTCTGGAACGAGAAATCAGAGTCAACATAGTTCGCCTAACTACGGGTTAAGGGGGGAAGGTTGCTCGCTAGGATATGACATCCTATACCTACATACTTTCATACAGCATGAAAGATCAGAGCAAACGTAGTTCGGGCTACGGAAGACACAAGCTTGTCTGACTATTTTTTATTACCTTAAAAAAGGGTTTTTCTTGATTAAGGGTCCAAGCGGACAAAAATGACACTTTGATGTTTGTTTTGAATCTTTTACGAGAGAAGTGTTTTTTTAGTTTGTTTGCAATCTCTGACGCACTAGAGACTATGATTTGAGAGTGACTACGTCGCGTGTCACCCAAAGGGTACCACACTAAGCAGCCAGACTACTGGAAAGAAGCTCTCCAGCAACCCTTTCTCAAATAGCTTAAGGCTCGTAACGTACGACATTGATTAACCTTATTACTGTATTTTTGAGTTGCTTTGAGATAAGAAGAGAAAGAAACTCTAAAAAGCCTAGTGTTGAAAAGGGAATAAAAACTAACCTAATATTGTCATGCATGGATAAGAATCCTAATGTTTGTCATAATTCCCTCCTGCACAGAGGAAATCAGAGATCCTAGGGGATAACAGAAAGGAAAGCAAGCAAATACAGTAAAATGCATGCAATGCAGCAGTACAAGCGAGGCAAGGGAGTCCCACTCAACCTCAAACCTGAGAAAACAACAGGCAAAGTGAATCAACATTCACTTCAAACCTAGGGGGCAAGCTACACAAGCCAACAAACAAATACAGAAAAACAAAAACCCAAGCAGAGGAGGCAGCCCAAGCAGCAGCACCAAACTCCTACAGCAAACAGCATAAGCAGCAGCTCTGACAGCAACAGTTGGTTAAACAGCAAAAAGTTGAAAGCAATAACCTTCATCTTCATGAATAGCTCCTATCTTCAAGCTCCATTGAACCTTTCAATCTTCAACAAGCACCAAGCTTCACCAAGCTTCCCCCTTTAACAAGCAACAAACTTCAGCAGCAAACAGCTTCACCAAGCAGACAACCTCAACAAGCAGATAGCTTCAACAAGCAACACTCCTAGCTTCAACAAGCCCAAACTTCATCTTCAACAAGCTTCAACAAGCAATCTCCAAAGGAGAATCCATTAACAAGATCAGGTTGAAATGTTAAGTAGCTTAATGACAACCAAAGGAAGCCACTGAGAACTTAACATTATAGTAGAAAAGTACCCTCAAAGTTCTACTCTCAAAGCAGGCCATTCATCCCTCCAAAGGAGATATGTGACTTCTTAAAGAGGACTTTATGTCATTGTATTTAATGGAGATGAACAATATACTCCATGTTTGAAGAAACAAGCAAAACTACTCTGATGCTCTTCCTAAAACCCTAGTTTTCCTAGGCTCCTAACAAGCACTCCACCAGATGAGAAATCTTCAACCCCAAGCTCCTTCAAGCTCTCCAAAGCATCTTCAATTGGTCTTCATCTCCATCCAAGCACAAAAGCAACACCACCCTAATCTAAGGGGAACTATTGAATTAAACTAGTCAAGTTAGTTCATCAGAAACACCTAAAAGTTAGTCTTAAAGCTAATTCTACCTAAAATACCAAAAGGGATTGTAAAATCCTAAAACAATTACTAAGGGTTCCTAAATCTCTTAAGAATCACTCCATACAAAAACCAGGGGGTTAACCATTCATTTGGACCTAAAACTATGCCCTAAACCTAAGGGTACTATCTTAAAACCCTAAAATTACAACACCTAATGTTCAATGCTCAAACTAGCCTAAAATTCTCTCACAAAAATATGAGAAAATTACTAGGGGTACATGCATATCTAAGCTATCTAGCCCAAAATGAATCACCTCAAAATCATACACCAATTGCTTATAGCAAAATCAGCAAAATCACATACCAAACAAATTGAAAATAAAACCAATTAAAATGCCAAAAATACAATAAAAAAATAAAATGCATGAATTAATGAAATATTAATCCTATAAAATTCTAGACTCTTTAAGGAGTCAGGGGAAAAAATCTAGCCAAAAAAATGTTAATTTTCCTAATTGTTGTGAATTTATTTCTACACTATATGCAAAACATAAAAATAAAAGAAAATAATGAAAATTAATAAAAGAGCGTGACAAATAGCAATTGGATCAAGTTATTTCTCCAGACTGGGCCCAAAGGGGGGGTTCGCATATCGATTTGACTTAAGCCCAATCCACACTAAAACGAAATCAGGAAAAGAAATGAAAAATGAAAAATGCTTGTGCTGAATAGCAATCCATTCACGTTGTAATTTTCAATTGGGCCTAGATTGGGGTGCGAAGAGCAAGGATCACTAAGGCCCATCCAAATACCATTAAGTCAAACGGTGAGTTTCAACCAAACTCACTCTCCTTCAGATTTCCAAACAAATCGTGGCCATTGGTTAGTTTCAGTCAAAGGTCAAACATGATCTAAGGGCCCTGGGTCATCGTCCCCAAATGTTTGAAAAAAGGAGGGAGAAGCTCAGACGGTGGCCTGAGCTTTGCGCCACCGTCTTCTTCGGCGAAGGCATTCCAAAACCTCATCAACCAAGCCAACTAAATACCCAATTCCACTTGAAATTTCATCCTGATCATGACTATGACCTCCATTTCCATTGATTCTAACCCTAACTCAAAACCTAATAGAAGTTGCAGAGAAATCACCCAATCTTGATCGTTGCAATTCTTAAAATTAAAGACCCTAGCATGAACTACATTCTTCAGGCTTCAATTCTAACTATCTAGCCATGCTTAAAACCTCAAGAATCTCAAGATGTTCCCTTCAACAAAATTCTGATCACCACCTAAAGTGTCACGAATGGCTCAAATTTTGTGCCTAAATCCACCTAATCATCACCACTAACCTCTCCATACATCAAATGTTAATCAATTCACTACAAATTGAAGCAAAAAATGAAAGTTACAAACCTGGTTTAATGTGATGAACAGATGGTGATTCTCCTTGATTCAGCCCTCAATCTTCTCCAGATTCATTCAAGAACCACTCCTAAAGCTTCTGAAACAACTGATTTGCACTGAATTCTCCTTAATCCTCAAAACCGATTCTTGATGCAATGGTGAAATTTTCAAATGCTCTCTCTCGATTCTCTCCAATGCTGGCCCAAAAAATGATCTGAATCCAATGCATATGTTATATAGAGTTGATTAGAACTCTCTAGAAACTTCTGTAACAACCTGAATGAGAAATTCAATTTCTCACATTCCTTGAAAATATCATATGTGGAAATCATGTCTTGCTCTTCTTTAGCTCTCATACCCACTTGAATTTCTCCTCTTGTGATATTTAGAACTGAATTGGATGTGCATCCTCCTTGTTTTTTATCTTATGGAGTGTGATGGTTATATTACTTCCATCTTAAGTAACAAAAGGGAACCATGTGCAAATGACCTCAAATCCAAAATGTGGTAATGTCATCATCTTTAAAATGTCTTTTCTGATCAATTTTGTATATAACATTGCTTGGTTTTGCCATAAAATCAAGAAATAACACTTTTGCCTTTTAAATGACTTTAATTTCTTCATTTCAAAGCCATTTCAAACCAACTTCTCCTATGAGCCAATTCAAAGCCCCCTTGATGCATTATCAAGGTTAAAACCCTATTTTGAGCAACTTTCTAGTTGAACAATTTTCCATTTGAGGCCTCTAAGTTGGAGATTTTGACCCATGCTTGAAAATGACCTATAATCACCAATACCCAAAATACCCTTGGCTTGCCAAGATCATAACTAGAGTTCTACAAATCCTATCAAGTACTTATAGTACTCTATGGAAATCTAAGATCAATATCTACAACTCTCATGTTGGCCAAGAATCCATTTGAAAACTCCTTGAAGGGCAAAAGTTGCTTGGAAGTCAAGTGACTTTCACAGATAAATTTCATAGTCTTCTGATGACCTATAATTTGCAAGAACCATAACTTGAGTTCTATAAATCCCCTTGAGGACTTATAGTACTCAAATTAAAGGTATTTAGATGCTATACAAGTTCCATGTTGGCCAAAGATCCATTTGAAACTTGTATTTTGACTTATGTGGCTTTGAAGTTAGGCCCTAAACAGGGGATTTTACACTGAAACCCTAATTTAGCAACTTCCCACATCCTTGATCCTTCTTTGCTTAATCTTGGCACAAAACCACACATGTATCAACATACCAATCCATGAATCCCATGACCTCAAAGTAGTCTTTTATGCTATTCAATTACTCAATTGAACTATGATTGACCCAGATAAAACCCTAGTTGACTGCACCTCAACTGTGGCTCTTGTACTTGAATCAATGACTTGTCTCAGCTTCAATATGGACCTCTATGCACCCCATGAGATCCATACACACCTCAAATTCACATTCCATGTTTCTCATCGCACTGATGATTCTCAATATTCCTCAAGATAGGAGCAAACACCCTCATGCAGGCACTCAAACTTCTCAAGACTCCAAATCATTTCTTGATGGCTTGGATGACTTCTCATACTTGTATAGCACCTCTTGCTAGGCTCTTCTCTTGATGGGCACCCTTGATCCCTTGTTGGATGCATGCTATGCTATGATATGTAAATGATTGAACTATGTACATGATGTAACTATGCAAATGCAATGCAATGAAACACAAATCAGGCAAGAAAAGGTTGAGCAAATTTTGGGGTGCAACAATAGTCTCCTTGCATAATTCATATACGGTATCATATTGGGCTGACGAGTCTCCCATTCACCCTTGATCTGGTTCACGACTAGCCCGGAGTCTCCGTACACATCAAGATTTTTAATCCTTAAATCAATAGCCTCCTCGAGACCCATGATACACGCCTCATATTCGGCTTCGTTATTGGTAACTGGAAATGTCAATCTGGCAGTGAACGGGATGTGCATCCCATGGGGAGTCGTGATGATTGACCCAATTCCACTTCCATATGAATTCACAGCACCGTCAAAAATCAATTGCCATTGGAAACTTTGCTCAGGACCTTCACCATGCAATGGCTCTTCGCAATCTTTCATCTTTAAGTACATGATATCCTCGTCAGGAAAATCAAACTTCATTGGCTGGTAATCATCGATTGGCTGCTCATCCAGGTACTCTGACAGTACGCTACCTTTGATAGCCTTTCGCGAGACATATTGTATATCGTACTCTGTCAGTACCATCTGCCATCGGGCGATCCTCCCAGAAAGTGCCTGTTTTTCAAAGACGTATTTGATTGGATCCATCTTCGAAATCAGCATGGTTGTATGATTCAGCATGCATTGTCTCAGACGTTTGGCAGCCCAAGCAAGTGCACAACACGTATTTTTGAGCATAGAGTATCGAGACTCACAATCCGTGAATTTTTTACTCAAATAATAAATCGCATGCTCTTTCCGTCCAGTCTCGTCGTGTTGATCGAGAATACAACCCATACTGTTCTCAAGAACCGTCAAATACATAATCAATGGTCTCCCGGCTAATGGGGGTATTAGAATTGGAGGTTCCTGCAAATACTCTTTTATTCTTTCAAATGCCTTTTGGCAATTCTCATTCCAGACCACCGCTTGATCTTTTTTCAACAACTTAAACATTGGCTCACTGTCGCTTTCGCGAAAATAAGGTGCCGGCAAAACAGAAGAGTCGCCACCTTTCGTTATTTATCCCTCAGAGCGGGAAAGGAAACGATCGGAAAAACCTAACGAAAAAGGGTAAGACAAGGTCGTCGCAACCATTGTCTGGGTTCGGGAGTCGGTTACGCAAGGGGAAGGTATTAGCACCCCTCACGTCCGTCGTACTTGATGGGATCCACGTTTGTTGTGTTTACTGGACGGGTTGTTTATCTATCTACCTATCAAGGCTGGCTTAAAAAGAAAAGAAACTGACTCGGCAAAGCGCCGCGCTTTATGCCTACGTATTCTCATCAGAGAATGAGAAATCAGAGCCAACGTAGTTCGACCTACGACGGGTTATGGGGGAAGGTAGCTCGCCAATACATCAGTACTGTGCCTACGTACTCTCAACAGGTATGAGAGATCAGAGCTTACGTAGTTCGGGACACTACGGTTTGTTTCCTGTCTTTTACGGAAGAAGTGTTTTTTATGGTGTTTGGAATTTCAATCGCACTAGAGACTATGACCTGAGAGTGAATGTGTCGCATGTCACCCAAAGGGTACCATACTAAACATCCAGACTGTGGAAAAGAACTCTCCCATAATCCTTTCTCAGATAGCTTAAGGCTCGTAACGTACGAAAGAAATCATTCATGATTACTATATCTTAAATTGTTTTGATATGAGAAGAGAACAGGCTCAACTAGGAGGGAGACTATCAAGTCCTACTGTTATCATGCCAAGGATTCATCCTATGGTTGAGGTTTGAAACAGGGAACTCCTAGAAGTTGTCATGCATAGGTTTCAACCTAAAGTTCTATCATCATTCCCTTATCAAAGGAAATGAGAGTCCTAAGGGATCATGTCAATGATACACAGAAACAGATAAAGCATCAGCTCAAACTGTAAAATGCATGCAATGCAAGTGAGAGAGGAAATGTGTGCGGGGCTTCAGCCTCCACAAGCTCGTCTCAACCTCAAGCCAGAATGAATAACAATAATCATACTGAAATATAAAACATGCTATCAAGCAATACAGTAAACTGCAATCATACAGAGGAAATAAAGTGCTATCAAGCAAACACAAACCACATGGGCAAGGGAGCTGGGCTCTATCGAATACCCGCAAGCAAAGCCACACAGTAACAATACAAGCAGAGGGAGCAACTCAACCTCTAGTGCAATCATGCTCCTAGATTAAATCTAGTCTAGATATGAACTTATTCTAATGCATTAAGCAAGTCAAACAAAACACATCAATACAGCAAAGAAAAAGATAAGAAAGCAGATCAACTCCTCTCTCAACTTCAAGCTTCAGCTCTTCCAACAGCAACTCAGTCTTCAGACCTCCATCACTCTTGACAAATATCAATTTGCTTTTCCAGGTTTCAACCCTTCAACATAAGTTTCAACTTATCTTCTCCTTTAAGCTTCAGCTTCTTGATCAGTTCCACCTTTAGGCTTCACTTTCACCACAAGTATTAACTTGATTCCTTCAGGATCTTCAATCTTCAAAGTAAGTATCAACTCCCTTTGTTCTTCAAGCTTCAGCTCTTCAGAATCAATCTCAATTGAATCCTTAGTCTTCAAGCTCTCAAGCTCTTCTTGCTTTACCAGTATCAACTTGGTCTTCTCCTCCTGCAAGCTCCAGCTTCTCAGAGTAACCTTTAATCACTTAGAAGTATCAACTTCATCCTTCAATCTTTTCTTCAAGCCTCAGCTTCTCATTCAATCTTTACTGGGTCTTCATTGAGTCTTCAAGTATCAACTTGCTCTTGTTGCTCTTCAAGCTTCAGCTGGAATGGCAATGCTCAAGGACTCATCCTCTTCCACATTCTTC
Source organism: Lathyrus sativus (assembly GCA_963859935.3). Lineage (NCBI taxonomy): Eukaryota > Viridiplantae > Streptophyta > Magnoliopsida > Fabales > Fabaceae > Lathyrus > Lathyrus sativus. The sequence continues at coordinate 169,482,190 of OZ012735.1, read as the reverse complement.
AATGAAGTCTTCATCTTCACACTCAAGCTCAACATCTCTCAAGATACTCAAACCGGAGGAAATCACTTAACTGGATAAGCTGGGGTGTCAAACTGCTTATTAACCACCAAAGGTGACCTATAAGGGTTCAACATCAAAGGAATGGTTCCCTCAAAAGTTCTACTTCCTAGGTACCATCACTTATCCCTCCAAAGGAGAGAGGTGAATACCATGGAAGGACTTTGAATCATAGGGAGGAATGGAGGTGAAAGATACCATCCATGTTTGAGAAAGGACCCAACTAGGTCTAAACTCTTCCTAATTCCTAACCCTAAAACAACAACAAAACAAACAAGATCCTCAAGCTCTCAAGCTCCTCAATCAATCCTCAAGTCTTCTACTATGCTCCTCCATGCTCCTCAAAGCAAGACCAAGCTCTCCAAGCCCACAAGGGCAACACAATCAACCATCAATTACAAAAATCAAGGAAAAATAGTATACTACTATAGTAAAACCTAATATAATTTCTAAGGGATCCTACATGACTACCCTTAATACCCTATATGTCCCAATATCTAACTTGACCTAGAAACCCAAAATTCTAGTGTTATTGTGGACCTATGTTAAGGATTAACCTAATTCTACACAACATAAAGTCATCTAACCAAAACTAATCAAAATTCATCAAAAAATTATGGAATAAATCAAGAGGGGAGCTAAAGTCCTAATCTAACTATCCTAAAAAGAATGGCCTAAAAATTCAAAGGGAACTAACTAAACAAAATTCTACAAATCTATGCATCAACATAAAAGAAATAAAAAGCTATTAAAAGAGAAAATCCACAAAAAATATTAAAAATGCATGAAATGCAAATATTATGGTTTTATAATTTTCTAGACATTAACATGAAATGGGAGAAAAAATCCCCATGCAAAAATCATTAATTTCCTATTTATTATGATTTTTCAAAGATTAATGAAAATTGGAGAAAAAGAAATTAAAACATGAAGACATTGGTATGAATAGCAAGTATATGCAGCACAAATCATGAATGGGCCCAAAATGGGGGTGGGATTAGTAAGGCGCGCTAGGCCCAGTTTCCATCAGAAATTCAATTAACAAAATATAAAGAAAATGAAAAAGAAACGGTGCAGAAAGTAAAGAAATGTAGTTCAAAACAACCATGGGCCATGATCTGGGGTGTGGTTAGCAACTGAGCCCAATATCCCTTTTAATGAAACGATGTGTTTCGTTGGGTTCAGAGTTTCCCTCTTCAAACAAGATTAAATCTCAGCCGTGAGATCTCCACCCAGTCAACAAGTCTACGCGTGATCCAATGGCCATCTCCTCATCTTCTTCCTCCAGCTAGGGTTCACAGGGAGGAAGCCATGGAAATTCAGAGCTTCAAGCTCACCTTCCCCAATTCGAACCTCATCAATTCTCCATGAAAAACCAAAATTCCAAACCCTAATCTGTCCAGAATTCCATGCTGAATCTAACCATGGCCTTGAAATCAATTGAAACATCCTAAATCTCCAAACTCGATCCAAGATCAAAGATATGCTCAAACATCAACTTCAACAATTCTTGCAATTAAATACCTCAACATGATCACTACTTCACACTGATTAATTCTTGACATCTAATTCATGCTATAGCTCACTATATCTCATGTTCTTGGTCCAAACAAAAATGGTGACACCAACTGAAACTTCACCAATTGCTCCCAAACTGTTCAGAATCCATCTCCTATTGGTCTCTAACAGTTCTAACCTAACAATTCTTGCTAATCATGCCTAAATCATGGTGTAGGGTGAATTTTGCAAACCTGGTATTTCTTGATTCATAGTGGTATTAAATCTTCACCTCAAGCCTTGTAACTCTCCAGAATCACTCCTTGTGTAATCTTGATGCTTCTGTTTGCAAAAGTTTCGATGGAGAATGCTTGAATCTCAGAATTCGATGGTGACTTGCAACCTTGAAAATCCAAATGCAAACTCTTCAAATCTCCATGGTTTTGCTCTCAAATTGGTTTGCACAGCTTCAATATGATCAAAGGAATGTGTTTAGATTGAAAGAATGAATGGAATTGAATCAGAATGTGGATTTTGCTTTCAACTTGCAATGGAAGCAAGTGAAATTGCTATCTCTCTCTTCTCTCAATTCTCTCACCAACCTTGCATATGAGCAAGTTCTATACATTATATAGAGTGGTTTAGAATCATCTAGAACCATCTGGAACCATCCCATGAGAAATTGGGATTCTCATGTCATGAGTTTATGAATTCACCTCTTCTCACATATCATCTCATGACATAGCTCTTGAAGCAACTTGCCTTGGCTTGAAATTCTCCCTAAATGAGATATAGGATGTGTTAAAACCCTTAGCAAGCTTGTACCTTGAGTTTCCTTATGTTTTGCATTTGTGCCTTAAGATGCAAGCAAGCAATTTCCAAAGCAGCCCCATGATCTAGGCCTCAATTCAAAAACGTGGCTGAACCATTGTTTTTAGAATGTCTTTTAGAGTCAAAATGACCTATTATATGCCATGGTTTGGATGTGTAACTTGGGATTTCCAATTTCCAACTTGAACTTATTTAACTTATGCCTCCATTTTAGGTCATTTTTATCACTTTTTGCTACAAGCCTTTTCAACATCTCATGACCTCCTTACTAGCCTTAAAACATCATTCTAAGCAAGTTTGATATTGAAGATTTTTCCATTTGAAGCTTGGAAATAGGAGATATGGCCTTATGCTTGAAATGACCTATAACATCCAAATGACCAAAATGCCCTTGACTTGTCAAAGCCATAAGTTGAGTTCTACAAATCCTATCAAGGACTTCTAGTACTCTATAGAAAGCTAAGAAGGTGAGGAACAACATTCATGTTGACCACGAGTTCATAGGAATCATCCTTCTTGGGCAAAAGTTGGATGCAAGTTGGGTGACTTTCAAGGACCCAGATTCACATACCTTAGATGACCTGTAACTTGTCAAAGTCATAACTTGAGTTCTACAAATCCTATCAAGGACTTCTAGTACTCAAATTAAAGCTAAGAGCAAGCTCTACAACATTAATGTTGGGGGTGAGATGAGATGACAATCACATCTTGAGCTAAACTGCCTTGAAGATAGGGGTCAAACTAGGGGATTTTACACTGTCAAGCCTCAGAAACCCTAGCTTAAAACTTCTCAAACTCCTCAATCATGATGAGTTGGTCTAGGAATCATCCTTATAGCATCTCAATGCATCAATCCATGATCACATGGCTCTTGGATTAGATCTCGACCCTCTCCAAATCATCAATTGACCTAGGGTTGACCCAGTCAAACCCTAACTGCACCACTCATGGCTGAGTCTTCTTAAACTTGTACAATGACCTTTCTAGGCCTCATGATGGCTTACAAGACATCTCATAAGCTCTCTCAAATCTTCAAGTACATCCTCATAGCCTCAAAATCATCTGAGGAGCTCCCACAACTCTCAAGTTATGAGGCATACACCCTTGGTTTCAACCAATCTCTCTGAGGATCTCTTAAGTTCTCTGACAAAGGTATCAACCTTTGAACACTTGAACAACCCTCTTGGATAGCTTCCAAGTCTTGCATAACTCTTACTGGGTAATGATACCTCTTGATCTACTGCACACATATCAATAAGATGCAGATGATAATGCTAGTGAACACAAGCTAGGTAAATAAATGTTGGTCAAATTTTGGGGTGCAACACTCACACGTGGCAGTCAGGTGAGATATGAACCGGGCAATGTAGTTCAACCTCCCCAAAAAACCACGGACCTCTTTCTCTATTTTCGATGCTGGCATTTCTTGTATAGCTTTTATCTTTGCAGGATCAATCTTTATTCCTTTTTCGCTAACAATGAACCCCAGTAGCTTACCAGATCTCACCCCGAAGGTGCACTTGTTAGGATTCAGCCTCAGCCTGAATTTCCTAAGCCTCTTGAATAATTTCAAAATATTGACCAGATGCTCTTCCTCCGTCTGGGATTTGGCAATCATATCGTCAACATAGACTTCGATCTCTTTATGCATCATGTCATGAAAGAGTGTTGTCATAGCTCGCTGATATGTTGCCCCGGCGTTCTTCAAACCAAAGGGCATCACTTTGTAGCAGAACGTTCCCCACGGGGTAATAAAAGTCATTTTCTCCATATCCTTCGGCGCCATCTTTATCTGATTATAGCCTGAAAAGTCGTCCATGAAGGAAAACATTGAGAATTGAGTTGTATTATCAACCAACACATCAATGTGAGGAAGAGGGAAATCATCCTTTGGGCTCGCCTTGTTCAGATCTCTGTAATCAACGCACATCCGCACCTTACCGTATTTCTTTGGTACAGGTACGATATTGGCGACCAAAGAAGGGTAGGTTGTGACAGCAAGAAAACCAGCATCCCACTGTTTCTGCACCTCCTCTTTAATTTTCACAGTCATATCTGGTCGAGTTCTCCTGAGTTTCTGTTTAATCGGCAGACATTCCTCTCGCAATGGCAAACGGTGAACCACCATATCAGTATTCAGCCCGGACATATGTTTGTAAGACCAAGCAAAGATATCATTATACTCTCGAAGTATCTCGATAAGCCTTTGCTTGATATCACTTTGCAGTGCAGCCCCTATACGAATATTCCTGACACATTCCTTGGACCCCAAGTTAATGACTTTAATTTCCTCCTGATGAGGCAGAATAACCCTCTCTTCTTGCTTCAACAACCGAGTCAGCTCTTCTGATAAGTCATTATCCTCAACAATCTCTTCTTCGACTTGAAAGATCAGGTGCTCAAAGTCGAAGCGAGTCATAGGAAGTTCTTGGTCGGTGTCATCTGAAATTATGTGAGTCATGTGAGAAAAATGGTTAAATGCTTCAAATGATATGCAAACAAAGCACATAACCACGTTGCCATTTTATTGCTGAAAATAAAAGCAGAAAGACAAGGATCACAAAATTTGTATGGAAAAACGCCTTTATTCAATGATTAACCAAAGCATACACATAAGCAAACAGGCCCTGAAATAAAATCTCTATGCCCCGGGTAAGACATAGGATTGTACAATAATTGGAAAACAAAGCATTACTGTTTTGTTGTCACTTGGATAACATCCTGGATTGACCAGTTGTATAAGCTCTGCCCTGGTACGCTGGGTCTGATCCAAGCATCCATATCGCAATCATTGTCTCCGTCTTCAGCATCGGACACAACATTGATTCTCTCGTAGCTGACTCCTCCAGGAGTAAACACAACCGGCCATCTGAACCTCGGTGCGCTTTGTGGGGAAGATGACGATGATGAGCGGTACCCCAACCCAAATTTGTCCTGCTTGACAGGAATATCCAGGACTTGACGCCACCTCTTTGTCTCTCTGGTCTACACCACTGCCTGGGCTTTCTTATACGAAGACATGGCCACTTTCGGCCCTTTGCTGCTCACAGGAGCTTCATCCTTAATCTTCACTCCTTCGAAGGCTTGGCACAGCGTCTCGTGGATTTCTCCGTCCACTTCGACGTATTTGAAGGATGATAAATGACTGACCAGAATGTCCTCTTCACCACACACAGTAACAATACTACCATCAACCATATATTTCAGCTTTTGGTGAAGCGTGGATGTTACAGCCCCGGCGGAATGGATCCACGGTCTTCCAAGTAGACAATTGTATGCTGGTTGAATGTCCATAATATAGAACACGGTGTTAAATACTTCTGGACCCACTTGTATTGGCAACGTCAGCGCTCTAAATACAGACCTCCGGGTTCCATCAAACGCTCTTACTATCAGATCATTGGGCGTGCAAATTACTCATCGAGTATCCAATTTCAACAGTGCCTTCTTAGGCAACACATTCAGGGATGACCCGGTATCAACAAGAACATGGGACATGACGGTGCCCCTGCACTCAATTGACATGTGCAAAGCATTATTGTGGTCGCGACCTCTAGGTGTCAAGTCAAAATTAGTAAACCCAAAATCGTGCCCCGCATTCACATGGGCCATTACCCCTTCAAGTTGATTAACAGAAATCTTCTGGGGTATGAAGGACGTCTCAAGCACTTTCAACAGGGTGTTCCGATGAGCTTCGGAACACAGCAATAAAGACAAAATGGAGATTTTTGAAGGAGTTTGCTGTAAATGATCAACGATCTTGTAATCACTCTTTCGAATTAGCCTCATGAACTCCTCCACGTCTTTATTCAATGGTTCTTTCTCCTTCTCTTGGGAAGATCCACCCTCATTCATCTTGCTTTTGCCCTTTGCAATCCTTTCTGCTTCTACTTCTGGAGAAGTAAAGATTCTTCCACTACGGGTCATACCGCCCGCTCCTACCAGATTATCAACTGATCCCACCGGCAGATCATCCAGATTAATTCTCTCACCATTACAATAAACTTTTGCTCCATAACTCCAAGGGACGGCCTTGGTACTCTCATACGGAATGGGTTTTGCTTTAGTGATGGTGATAGTCGGCCGCTTGGCAGGCGTCGATATCGTGACAGACTTGAATGGTATCGTAACAGTGGCAATCTTGCCCTGCTCTTCGACCATTGCCTCGACAGGCTTTTCTTCAGCAGCAGTGCGGTCAAATTGTAACGTACCCTCATCAATCAGACTCTGAATTCCGCTTTTCAAACTATCGCAACCCTCACGCCGAATTGAACAATCTTCACAGCTCTCATCACATCCGGGGTAAACTCCCCCTTTCAACAAACGGCTTTTCACGTGACCTAAAGGTGACTTTAGTTCCCCCACATTCACAACCAGATCTAACCCTGCATCTGTTAGCATAGTGTTCGCTCCCGCTGCCCCATGCTTTGGCATTGGTTGTTGAACAATATTGGGTCCTTCCGTACCGAAATTTATAGCAGTATTATCAAGTAAATCTTGCACCTTGTGCTTGAAAGCCTGACAATTTTCAATATTATGACCGGGCGCCCCTGAATGAAATTCACAATGCTCATTAGCGTCATACCCATATGGAGTTGTGCCCGTCGGCGGGGCCATCGTCCTTTTCTCAACCAATTGTAATCTCAACAGAGTCTGAAGAAGTTCAGCATACGATACTAGAGGTACATCAAATATCCTTTTCGGCCTTTGATTCTGAACTCTTCGCTGATTAGTATTCTGCTGCCTCTGCTGTTGCTGAGGTTGTTGCTGCTGTTGTTGCGGTGCAGGGATTGTCACACTAGCAACTTGTTGCTGCATACGCCAGTTTTGACCCCTATTCTTCCTTCGAGCGATGTACACTGAGTTAGTGTCTCCTTATTTCTTACCACCAAAGGCCTTCTTGCCACCTCCTGCTGAGGTTGATTCACCAGTCTGAATCTTACCAATCTTAATTCCATTCTCAACTCGCTCACCCATCAGAATCAAGTCATAGAAATTGCTCATCGAACAATTAAGAAGTTTATCGTAATACAGCCCTAAAAATGTACCCACGAAGATATCTATCAACTCTCTCTCTACCATGGGTGGTTGTACCCTTGCAGCCAACTCGCGCCATCTCTAGGCGTATTCTTTGAAACTTTCACCAGCCTTCTGAGAGAGATTCTGCAATTGAACCCGATTCGGAGCAAGATCACTGTTATATTGGTAGTGTCTCACGAAAGCTTATGCCAGCTCTTTCCAGCTTCCAACTTGAGTAGGTTCCAGTCCCATGTACCATTCCAATGACGACCCAGACAGACTATCCTGAAAGAAGTGCATTAACATCTTTTCATCATTGGAGTAAGCAGACATTCTTCTGTAATAAGATTGCACGTGCACTCTGAGACACGTGTCTCCCTTGTATTTGTCAAACGCAGGAGCCTTAAACTTGAGTGGCACCCTCAGCCTAGGAACCAATCCCATGTTCGCCATATCCAATCCCACAGAATTCTGGTTGGCTATCCCTTTCACCTGCTCTTCTAGCATCTTGATCCTGCGATCATTTTCAGTAGGCCTCTCATAACCCATGCCTTGGCCAGAAAAAGCATCTTCTTGGCGGTCTTCACCCCAATAAGGACCCTCATTTTCGTACGCAGCGTTGCGACCATGGACATTCTGGAAAAACCTGGGGTCATACCTCAGATTGCCGAGCTCTTGATTAGCAGCCGCTGTCCCGAAGCCAGTATTGTAGGCACCCATTCCGTAACCATTGTTACATACATTTCCAAAACCCTGATTATCAAATCCAGCATTGGCACCACCAGCGTTACCAAAGCCCATATTCACACTAGCAAAGCCTGTATTGTCGTTGACCATATTCACACCGGTATTCCCAGCACCAGTGTTGAAACCAGCATTACCATTCCCACCAATGTTCCCATTGGTTTCCAAGTTACCGTTCCTATTACCAGCATTCCCATTACCAGCCACGAGAACGTTCTCACCAGCGTCGAGACCAACCACTGATATAGCATCACCAGCCTGAGGAATTTCACCATGAGGACGATTAGCATCTGTACCCCCATGTAGCACTCTGTTGTTATCAACTCGTGCAATTAGAGGCTGCATGAGAGTCTGGAGCTGTTCTTGGCCTTTAGCCACGGTCTCCATCACCTGCATAAACTGAGCCATGCGGTCACGCATCTCCTGCATCTGGTCCATGACTTTCTTACAGTTGCTTCTGGTTGAGTAACGGTGAGTTTGGTGTTCGGCAATCCTGGAACCCGCATCAACAGAGGGTTAGGGAACACAGTACAAAGTCCCTGTCATGCAAATGATTTATGCAAATGCAAACACGTATCCATGCATTAGGAGGAAGTCCCCCTTGATTCTAGCTCTAAGAAAAATAAAGTCTATTGTCCAATCATGGAAAATAAATCCTCATATACATATGAAAAGCCCGCGTGGGTAGCGTACAACAAAAGCAAAGTACAACTGAAGCAGCGGCATGACCCCAACCAACAAGCCTGGTGGTGATCAGCATATTAATATAGAAGGTACAAAGAAATACAAAGAAAATCAAGTGCGGCCACGGGCACGGAAATCCTCTAGTAACTTCTTCGTATCAGGATGGTCAGGCTGAGTGAGCAGGCCCTGAATCAACAGATCCCTTTGCCTGATGGCATCCGGGAGGTTCTCAGCGATGCTCCCACACACACCTTCTTCGGAATGGTTCTCCACCCTACTCCTCTTAGCGTCAGCTCGGAGTTGATAATCCAGTAAGTTAGCTTTGAGCTCAACTACCTTATATTGGGCATCTCGTCGGAGTGAGGCTTCAGCCTCTATCTTCTTGTTTTTGGCCCCAACCTGTGCCTCTAACTGGACTATCTGCTGCTTCAGCTTTTCTTCCCTTTCTTTGTGTCTAGTCAAGGTACTATTCCACAGCTTCTCGTACTGGGTCAACTTCCGGTATACCCTATCTAGATCTTTCTTCTTGGTAGTCAATACCCCGTGCACTGCCTTTAGGTCCAACCCAAGATGCTCTCTAGAATCGGTTTCTTTGGTCAAGTTGGCGCCCAGGTGGTTGATCATCTCTGTCTGCCTCTTGCAGGTGTAGGCGGATTCACTCTTTTCTCTTCGAAGCTGAGCGATCTCATTTTCCAATTCTTCATTGGCTTTGACTAGCTCTGCATTCTTGGCTTGAAGCTGCTCGTACTTCTGGATTTCAATCATGGTAGGCTCAGAAGGTTCGTCTTGTTTGACAGGAGGAAAAGGCATCAACATTTTCGCTGCTCGGTTACGAATCCAGTCCACATAAGGAGGATAAGCCTGATTATTGCTTTTCCCTAATAAGGTCTTTCCCTTTCGATGAATGTTGTTCCAAGCATGTTCAAACCTAACCAGATCATCCCCTTCTAATGCACCAGTGAGGTACAGAGATTCCTGTACCTCTTCGTCTTTAGGAGGTCCTCTCAAAGCATACCCGAATTGTCTGATAGCAACGGATGGATTGTAGTTGATACAACCCTTCCTACCCACGAGAGGGACATTAGGAAAGCTTCCACAACTGTAAATAACTTCGCTCCCCAGACTATCTCTATCAAACCAGTCGATGTCTTCGGCAGACAAGCTCATCAGTCGCTCTGACCATTCCTTCGTCTCTGTCGTCTTTATAAAAGGACCATCCTTCGGTAGATGAGTGACAAACCATCTGTAGAACAATGAAACACAACAGGACACACCCTTGCCTCTTCTATTTTCGTTCTTGTAGTGCACCGAATGGTACACGTCTCCGAGCAAGGTTGGGATTGGATTCTTTGAGACGAAGATACGAAGGGCATCTACATCCACAAAATTTGAGATATTAGGGAATAGCATGATATTGTATATGCACATGGCCAAAATAGCCTTGAATGCCACCCAACATTCCTTCTTGGCGTAGTGCCGAGCTTTCTCAGCTAGAAACGGCAGTGGGAATCCCCAGGCTCCATTTCTCTTGACAACCTTTCCCTCTAACTCAGAAACATCAATATGCAAAGCTGGAGCAATCTTAGCCAGATCTGGCTCCTGATCGATAGGCCAAAAGGGTACCTGAGCAAGAATAGGTATCTCCAATAGGACAGAGAACTCTTCTAGAGTGGGGGCTAGCACATAGCTCAGAAATGTGAAGCAACGCAGCGGGGGATCATAAAACTGAAGTAGAGTCTGGAGTCCGTTCAATTCATACACCGATGGCTTGCACATAACACTGAGCAAATTTCCATAGGTTCTTCTGAAATCTCCCATCACTTCTTTACCAGACAAGGAAATCAAACCCCTCAGAGTAGTAATATCTGGAGTAGGAAACTTGTAGGCCAAATTTCTTCTCACACTGGGCTCCATGACGGACACAGAAAGGACGAGATTGCTAGAATCGAATGGGAATTGCGCACCTGCAACACATATACGTGTTAGATGCAATGCAATATGAAAATGTAAATGCAGACGCAAAATGCAGCAGGGGATCTAGTGTCGTGATGTGTTGTGCGGTGTTGTGCAGTGGCAGATCATAATTTAGCTTCAGCAAGAAAATACCACACTCTGACAATAAAGGCCTACTGAAACCCACACAACTGATTCACTGATAAGAAAACCAGGTTGTCTGAAGGTTACGGTTTCCTGCAATAAACCCGACCCCGCTCCCTGGTATGGACCTAATCACTGACAAAGGTACGACATCCTATGCGTTCATCAGCGTCACAGACTTTCAAGAAACAATGATACGATACTCAGAAGGTGTGGCATCATCATCTCTTGAAGTGGCCTCACTTAGCTGAATCACAAATGATCGGTCCCCAGAGTCGACAATCCTAAGATCTGAAATCCTTTCAACGGCCCACTGGGATGGAAATGGAAATCATCTTAAAGAACCTTGTCTGAGTGCAGATTTCATGGGAATTAGTGCATGCCTAACATACAGGTTCACCACACATCTGCTTCTAAAGCTATGTAAATACTCAAGCCTAGGTCTGGCTTATCACTCATCAGAGCCCCTTCCCACAACAGCATAATAATAATAATATCATACTGAAAATAAAGTGCGGAAAGTAAAAAAGTGATAAATAAACATAACCCAACAGGTAAACACACAAGCGCTAGGAATGACTCGCACAGGGAACCGTTGGAGTCCCTAGCAGAGTTGCCAGCTGTCGCTACCGCGAAAATCGAGGTGTCGGCAAAACAGAAGAGTCGCCACCTTTCGTTATTTATCCCTCAGAGCGGGAAAGGAAACGATCGGAAAAACCTGACGAAGAGGTATAAGACAAGGTCATCGCAACCATTGTCTGGATTCGGGAGTCGGTTACGCAAGGGGAAGGTATTAGCACCCCTCACATCCATCGTACTCGATGGGATCCATGCTTGTTGTGTTTATCTGATGAGTTTGTTACATCTATCTACGCTAAAGGTCTGGTCTAAAAAGAAAAGAAAATGACTCGGCAAAGTGTCGCACTTTATGCCTACGTATTCCCGTATGGAACGAGAAATCAGAGTCACCGTAGGAGCGAATGCGTCGCATATCGTCCAAAGGACATATACTAAACACTCTAGATGATTGAGAGGAGACCGCTCAAACATCATTTCCCAAGTAGCTTAGGGCTCGTAACGCGCTTGTACTAACTTGCCTTTATTATGTTTTTTACTGTTGTTTGAGGTAAGAAGAGAAACAGACTCTCTACAGGGAAACTGACTCGATCCTACAGTTATCATGCAATATTCGTCCTACGGTTGAGGTTAAAAGGGAAACTAACTACTGTTATCATGCATGGCTAGAATCCTAATGTCTGTCATGACTTCTCTTGAACAAGAGAAGTCAGAGTTCCTAGGGGAACATGGTAATGGAAATCAAACAGTAAAAGAATTAACTGTAAAGAAATTATTGTAAAGATGCATGCAATGCAAGTGAGGGAGGAAATATGTGTGGGGCTTAAGCCTCCACAAGCTCATCTCAACCTCAAGCCAAATATGAATAATAGCAAAGATAATAGAAGACAGTAAATGCAATCAAAATAGACCACAAACCACACAGGCAAGGGAGCTGAGCTCTACCAAATACCAGCAAGCAAAGCCATACAGTAAAAATACAAGCAGAGGGAGAAACTCAACCTCTAATGCAATACAAGCAAGGGGAGAAGCTCAACCCTTAGGATGCTCTTAGGCCTATGGTTGTCTACATGAAGCCTACTACTAATGCAACACTCTAAACAAGTCACGTCAATATACATCAATACAGTTGAACAAGAAGAAAACAAACAGGGAAAACAAGCCAGCAATCTCCACAGCAGAGCAGTCTTCTGGAAGTAATCCAATCCAAATTCTATATTTGTTCTTCAAATCCACCATATTCAAGAGAAGGAAAGGAATCCATGATAAGCAATCAAACAAGTTTCTACCCTACGGAAGGAAATTGGGTGTTGGGAGGCTAGGGTAAGTTCCACAGGAACTTATCCCAGGCACTCAACCAACAAAAAGATCTTTGGGGAAACCTAAGGGTTTGGCTCCTTCGAGAGGTGTGCCATATTCCCCCCACAGGAGGGACTGTGCTACCTCAAGAAGGTTCATAAAGAGGAAATGATGAGGGAATTTTAGGAGAATGGAAATGAGAAGCAAGGTAAATTCCACAGGAACCTACCACAGACACTCAACCAAATCCATTTCCTTTAGAGAGCTTGCTTAGGCTCAACTCCAATGTGAAAGGCAGGGAATTCCTAGAGGAATTATACCCACAATGAAAGATCCTAATTAAGCAAAGGAGTGTTTGAAAGGGAACTAATCCTAGGGAAAGATCATCACCTACTTGAATTGCTAAAGAAACATCAAATGTTATCTCCTAATGATTACCTATTATAAGATCAATTTGTAAAATAGGGAACTAAGGGAAAATCAATCCTAAAAAATCTAAAGAAAATACCATATCATCTTATGTGTGTCAATATTCCATGGTAGAAAAATCAGAGGTTAAATCAAAATGCCCAAATTAAATTCAAAGCTTCAAGGGGGCACTAAAGGAATTCACTAAAGAATACTCCTAAACAACTACCCTAAAATCCTTTTAAAATGATCTAAAAAATCCAACAAAAGTCGCATAGCAACATTAACATGTACACAACCAGCACACAAAATTCCAAGATCAAACTCCAAAATATGAGAGAGAAAGAAAATCAACAAATTCATAACATCATTATTTCATTATTAAAATTGTACTAAAAGAGAAAATATGAAATAAAATGGAAAATGCATGGAAAATTAAAATGCAAAGCATGATAAAATCCTAAACATATAAATCTATAATCACCATTTTTTTCAGAATTTATTTACAATATTTACTATTTTTATGAATTAAATTCTAACAAGCAATTAAACTAAAAAATAAAAGAAAAGAAATTAAACACAAGAACAAGGAAGGGGTGTAGCCAGCAAGAAAATCAAGGCACATCTCGCCTGGGCCCAAAAAGGGGGGTGCTGAAAGCATCTGGGCGCTAAGCCCAATTGAATTATTAATTCAGCAAACATGTTCTCAAGAAAATACGCCTGGGGGTGTAAAATTAGGAAATTCTACGTTGTAATCCGTTTGGGCTTACAAGGGGAGGTGCGCATAGCAGCAAAAGCTAAATCCCAAAGCCAAATTAAATCACTCAGTTTCTCTCAAAATTAATCAAAAACGCTCACGCAGGGAATCGAACCCTCGCTCTCTATGATCAAGTGGCGCGCTGAAGAGCTTGGATTCTCACTAATCAAAAACGCCTGCGTTTTGGGGGAGGGGGGACGTGGCGCCCTCACGGCCATTGGATAGATTACTAAGTCTTCTTCTTCCTCGCGAATAGACGGTTGCGATTACGTCTTCTACCTTTTGAATTTTTGCAAGTCACAAACTCGCGCGCAGCCCCCATGCCGTCGACGGTAACGGTGCATTTCCGGCAAACTTCACGTAACCCTATCTCTCTCCACACTCCACCAAACGCAATGATCTTTGAACGAAAATTGCACGAAATTTTACGAGGATTACAAATATCCTAATAGATTACGCTAAAACCTCAAGAATCAAGAATTCTACATCCTAACCGAAAACGGATCCATTCTTACATTGTCACTAATTATCAAATTCTCTGCCCAGAAATCATCTATGACCTAAGGGAAACCTAACCACATGAATCTAAGACATTGAAAACGCATGAATTGAGTGCAATTTCAAGAAGTAAAAACCTGGTTTCAAGCTTCGATTTGAGGCGTTTCTGGCTTGAATCTTGCTCCAAAACGTTCCAGATCCAATCAGTGATGATGTTAGAAGAAGATTGAAGCTTCAATTGCACTTGAAATGGCCTCAATCAGAAATTCGATCTTGCACTTTTCTCCTTCAAGCTTCAATGGCAATCTTTGATCTCAGCCCCAATGACTCACCAACCCTGCTTCTGATGAGTTTCTTAACCTTTATAGAATGATTTGGAACCTTCTAGAGCTCAGCCCAGGCCCAAAATCAAAAAATCCAATTCCAACTTCCTTCAAAAAGTTTTACATGGCAATGCACAATTTTCCTACTAAAACTTGCTTGGGAAGCTTTGTTCAGCTTGCTGAACAATCCTTGAGTGAATTCAGATCACAAATAGCCTTCAATTTGCCTTGGTGAATGATTTGTGTGATGTAACTTATATGTGAAGAAACCTTATGAAAGGCCATGAATTGTTCTTCAAATGAAAAATCCACAATTGCCAATGTCTCTAAAACATGATTTCTAATTAAAATGAGTGGTCATTTGACTTGTTTTGGACCCATAATCATTTATTTCAATTTCCCACCAAAAATGCCTTTGAATTTCTTCTTTCTTCAAACCATTTCACACCAATCTTTGATATGAGCCAAATCAATTCACCATGAGCTCTTAGTTAACCTAAAAACCATATTTTAAACAAGTTTCATGTTGAAAAAAAATCCATTTGACATGTGCAAGTTGGAGATTTTGACCTATGATTGAAAATGGCCTGTAATCTCACTTTCCCAAAATACCCCTGACTTGTAAACCTCATAACTTGAGTTATACAAATCATATGGAAGACTTATAATACAATTTGGAAAGCTAAGATCGTGAGGAACATCTTTCATGTTGGCCAAAAGTTTAGGAGAAACACCCTCCTAGGTCAAAAGTAGCTTGGAAGTCAGATGATTTTCACAGACAAATTTCAGAGGCATCTGAGGACCTGTAACTTGTCTGGACCATAACTTGAGTTCTATAAATAAAATGTAGGACTTCTAGTACTCAAATTAAAGCTAAGATTATGATATACAAGTTTCATGTTTGCCAAAAATTGAGATGAAACTTGCATCTTGACTTACATGGCTTGGAAGTTTGGTACTAAATAGGGGATTTTACCCTAGGAACCCTGACTTAGCAACTCCAACCACTCTTGATTCTTCTCAACTTGATCTTTAAAAAATATCTCAAATGCTTTAACATATAATTTCATGATCTCAATGACCTAGAAGTTGGCTTTTATCTTCTTCAATTACTCTCCTTGACCTAGGGTTAACCAGATGAAACCCTAGTGACACCCACTTCAACTGTGGCTCTTGCATTTGATAAAATGACTTGATTGAGCTCCAACATGACCTTCAAGGCACTTCAATGAGATCTATCCATACATTATATCCTTGATCAATACTTCACCATCCCTTGATGACCTTCAACTAGCTCCAAGTGAGGAGATGAACCTCATACAAGCAACTGAACTTCTCAAGAACTCAACCCTCTATCTGATGACCCTGATAACTTCTTAAGCTTGAATAATACCTCTGGCTAGGCTTCTCTTGACATGAATCACACTCGATCCCTTGCTGAATGAAGGATGTTATGCTATGCAAATGCTAGAACTATGTTATGCTAATGCAATGAAACATAACCAAGTGATAAAAAGGTTGGGCAAATTTTGGGGTGCAACAACATTGATAGTAGAACCCAGAGTGCGACGAAAAAATGTGGATGCCCATTTAGAATCAGATCAATTCCAGCGACCGAAGGATCTGGATGGAAGATTGATGTAAAATTTGGAGTTCATAACCATGATTTACCTGATAGATTAGAAGGTCACACATTTGTTGGTAGGTTGGCAGTGGATCAGAAGCAACATGTTATTGATTTGACAAAGAGAAAGGTTCCACCTAGACATATATTGCTTTCATTGCAAGAGTAAGATCCAGATAATGTCACTCAGATCACACAAATATATAAGCAAAAAAGTATGATAGAAAAAAATATAAGAGGTCCTAGAAATGAGATACAACATTTGTTTAAGCTTATTGAGGAAGTAGGTTATATTTATTGGAGTAGAAAAAGAGATGACTCTGAAGTTATTAGAGATATCTTTTGGGCTCATCCAGATTCAGTTAAGTTGTTGAATATTTTTCCTATTGTGCTAGTTATGGACAACACTTACAAGACAAACAAATATAGGCAACCTCTATTTGAAATTGTTGGCATGACATCAACCGAGTTGACTTTTGCTGTCGCATTTGCCTATATTGAGTCTGAGCAGACTGATACTTTTTTGTTGGGTGCTAGATAAGCTTAAACAATTGTTTGTGAAGAAAGAGTTGTGTCCACGAGTGATTTTGAAGGATAGAGATCTTGCTTTGATGAAAGCCATTGAATTTGTGTTTCCAAGATCGATCAATATGTTATGTCGATTTCATATTAACAAGAATGTTGGTGCAAAATGGAAACAATATGTGGTTAGTGACATGCAAAAGAAAATTGACGAATTATGGACGGATGTTATATGTGTAACACTCTGAATTTAATCGGAATATTTTAATTAATTGATTTAATTGAGAATATTCGATTTCGGTGTTTTTCGGTGGCTTTGTGAATTATTGAGGAATTATGCTTTGTGGAGTATTTATTTTGGAATAATAGTATGTAATATGGATTTATTAATATTATTATGAATTAAAATAAATATAAGAGGAATATGGGTAATTTGGGCATTTGGACGAGTTAGTAAGGGTAATGAGGGAAAAGCCCAATTTGTGAGGCCCAAGACTAGGTTTGGAAAAATTGAGTTCTGAAGGGAAATTAGAATTCATTTGTGTTAACCGTGAAAGTTTGGTGGCCAGAGCTCTGTAGGAAAGGTTGGAGGCAGAAGATCCCAAAGTTAATCGTGAAAGCTGCAGATTCGACTAAGGTATGGGGAGTATCGTTGTTCATGATTTTCTATGTATGCCTTTAGATGTGTTTATGGTTGGTTTATGATTTAAGGTATTTTGGGCAGGCTGTGGGAAAATAGGGAATTTGATGATAAGGCTTTGAGGTTAGGGGTAATGGTATGTAACATTGAATATTGATATGAGAAAGGGAAACCTTAGGCCTTCGTGGCCAAAACCTTGGACCGTTATATGTTTGACCCTGTAGGAATAGGAATGTTCAAATATGAGTAACTCTGATGCACTCATAGCAATTGCAGGAAAATAGTGATTTAGGCAGTGCAAATGTTGTCAGATTGGCCTAATAAACCATAGATTTTGTGTCGTTATCGCTGTTTGACCGTAGGGATATTTTAGGGATCTTTTGGGGGCATTGGGTAAGTGAATCGTATGAGTATTTGGACAAGAATCAGTTCTAGTTGTAACAGGTTTTTGTTGTCATCGCTCTGTTCGCCTAGCGAGCACGCCAGCGAAGACTCGCCACAGACTCGCCTAGAGAGAAAGCCAGCAAAGACTCGCTACCTACTCGCCTAACGAGCAAGCCAGTGAACGTAGCAGAGTTCGCGAAATTGATCGTTTTGCAGCGATGCCTTGATGTTTGATCCTGAGATTTCTGAGATGAGTTAACATGAGTATGACAGTGGGGAATTATGTGATTGATATGCGATAGTGTGAGGATTACCGCAGGTATAAGTTGATGAATTAATATGTGATAATGTGGGATAATATTATGATGTAATATGAGATGATATGGGATGATATTATGAATTAATATGAGATAATATGGGGTAGTATTATGAATTAATATGTGATAATATGATGGGCTAACATGAGGATGACTATGAGCTGATGTGTGATTGGTACGTGATTATTATGATAAATTATATGATGACATGATGTGTGAGATTAATTATTATGATGAATTATGTGACGAATTATGTGATAACATGAGATATGATGATTTATGTGATGATGATGATGATTATGACGATTTATGTGATAGCATGAGATATGATGATTTATGTAATGATGATGACTATGTTGATGAGTTATGACGTTTGATGAATATGTTGAATATGATGAATATGATGAATGATGATGCACCATATGATGTATTGTGAGGATTATTATTGTGGCGTGTGCATCATGCCTTATGTGAATCCGGACTTCGGTTCAGGACCTCGATTACTTTGGCTTCAATCCCACTGTGTGGATGTGAAGTATTTTGATGTGCTCCGGTTCTCAAGTAGAATCGATCCTATTGATGGGGATCTATGGAGGGTTGATGGTTCAGTGTCCATCGTGTTGTGATGATTGGTACCACATGCATTGAGTATCTGTTGCATTTGCATTCATGAGCCTTTGTGTATAAATTATGACGTTGTGGCCTTCGAGGCCTATTGAAGGATATGAATGTGTTGAATATGAATATGACGCCGTTTATGCATTAAATGTTATACATTGATTATTATGAATTTTTGTACTCACCCTGCATGTTTGAATGTTACCTCCACGTGGGTAACGTGCAGATGATCCAGTTTAGCCGTGGATGTTGTCGAAGAGTATTTTGAAGTTTTAGGGTCGTTAGCCTTTATGGTTAACTTAGAGGGTCTTGCTCTGATATGTAACATCGGGTTGGGTTCATTGAGTTGATTTTATATCAGTGGGTTATTTTACTTATTTTCCCTTTTGAGGAGAAACCTTGATTAATTCTTTGAGTTCCGCTGTTTTATGTTGTTTGATGTACTTTGGGAAAACCCGTAGTTACGGAGTATGAACCTATTTTGTTGACTTTGAGAAATGTACACCCTTTTGTGGCTTTTTATTAAGACTTGTTTATTTACTCTGAAATCCGTGTTATTTTGCCTTAATAATTTGGGGGTAGAAAAAGGGTGTTACATTAGTGGTATCCGAGCAGGTCGGTCCGTCCGGCCAAGCTGTCTAATGTTGGTTGTTCCCTTGTATATGACATGTGTGTGAAAACATTATCGGTACATGTTTGTTGCCTAACCTTGTCTGCAGAAGTGGGAATGAAACAAGTGGGGGAGAAGTTGTGCTTCTCCAGGACGCTGCAAGTGTGAAGTGGCAGCTCAGTGTGTGGTTGAACGCTCTTATAGTTTGGTAAAGATGGTTTATACCTCATCATGATTTTCGACTGTCTATTGACAAATTGAGGAACTGATCAGCCTTAATCTGTTGTTAATAGTAGGCGGGGTCATGTTGGATGGGATAGACGTGTCTTGCAAGCTTAAATGGCGTGAGCAATGAATTGTTTTGAGTTAAGCTAAGTGCTTAAGAATTGTTTTGATGAGTCGATGCAGGATGGAGTTGAGATGATTATTTTGATGGGAACCTTGAGTGTTGATGAAAGTGGAGAAGTTGGTGGTGTGTCAACTATTTGTGATTATACGGAAGTTCTTTTGATGAGATAAGTGATTTATCATCAGAACATGAAGTGGAGCTTGTGATCGACTTAGTTTCGGGAACTAGTCCGATATCGATGGCTCCATATAGTATGTCTGCATTCGGATTGAAAGAGTTGAAGAGTCAACTTAAGATTTGCTTGATAAGAAATTCATTCGTTCGAGTGTGTCACCGTGGGGTGCACCAGTTTTGTTGA
Source organism: Lathyrus sativus (assembly GCA_963859935.3). Classification (NCBI taxonomy): domain Eukaryota; kingdom Viridiplantae; phylum Streptophyta; class Magnoliopsida; order Fabales; family Fabaceae; genus Lathyrus; species Lathyrus sativus. The sequence goes on along the minus strand of OZ012735.1, from coordinate 169,461,978 downwards.
TTATGAAGAAAGAAGGTTCAGTGAGGCTTTGGGTGGATTATAGATAAGTGAACAAGGCGGCTATCAAGAATAAATGTTCACTTCCAAGGGTTTATGAGTGGATGAATCAGTTGGTTGTTGCAGGTGTGTCCAGTAAGAAAAATTTGATATCTGGGTATCATCAAATTCATGTGAAGGCTGAAAGGATTCAGAAGATTGCTTCCAGAACGAGGTATGAACATGATAAGTATTCTGTGATGCCATGTGTATTTGTGCAGTATGCGAACAAGATTTTCCATACTTATTTTGGCAAGTTGTGGTTGTGTTAATCAATGATATTTGGATATATTCGAAGAGTAAAGAGGATAATGATGAGCATCGGATAATTGTATTATCAACATTGAACGAGAAGCAGTTGTGTGCAAAACTGTGAAAGTGTGAGTTTTGGTTGAAGGAAGTGAGATCCTTGGTCATGTGATCTCGAGTAGAGTTATTGTGGTTGATATGTCGAAGGTTGAAGCTGTATCGCAGTGGGAAGCTCCAAAACCTGTATTTGAGATTAGAAGTTTTCTTGGGTTGGCAGATTGTTATTAGAATTCATTGAAGGATTTTTTTCCAAGTCATCTTTGCCATTGAAGCAGTGGACTAGGAAGGTTCAAGCTTTTGTTTTGGGATTCAAAGTATGAAGGAAAGTTGCAAGAGATTTTGGGAAGACTAACAACGGCGCGTGTATTGATTTTTGCCGAATCCGGCAGAACAATTGTTGTATATTGGGATGCTCTGTTGATGGGATTGGGAGGTGTGTTAATGCAACATCACCAAGTTTAGCTTATGCTTTAAGGTAACTTAAAGGGCATAAGAGGAATTATCTAACACATGATTTAGAGTTGTTTGTTATTGTGGGTGTGTCGATGCTTTGGAAGCTTTATTTGTTTTGTTCGAGTTTTGAGATGTTTAGTGATCGTAAGAGTTCGAAGTACTTCTTTGATCAAAATGATTTGACTGTGAGGACGAAGAGATGATTGGGACTTCTTAAGGATGATGGTTTGGGTTGAATTACCATTCGGGTAAAGCAGACGTGGTAGCTGATGCATTGATTTGGGATTCTTTGCATATACCGATGTTGATGGTAAAAGAGTTAGAACTTATTGAGCAATTTCGTGATATGAGTTTGGTTTGTGAAGAGACTCATAGCAGTGTGAAATTGGGTATGTTGAAGCTGACTAATGGTATTCTTCAAGAGATCAGAGAAGGTCGGAAACCTGGTTTGAGTTGGTAGATTGGTTGAATTTGATGAATTAAAGTCGAAGGGCTATTTTCGGATTAATGGAAATGGTATCATGAGATGTTGTGATAGAGTTTGTGTTATAGATGTTATTGAGTGGAATAAAAGTATTCTTGAAGAAGGACATTAAGGTAGATGGAGTATCCATCCCGGTGCTATGAAGATGTGACCGAATTTGAGGAAGTTATTTTGGTGACCATATATGAAGAGATAAGTGGTTGAGGATGTATATTCTGGTTAGCCTTATCGAAAGTCGAAGATCAGACATCAAAGACCGTTGGGTCTGATGCAACTGTTGAATATTCCAGATTGGAATTGGAATAGTATTTCCGTGGATTTTGTGTCGGGTTTGTCGAAGAATGTGAGAGGGATGTGATTTAATTCAGGTGATTTTGGATAGAGTGACTAGAGCAGCTCATTTTATACCGATGAGGATTAATTGTTCTGTGTTGAAGCTAGTTGAGATGTATATTGAGAAAGTTGTGAAGTGTATGAGATATCATTGAATATCGTGTCTGATAGAAATATGAGATTTGCATTGAGATTTTGGGAGAGTTTGCAGACGCTTTGGGTACCATGTTGAAGTTGAACTCTGCCTATCATCCGCTGACGGATGGACAGACAGAGAGAACTACCCAGTCTTTAGATGATTTGTTGAGAGCTTGTGGGTTGGATCAAGGTGGATCGGGGGATAGTTAGTTACCGTTGGTTAAGGTTACCTACGATAACAGTTATATCATTCTAGTATCGGAATGGAACCATATGAGGATTTGTATGGTAGGAGGTGTAGGACTCTGTGTTAATATGATTCAGGCGAGAGTGATGTGCTCGGACCTGAGATTGTGCAAGCGACGACTAAAACGATAAAGAGGATTCGATAAAAGATGGGTTGTGAGAGTTACATCAGTAACTGGTGTTGGTTGAGCTTTAAAGTCTCGGAAGCTCACACCGTGCTTTGTTGGTCTATATCAGAGTAGTGCAGCGGAAGCGTGAGAGAAGTACCATGTTAGACTGTTTTATCGATGTCGCTTGTGAAATTGCATGATGTGTTTCATGTGCCTAAGTTTAGGAAGTACATTGATTCAGATAGATGATGTACAAGTGAGAGATGATTTGACTATTGAGGTATTGCTAGTTCGGATTAGTGAACAAGAAACAACTTTGAAGTAAGAAAATTGCCTTAGTAAAGGTAGTTTTGAGAGGACCAACAAGAGAAAGTTGGATTTGGGAGTATGAAGATCAGATGAGGGAGTCGTATCCGACTCTGTTTTCTTGAGGTAATTTTCGAGGACAAAAATTCTTTAAGTCGGGGAGAGTTGTAACACCCCGAATTTAATCGGAATATTTTAATTAATTGATTTAATTGAGAATATTCAAATTTGGTGTTTTTCGGTGGCTTTGTGAATTATTGAGGAATTATGCTTTGTGGAGTATTTATTTTGGAATAATAGTATGTGATTTGGATTTATTAATATTATTATGAATTAAAATAAATATAAGAGGAATAATGAGTAATTTGGGCATTTGGAGGAGTTAGTAAGGGTAGTGAGGAAAAAGCCCAATTTGTGAGGCCCAAGACTAGGTTTGGCAAAATTGAGTTCTAAAGGGAAATTAGAATTCATTTGTGTTAACCGTGAAAGTTTGGTGGCCAAAGCTCTGAAGGAAAGGTTGGAGGCAGAAGATTCCAAAGTTAATCGTGAAAGCTGCAGATTCGACTAAGGTATGGGGAGTATCGTTGTTCATGATTTTCTATGTATGCCTTTAGATGTGTTTATGGTTGGTTTATGATTTAAGGTATTTTGGGTTGGCTGTGGGAAAATAGGGAATTTGATGATAAGGCTTTGAGGTTAAGGGTAATGGTATGTAACACTGAATATTGATATGAGAAAGGGAAACCTTAGGCCTTCGTGGCCAAAACCTTGGATCGTTATATGTTTGACCTTGTAGGAATAGGAATGTTCAAATGTGAGTAACTCTGATGCACTCAGAGCAATTGTAGGAAAATAGTGATTTAGGCAGTGCAAATGTTGCCAGATTGGCCTAATAAACCATAAATTTTGTGTCGTTATCGTTGTCTGACCGTAGGGATGTTTTAGGGATCTTTTGGGGGCATTGGGTAAGTGAATCGTATGAGTATTTGGACAAGAATCAGTTCTGGTCGTAACAGGTTTTTGCTGTCATCGCTCTGTTCGTCTAGCGAGCACGCCAGCGAAGACTCGCCTAGCGAGCAAGCCAGCAAAGACTCGCTACCTACTCGCCTAGCGAGCAAGCCAGCGAATGTAGAAGAGTTCGCGAAATTGATCGTTTTGCAGCGATGCCTTGATGTTTGATCCTGATATTTCTGAGATGAGTTAACATGAGTATGACAGTGAGGAATTATGTGATTGATAGGCGATAGTGTGAGGATTACCGGGGGTATAAGTTGATGAATTAATATGTGATAATGTGGGATAATATTATGATGTAATATGAGATGATATGGGATAATATTATGAATTAATATGAGATAATATGGGGTAGTATTATGAATTAATATGTGATAATATGTGATAATATGATGGGCTAACATGAGGATGACTATGAGCTGATGTGTGATTGGTACGTGATTATTATGATAAATTATATGATGACATGATGTGTGAGATTAATTATTATGATGAGTTATGTGACTAATTATGTGATAACATGAGATATGATGATTTACGTGATGATGATGATGATGATTATGACGATTTATGTGATAGCATGAGATGTGATGATTTATGTAATGATGATGACTATGTTGATGAGTTATGAAGTTTGATGAATATGTTGAATATGATGAATGATGATGCACCATATGCTGTATTGTGAGGATTATTATTGTGGCATGTGCATCATGCATTATGTGAATCCGGACTTCGGTTCAGGACCTCGATTACTTTGGCTTCAATCCCACTATGTGGATGTGAAGTATTTTGATGTGCTCTGGTTCTCAAGTAGAATCGATCCTATTGATGGGGATCTACGGAGGGTTGATGGTTCAGTGTCCATCGTGCCGTGATGATTGGTACCACATGCATTGAGTCTCTGTTGCATTTGCATTCATGAGCCTTTGTGTATAAATTATGGCGTTGTGGCCTTCGAGGCCTATTGAAGGATATGAATGTGTTGAATATGAATATGACGTCGTTTATGCATTAATTGTTATACATTGATTATTATGAATATTTATACTCATCCTGCCTGTTTGAATGTTACCTCCACGTGGGTAACGTGCAGATGATCCAGTTTAGCCGTGGATGTTGTCGAAGAGTATTTTGAAGTTTTAGAGTCGTTAGTCTTTATGGTTAACTTAGAGGGTTTTGCTCTGATATATAACATCGGGTTGGGTTCTTTGAGTTGATTTTATATCAGTGGGTTATTTTACTTATTTTCCCTTTTGATGAGAAACCTTGATTAATGCTTTGAGTTTCGCTGTTTTATGTTGTTTTATGTACTTTGGGAAATCCCTTAGTTACGGAGTATGAACCTATTTTGTTGACTTTGAGAAATGTACGCCCTTTTTGTGACTTTTTATTGAGACTTATTTATTTACTCTGAAATCCGTGTTATGTTGCCTTAATAATTTTGGGGTAGAAAAAGGGTGTTACAGTATGGGCTAGTGATGAGGTTGAGTATGATCAAAGGTTGAACCAACTTGAGCAGGCGTGTGTTGATTGCAATGAATTTATTGATTGTGTGAAAGACACATGGTTGACACCACATAGACAAAGATTTGTTGGAGCACGGATTAATTGAGTGCTACATTTGGGTAACACCACAACTAATCAGTATGTATTTATTTTTAGTATTTCTAAATTGTATATTTTTTTTGAATTTTTTAAAAATATTTTAAATATGTATTAATTTTAGGGTTGAGTCTGCTCATTGGAAGTTAAAGCAAATGTTGGGGAACAATATTGGTGACATGGTCAAATGTTGGGAGGTTATGAATGACAACTTAAAGTTAGAATTGAGTAATATTAGAGCTTCTTTTCATAAGAATTTGTATGAAGTTGAGCACGCCCACGTAAGTCCATTTTACAATAATTTACGTGGTTCAGTGTCTCGAGATGCATTGAGACGCATTGTTGAAGAGTTAAAACGAGTTGATTATGTTGGAACTAACCAGAAAATATGTCGTTGTATTCTTAGAACAACCTACGGATTACCTTGTGCTTGTGAGTTGACAGGATATAAAATTGATGGTTTACCGATACCAATAGATGGTGTACATGTTCATTGGAGAAAACTAAGTATGGAAGTTAAGTTGGATGAAGACATAGATGATGGATCAGAGGTGGATATGAGTAGTGCAATAGATAAGTTATGGGAAAGGTGTAAGTCATTGGATGTTGTTGGGAAAAGGGCATTAAAAAGTAGGGTTCGTGTCTATCTTTGTTAAACTGGTTCTCTGTAGTGAAGCTAGAACAGACCTAGATATCCAGCCTCCATCTCTCTGGGTAGCTGTAGTGGAACCCTCTGAATCAACTTCAGGCCATGTCCCTCTACCTTTAACTCTTTCTTCGACCCTCTCTACTGAAAACAATTAAAAGTAAATATATTATAAAATTCAATATTAAAAATTCAAATTCTATTCAATATTAAATAATTTTTGTTTACTTACCTCACCGAACCATATATGTCTAGCAACATGATGTTCGTACTTAACTAACAACGATGTATCATACGGTCCTCCTGGATATCCAACAGGCTCGGATGCTGATGCAAATGCATCAAAATGCTCTTCTTCAGCCATTCTCGATGACTCGCCCCATCCTAGTCCACGAGGGATCCTACCAAAAAAAATTAAAAATTAAATAATTAAAAAATATAATTAAAAAAAAATTAAAAAAAAACAATGAACCGGAAGTCTTGAGCAAAGAGTTCTGGAGAAGAAACGGAAAATGTGTGTATCGGAAGACTTAAGTCAAGACATCCGGTTAACAAAATCAAAATTTCATGAACCAGAAGACATGCATTAAGTCTTCCGGTGAAGAAACCAAAACAAAGTACAAACCGGAAGACTTACTCTTGGAGTTCCGATATGTATTAGAAAACAAATGCGTTCCAGAAGACTTGGTGGAAGAGTTTCGGTGTGTAAATGAAAATAGAGACCTCCGAAAGACTTGAAATTAAAATGAAGTGAAAGTGAAAAAATTTACGAAATTATAGATATTTAAACAAGGGTATTTTGGTCCAATATTTTTTAGTGTAGGGGTGTGGGTATAAGTGTAGGGGTATAGGGTAAAATTTTTGGGAAGGGATGACTTAAGACAAAAACTCAGCTCACATGGAGACAAAATGAATCACGTGTTATCCTCTTTTCCTTGTTCTTCTATGCATCGCAAGAAAATGAAACCTCCGTCGTGCCAGAGCTCGTCGCCGGTTGCGGTGGAGCCCAATCTAAACCAATTGTTAAGAGTCCCACATCGGACAATATATGGCATGAACATGTGTTTATAAGTGGGGGCAATCCTCACTCTACCAGCCAGTTTTGTAGGGTTGAGTTAGGCCCAACCACGTTTCTTAACATGGTATTAGAGCCTCGTTTAAGATTTGGTGGGTCACCTTCTATGGTTTCCGCTATCGGGTCACCCACCATTTATTTATACGCTTCAGTTGTCCATTCCTGAGCGTGAGGAGGTGTGTTAAGAGTCCCACATCGAAAAATATATGGCATGAACATGTGTTTATAAGTGGGGGCAATTCTCACTCTACCAACCAGTTTTGTAGGGTTGAGTTAGGCCCAACCACGTTTCTTAACACCAATAATCACGTCATCCGACTCCTTTCACCCTCCTCTTTCCAAATCCTTCATCAAATTTCTCTAATTTATTGACAATCAAGCAAATCGAATCAAACACCTTTGAGGCGTAAGTTTGTATGCGACGGAAAAAAAGACGATGATTGATGAAGAGATTCTTGAACAATCTCAGGTAAGTAAATTCAAATTCGCCGCTCGCTTCTTCTTCTTCTTCTATGTGCCCTTCTGATTGTCTTTGTTATCGCGTTAAATTTGTTTTGCTGTTGCGTTTGAATTGTTGTTGCACGTTGATTTTGTTCGTTGCGTTTGTGTGAGCTGCTTCTTAACATCTTCTTCTGCTAAGTTTATTTACTACTTGTTGTTGTGCATGAATTTGCTTGTTGATTTGATGTGTTGTGAATTGCTTCTGTGTTGTATTGTTTGAACTACTTGCATGCTTTGTTGTGGTGTTCTAGTATGCGTGAAATGGAGAAGAGAGGTTGAGAAAACCTAACAGATAGAGTGCAACAGGGAGGGAGTGATGAGATGAGAATAACGTGAATGCTGATGAATGTGGTGAGAATTTCTGTTGAATCTGAGTATTGAGATAATGAGAAAAAAGGTGAAGAAGGTGAATACAATTCTAGGTGATGCGTGTATGAAGGAAAAAGTCGTGAACTAGAAAGAGAGGAATGCGTTAGGATTTATAGAAGAGATGAGGGGTAGATTAGGATTTTGAATTGAAATTCTGTTATGCTGTTCATGAGCTAGAAATTCTGAGTTTGTATATGCAGGAAAATGAGTCAATTTGTGAATTTTGTAAGTTAATTTTGAATGTGATTTTGTGCTGCAACTTGCAATGTCATGTAGGAACCTCTTACTTGTGCAAGTCTTTAGTTATCATGCTGAAAAAGTGATTGAATTGGTCATTGTTATGGGCCTGTTTTGTCATCGTGTATGCCTTGCATTATGTGCCTTTGGTCCACTGATGTTGGTTTGAATGCTACCTAGTGAATGCTTATTGGAACTGAATTGAAAACAAGGGCTGGAATTTGTTAGAAATGGGTCATACATACAGGTGACAAATGCAATCAATAGCTTTTACAAAATGTCACATTGCCCTTGCATTGCTTGCATGTTTGAATCATGTATATTGAAACTTGATTATGAGGATGCTGAATTTGAAATGGTTATGTGATAAATGAGATTTTAGTTGAACCTAGCTAGAAATGAAAATGCAATAGTAAGTATGCTATGCTGAAACTTAGTTAGGATGTGATTTTGCTTGGTTTGAACTTTGCAATTCAAGGTTGTTATGTATCATGAATATGACTGCATTGTTAGCATGACTGATGGCTTGTGAATTAGCAAATGTAATATGACTTGGGTGTATTTGTGATGAGATGCTATTGCTGAAATGTGTATGATCATTGTTTGGAAATGTTTGCGATTAATATAATGAAGTTAAATTTGTGGCATATTGGTTTAGAAATGACGTGGATGGTCCTTTTTGCAGGTGCATTGGTTGGGCATAGTGTAATTTGCTCATGAGTCATGAGGAAAGCTTGGGAATAGAAAAGTGAAGATCAAAAAGTAGTGGAAATGGAATCAAGTCTTTAGGAGAGTCAACTATCCAAGAAGTCTGGGCTAATCCTAGGTTAAGAACATGAAAATTATGTAATCGTGTATGGACTTGGAATTTTGTAATGGTTAATTTGTAATGAAAACAATCTGGACTGGTTTATGTATGGATATGGATGTTGTATGACTTATAATGAAAATAATCTATACATATGTAACTTGTTTTCCAAGTAACCCCCAATGCTCATCTCAATTTTGGTCTTTGAATTAACCTCTGAATAAACCCTGACTTTTGGATTTGAATCACAACTCTTGTATCTTAGGTCCTGAATGAACCTAGCATAATGACGAGATATAATCCTCAAGTCCGTAAGGTAATCAACCAGATGAATCTCCCATGATTTACCAATTATGGCTTGCAAACCTTTCCAACCATAATCATGATCCATATGATCTATAAGCATCAAAGGCTCAAATTTAGGGTTTTAATGAAATTGGATTCAAGAAACATGTCATCACTGACTAGTGCAACATAAGATACCATAAATAGGATTCCTTAACTTCTCATTGAATCATCAGACTCCTGAATCCCTAAGACCTATGCAAATGGTAATGATGAATGGCAACAATGAATGAATATGTAGATAAATATAGTAATGGGCCGAAAAATGAAATAAAGTTAGGGAAAAAAATGAGGGTATGACAAGATGTTTACTCTAATAGTCAACCATTCTAAAGAGGTGTTAGATTAAAGGAGCTTACAATTGAATTAGAGAATGATATTTCTTATTGTACAATTATATGATGTAATTTATGAACTATTTTTAATCTTATCATTCTCTTTTAGTCTTGAGAGTGGACTACAACAAATGGACCTTTTTATTTTATTAGTTACTAGTGGGATACTCGTGCGTTCCCACATGTACTGGTGTGCTACGCGCACTTGTTTTTAAAATACAATAAAAATATAAAAAACAAAAACAAAATTGTTTTACTAAAAGAGTTTATTATTATTATTTTTCATTTTAAAAAATATATTTTGATTTATATACGGATTATAAATATAATTTTTCTATATATAAAAATATTTGGAAGAGCTGTATATTTTTCTATAGGTAATATTATTTTGTTTTCACATTATTTATAAACATATTTGGATTAAAAAAACTTGTTCCCATTAACAAAAAAAAATAATATTAAGATCCAATCATTACTTTGAAAATAATATTTATCATTAATAATATATATTAATGAAATGACTACATCAATAAGTTGAATTTGGTATGTGAAATTGTGGTCAATTATTTACAAAATAGAAAAATAAAATAAATAATTAAATTAATAGTTTATGGAAAGAAGACAAATAAAAAGAAAAAAAATTATAATTTTTGTATTGATTAATAAAGATAAAATATAAAAGAAATGTGTTATACATAAAGTTGTAAAAAAATAAGTAGCGAAAACTAAAAATTAGTTATAATAAAATGCATTTAAAATAATAATTGACAATTAAAAAGATAATTTTTAAAAGAATGTTAAATACATTATCAAATAATAATGATATAAAAATTATTAGTTTCAATAATAAAGTTGTTATTTTATAATAAGGTTACATTGAAATTTAATTTGTTGAGATATATTTTAGGTATTACGATGTTGTAGTGATTAGCCGAAAAAAATGATAATGATAATAAAGATCTATTAAAGAAAATTATTATTATAAGCATTACAAAGAAAATTAGAACTAATTAACTTTATATACATGACATTTATTTGTTTGTGGAAGTAACATTAAATTTAAATAGAATTCTGTTATCAGATTTGAACATATTAAATTCACAAAAATCGCTCCATTTATATAATAATTTAGTACGATATGAATTTTCAGTGTTCAACAATGTAAATAACATAAAAAAGTGATAATCATAATCATTTAAAATTGTTGCAAAGTCTACCTGCAATTTCTATCAAATAATAGTGAAATTAGTTTAGTCAAGGTATAAAAAAATAAGAATAATGCTAAGGGCACAAATTAAAAAACTCATTTATGAAAATTTTTCATTGAAAAAAAGTAATAAAAAGTATAATAATATATTTATATTAATGTCAATGCACAATTTTCAATATAATATATCTCAATTTATCTCTTAACTTGTGTCCTTAAGTCACAAGTTAGCACTACCCAAAAAATAAATAATAGATTTAATGTAAAGGAGAAAAGATAGAAAAATTCAACTAACTTTAGTAATGTCACACTAATAGGCGTCAGAGTAATTTAAAATAAAAAAGTGTCTTTGTGGTAGAGAAATCTGCAATGATAACAAAGTAATTGTTCAAGATTGAACAATTGTTTAAAATGGTTGATTCTGAAATTGTTGTCACCATAATACCCAATTTCAACAACAATATCAGCTGGTAAATTAGAACACCTCAACGTCTTTCCGTCCACTAATTATAAGTGGATGATCTTCATATTTGTTATAGATTATGACATGATGGACACATTGGTTGTTCGATATGGTTAATGTTTTTGTTATGTCATTTTCATAGTGATTAAGCAAACAATGATCAATATTAGCAAACGTCTGCACACGAAAAAATTTATAGTAGTTATTATACTCTAATTTTTTACTCTAAGATCCCACGACTTTTTGAATCATCTGTATACTTTGTCATGTCTTTCATCTCGCATCATATCCAAATTATCAGCCATAATGAACTTGTTGGAATTACAGTCGAATCGGTCAAATCAAAAGTCAACTGTGTCTAAAATTAGTGGATGAAAAATTTTATAATTGAGTATGCAAACGTCAGTCATATTAATCTGCATTTGCGTAGTTTAACCTGGCGTGCTCATTTCAATTTTTCGACTACTTTTCGGTCGTATTTTTTTGACAGTTTAAGCCATTTAACCGGGTAAAATTTATTTTAAAATTTGACCAAACAATGTATTTTTTCAATACGTATATTTCGCGTTGATTACATTAAATTTTTGAATATGTATTTTTTCAATATGTATTTTTGAAATTTTGAAAACCACCACTATTTACATTAAATTTTTCACGATATACTTCCTAGGAGATTTTTTTTCTTTTTTTTCTTTTTTGATCTTCATCACCATAACCAATACAAACCCCATTACTCTTTCTGTTTCAATCAAACTTCAACACTAAAAACCTCCCTCCAACTTGTGACCTCTCCTTTCCATCCTGCATCTACTTGCTATAACAACTTTTTCCTCATAATCATTCACTTCAACTTCATCCCTTCCACAACACAACACCTTTTATTTACGCACAATACATGAACCCCATTTTGTTTCCACCACCGCCATGCTCTATTACATTTTCTACTTCCTCCATTCGAATCTCATAAACCACTGCACCATAAACAATACGATGAGACAACAACAACATGACGAAAATGACAACAAAGACATACACACAAATTTTCAACCTTATTTTCTTCATTAAAACACACGACAACATTCTAAACAACCTTAACTGTTTCTATTCGAATCTCCATGTAACACCACTTCAAACCACATTATTCATCAGCTTCTTCACCATAACAACAACATCAACAACCGCTCTGCAGCTTTCCGTTTCATCCGCGTCATTCATCACACGACCACCACCTTCGAACCTGTGTAACACCACGTACCACCTCATTTCCTTCTTCCATATTCCCTCCAAAAAGAAGAACCACTTCAACTTTCTCTTACTTCCCGCTGTCGATTGAGCAAAAACGAAGAGAATCGAGCGAGAAAGCGTGAGGCACGGTGAAAGAGAAAGAGAACGAATTCGTCATTGATGTGCGTAGAACCACCATTTTGTTCTTCCACTACCACCGTGAAACTCCTTCGTCATCATATCATTTCCGACGCTGAAAGTGAAGCCGCATAACCATCGTAGTCGTCACCTCTATCGTGACCGTTTTGCACTGTAAGATATTTTCCTTTACACTTGTGGTAAGCATGATGTGAGTCTTTTCCTTTTAGTTTTTTTTTTAAATTAATGCACGTGTGTGTAATAGATGTTTTATTTTGCAATTTGATAAATGTCAGATTTGGATCGTCTCCTTTTTTATATATAATGTCATCTCTCGTGTTTCTAATCTAACGGTTCAAAATTTATAATGAATAATTAAATAAAAAATCATTTAATAGGAGAGAGAAATGAATAAGTAATTTGTCTTTGTTATTTTTGTCTTTGTTATTTAATTATTCATTATAAATTCTGAACCGTTAGATTAAAAATATGAAAGATGACATGATATATAAAAAAGGAGAGGATCCAAATCCATAAATGCCGATGTGTGTAAGAAAAAAAATATTATTTACTTATTACGTGTTAGTAATAATATCTGATCTGACCTGATCAAAAGGGGATCACGGGCTGGCCACACTTTGTTGGACTGCTACCTATTCACCGGTGATGAGGAGGAGAATGGGGGTGTACCTGCAAGACACTTCGATGCCAAAGTAAGGAATTTGGCAGAGTGAGAGCAAAGTACAGAAATGGGGTAAGAAGTGAATTACCTGATCCTCTTTAGGAAGAGGGTATTTATAGAGAGACCCCAGCGTTGAGCCAACAGTCACTTGTGTTGGGCTGGATGGTCAGGCCCAACCCAGGTGACTGCTAGGGCTTACATGGCGTAGCGAAGACCAGGACGTGGTCTTCGCCCTAGTCCAACTGTCTCGTGGCCTCCGGAAAGTGAGTTTGACCTGCTCTTTCGGAGGTGGGCAGTTGGGGAATGACGTGTCCCCGCAGAGAGGAGCACGTGGAGAACGTGCGCCTGGCACATTGTTCTCCCCGCGGAGGGGAGCTCGTGGGGTCCCTCGAGAGCACGTTGTTCTTCCCGTGGAGGGGAGCTCAGGAGGTTCCCCGGCGGTGTGTGATTCTCCCCGCGGAGGGGAGCATACGAGAGCGGGGGGAGACATATCGTCTTGCCCGTTGGCAGGAAGGATTCTACCCGTGGAGGCTGTTCTGTCCGGCTAGGGGGAGCGCCGAGGACGCTTAGAAGCGCGTCGTCCTGCTCGGCAGGGAGCATGTCTTGCCCGTCGGGGCGTGTGTCCGGCCAGGCTACTCAACTCATTGGGCCTTGGCTATGCGTTATTGGGCTGGGCCGCGAGGCTGGGCCCAGGCCAGAACAGGAGCCCCCCAAGTCGAAGCTCTTTGACGAGAGAGCGAGGACTTAAGGTCGTTGCTTCGCGGAAAGAGGCAGTGAGGTGGGCAGCTCGCCGGTTTGCGCTCGGCGGGACACGTGTGTGCGAAGGTCTCTTCTGGTCGCCGGGCGCGCGGGGAAAAGGCATCTGAAAGGACGCGACTGTCAGCTTACCGCCATGTGTCACGCGTCGAGTGGGCGCGAGGGCGGCTACCCTAGGGTACTCAAAGGCCTAGTGTCGCTTCGAGTTCCACGCCGAGTTATAAATATGGGGGTCCCCGAGCATTTTTTACTTTTCACCTTGATTTCTCACCTACGAAGTTCTGTGATTCCTCCCCGTCCGCCGTTGCATGAATCGTCGTCGCGCCGTTAGTTTTGCACTCCGTTCCTTGCCGTTATAAAGTGAGTTCTCTTCTTCTCTTCTTTTATTTCCGCCGTTTAATTTGGGTCCATGGTCGGGGCATGATGAATGCCCCGAGGAGAGATGCGAGTTTCCGCCGTATCTAGTGGTTTTTAGGTTTGTTTAGATGAATGCCCCGGGGAGGACCGACTGTTCTGGTGAATGCCCCGGGGACGGGCGCATTCTCCGATGAGTACCCCGGGGAGGGGCGATAGGTTAACTTTGAATGTCCCTTGGAGAAGTGGCGGGGAGTGTCCCTCGGGGGCCGCCCGGGTGCTCGTCTTTTGTTCGTTCACCCGTCGTCGTCACCCTTTCACTTGACCTGCGGTGGAAGGATGGATTTGATCCTGGCTATCAAATTCACCATTATCCTCTGCTTTTCAGGTGTACATGTCGGCCTTAATACCAGGGACGATGGTCGAAGACAGTGATCCTTAGATCCCAGAATTTGACGAGCGGGTTCTCCCCGTCGAGGAGTGGGTGGCCGAAGAGCCCCTGTCTACCCCTTCTTGCTTCGCGCTCGATGCGTCTGGCGCCTATGCTACCGTGGAGGATTGGGTGGAGGGGGGTCCGCAACACAGGAAGGTGTATCGTCCCAAGGAGCACCATCGCATCTGCTCGAGCTATGGGCGGCAGATGTTTCCTATGCACGAGTTCTATTTTAAAGAGGCCCGACTTAGATTGTTGTTCTCCGCCTTCCATTTGGGTCTTTTCGACTAGTTACATTTGGCCCCGTCCCAACTGCATCCCAACGCCCTGGCCTTTATCCGTGGGTTCGAGGTGGTGTGCCACTTTCTCGAGGTCGAGGCCACGGTGTCCTTATTTTTTCGCATCTTCCACCTACAACGTCAATCGGTGAATGGTCGTCAGGGTTGGGTCTCGTTTAAGCAGCCGACCACGCTTTTTAAGACGTATATTGACTCTGTCCGAGACTTCAAGGGTCGGTTCTTCCTCATGCGGCCGATCACTTGAGAAGGGTCAGATTCTCTTTTTACTGAGGGGGAGTGAGTGGTGGACGGCCAGCGGTTTGTCGCGTGGCTCCCAAAGGTGCATTTGCTGTGGACCTCGGAGCATTTCAACCGCGGTACCGACCGGTATATAGTGCGGGTCGGGACTCTCGGCGAGAGGGACATGGCCGCTTATATGAAAATAGTGGCGTTTGTGCAGGGTCTTCCCCGTCGAAATTGGTGACACCTGATGGTCGGTATATCTTCGACGCGCAGGGGAACGTGCGACCGAAGAAAAGGATGATTAACACGAAGACCTTGCTCGGTTGTGCCTCGGGGGCGGACGCTCTAGAATACCTAGGTAGGGATGTTTCATCTTTCTCGTGACTGTATGTTTTGTATGTTGCTGACTCTTTGTTTTTTGCAGCGAACATGTCTTCTGTTGAAGAGCGGGTGAAGAAGCTGTGTGCCTCGAGGGTTGTCGTGGTCTCGAAGACGCGGGTGAGCCAATTGGTCGGGCAGGAAGTTGTGGCCCAGGGTGGCCAGAGTTCGTCTTCATCTCCCCAGGAGAGTCAGTCTCCTTCGTCTCAGGGAACCGCGAAGAGGTCAAGGACCGAGGAGCTCAGTGGCCTGATTGATCTGACGACTGGTTCATCCGAGGAGGGTTACGTCGTCCCGCCGTGCCACCAACACCCTGACTATTTTCACGGGGGCCGGTCCCCCACTATCTCTACCGGCGAAGTGAAGGTTGTCCGGGATGCCGATCGAGAGTCTCGTCATTGCATCTTGGCGGAGGATTTGGTTGCGATGATGCAGACCTTTACTACGGCAATGGTCCTGAACGAGGAGGGTTGCTCTGCTGCTGAGCTGGCCAAGTTGCAGGGGGATCTCACCTTAATGCAGTCGCGCCTGGACAAACTCACCGAGGAGCTGGAGAAGAGTCAGAAAGACGTTGCTGACTAGCGCAAGCGGGCGAACGGCGCCGAGGAGAAAGCGACGTCGGTCGAGGAGAAACTGGTGGCGGCGGAGGCCGATATGCAGGTGCTGACAGTTCGCCTGAACGTTCTGGACAGTGCCCTTCGTCTGGGCGAGGACGAGACTGAGGAAGACCGACGGATGATTACGCGTGCTGATTTGGTTGCTCGGATTCGGGTGCTGGAGAGCGATTGCCTGGACGCTGTTGAGGTCGGGTTCAAGAGTGCTGTTGCGCAGCTCCAAATCGTCAACCCTGGCGCTGCTCTGGTCGTGGACGGGATTGGGCCCTATCATGAGATCGTTGATGGGAAGGTGGTCGATCCAAAGCTCATCGTCCCCGACGCCGTCCCCGTGGATGCTGAGAAGGAGGGCGAGGATGTGTAGGTTTTCCCGGGCCTGCATGCTCGTAGTTTCCTGGCATGCGTGCCAATGTTTTGTAATTTTCTTGTTTTCTTTGTTGGGCCTGCGTGCCCTAGTTTGTGTAATATTGACTACTGGGCTGGTGCCCGCTTTTGATTAATATATTTCTGAGAATTTTCTAAGTGTGCGCTCGGTTTCGTTTTTTGCATGTTTGTTTATGCTCGTTTTATTTCTGCACGTACTTGTATGCTTGAAATGTATGTTTGGAATGCATGTTTAGTATGCCTTTGGGCCTGTCAGGGGTGGTAGCTTGACAATACTTGTTACCGGCGGTGAAGGGAACTGGCCGGTTGGCCGGCGTTGTTGCTTGACCGGTTCTGGGGTAGTTCTCCCCGTGGCGTGGACGTCCCATCGCGAGCTAGGTGTCCTGTCGGTTTTGGTACAGCGGTGGGGAATCTTGGTCGAGGTGTTCCTCGCCGAGCAAGGCCTTATGCCCGCGCACACAAGAGGTAGGGCTTGCTTTTCTCTAGTCGTTAGTAGACGCGAGGAAGTGCGGTGGTACCATATCGCCCCCCAGTGGTCGCGACGATGGATCGTCGCGGGCAGTGTCTAGCTGTAGTACCGCTTGAGTTTCTTGACATTCCAAGGTCGATCTAGTTGTTCCCCATGTAGGTTTTCGAGGTAGTAGGCCCTGTGCTCCGTCTTGTCACGGACACGGTAGGAACCTTCCTAATTTGCAGCTAGTTTGCCCTCGTGTGAGTCTTTTTGGTTTCTACTCAAGACTAAGTCACCGATTTGGAAATCGCGTTTCAAGACTTTGTTGTCGTGGCGAAGTGCCACCTGCTGTTTCAGCCGGGCTTCCCGAAGGGCTGCTCCTGATCGAATCTCCTCGACGAGGTCGAGCTCCTCTTGTAGGGCGTCGTCATTGTCGTCGGTGTCGAGGGGAGCTTCAGTTCGTCGGGACGACTCACGTATCTCGACCGAGATCACTGCTTCGGTTCCATACGTGAGGTGGAATAGGGTTTCCCCCGTGGTTGAGTGGGGCGTAGTTCGGTATGCCCAGAGGACGTTATGGAGTTCCTCAAACCATGCCCTTTTTGCATCGCCGAGTCGTCATTTTAGTCCCCTGAGTATGACCCTGTTCGCAGATTCTGCCTGGCCGTTTGTCTGGGGATGTTCGACCGAGGTGAAATGGTGTTTAGTTCCGAGTTTGATGACGAAGTCGCGGAATTTTTTTTCCGTGAATTGCGTGCCGTTGTCGGTGACGATGGCGAGCGGGACCCCGAATCTCACGATGATGTTTTGCTTGTAAAATCGGAGTATGTTGTGGGCCGTGATTTTGGCCAGGGCTTCGGCCTCGATCCATTTGGTGAAGTAGTTCACGCCCACGATGAGATACTTGCTCTGATAGGAGCCTAGGGTGAAGGGGTCGAGGATGTCCATCCCCCACCAGGGGAATGGCCACGGGGAGGAGAGGGATTTGAGTTCGGTCGGTGGAGCGAGGTGCATGTCCCCGTGTCTTTGACATTTGTTACATCGTTTGACGTGCTCCCTCGCGTCTGTTTGCATCGAGGGCCAGTAGTATCCTGCTCGTAGGGCCTTTCTCGCCAGGGAGCGTCCTCCGAGGTGTTGCGCGTTGATGCCCTCGTGGATTTCCTCTAGGATGACTGTGGTATGGGAGTTGTCGATGCATTTAAGGAGTGGGGTCGCGAAGCCTCTGCGATATAGTTTGCCTTCGAGGAGGACGTACGAGCAGGCTCGTCGCTTGATCGCGCTTGCCTCTTTAGTGTCGGTTGGTAGGCGGCCGATGCCGAGGTAGGTGTGTAGTGGTGTCATCCAACAGTCGGTGTCTCCTATTGCATTGATGTCGAGCGGGGCGGTGACCGCTTTAGTGCTCGGTTGCGATAGGACTTCTTGGATGATCGACTTGTGGCCTCCTCGCTTTTTGGTGCTTGCCAATTTGGAGAGGATATCGGCTCGGGTGTTCTGCTCGCGCGGGACGTGCTGAATCTCCGCGGAGTCGAAACTTTGCAGTTTTTCGGTGATAAGTGCTAAGTATTCGGCGAGGTTGTCGTTTTTCTCTTGATATTCTCCTCGTACTTGCGAGGCGACCAGTTGGGAATCTGTGTAGATTTTGATTTCTCTGGCCCCGAGGTCTGATGCCAGACGAAGTCCGGCCAGGAACGCTTCATACTCGACTTGGTTGTTAGTCATCAAGAAAGCCAGCGTGAGGGAGACCTCTATGAGGGTGCCCTCTTCGTTGTCGAGGATGATGCCTGCTCCGCTTCCCGTGGAGTTGGAGGAGCCGTCCACGAAAATGGTCCATATGTGGCTCCCCGTGGTAGGGTCGGGTGAGGAGGTCATCTGGGCAACGAAATCGGCCAGGGCTTGAGCTTTGATGGCTTTTCGGCCTTCGTAGACGATGTCGAACTCAGATAGCTCTAACGACCATTTCAGCGTGCGTCCTGCCATGTCGGGTCGGCCGAGGAGCTGGCGGATGGGCTGATCGGTGCGGAGCACGATAGTGTGTACTAGGAAGTAATGTCGGAGTTGTCGTGCAGCGGTGATGAGGGCTAGGGCGACTTTTTTCGATCAGCTGGTATCGGACTTCGGGACCGTGGAGGGCTTTGCTCGTGAAGTATATTAGCTTTTTGTTGAACCCCAAAAATTTGACCAACTTTTCTTTACATAGCTTATGTTTCATTTCATTCACATTAGCATTATCATTTGCATTTCATTAACATGTATGCAGGAGATCAAGAGGTATGATTACCAATCAAGAGATATACAAGACTTTGAAGCTAGATAAGAAGGTTATTCAAGTGTTCAAGGGTGGATATACTTGTCAGAGAAGTTAAAAGGTCCTCAGAGAGAGTGGTTGAAGCCAAGTGTGTAGGTCTCCTAACTTGAGAGTTGTGGAAAGCCATCAGATGATTCTGAAGCCATGAAGTTGGAATTGAGGTCTTGAGAGAGCTCATGATAAGTGTTGAAGATTACTTTGAGGCCTAGACAAGTCATGGTGCAAGATTGAGAAGGCTCAGCCATGAGTGGTGCAGCTAGGGTTTGACTGGGTCAACCCTAGGTCAACTGAAGACTTGGAGGAAGTTGAGACCTAATCCAAGAGCCATGTGATCATGGATTGATGCATTGAGATGATATAAGGAGGATTCCAAGGTCAACTCATCATGATTGAAGAGTTTGAGAAGTTTCAAGCTAGGGTTTCTAAGGCTTGACAGTGTAAAATCCCCTAGTTTGACCCCTATCTTCAAAGCAATTTAGCTCAAGATGTGATTGTCATCTCATCTTGACCCCAACATGATTGTTGTAGAGCATGATCTTAGCCTTAATTTGAGTGCTATAAGTCCTTGATAGGATTTGTAGAACTCAAGTTATGACTGTGGCAAGTTACAGGTCATCTGAGGTATGTGAATTTGAAGCTTGAAAGTTGTCCAACTTGCATGGAACTTTTGCCCTAGAAGGATGATTCCTATGAACTTTTGGTCAACATGAATGTTGTTCCTTATCCTCTTAGATTTCTATATAGTACTAGAAGTCCTTGATAGGATTTGTATAACTCAAGTTATGGCTTTGACAAGTCAAGGGTATTTTGGTCATTTGGAGATTATAGGTCATTTCAACCATAAGGTCATAACTCCTATTTCCAAGCTTCAAATGGGAAAATGTTCAACATCAAACTTGTTCAAAATGATGTTTTAAGGCTAACCAAGAGGTCATGAGAGGTTGGAATTGCTTGTAGCTCAAAGTTGCAAAAATGGCCTAAAATAAAGATGAATTTCAAATGAACCAAAGATGGAAATTGGGATTTTTGATCTACATGTCCAAACCAAGGCATGTAACATACCATTTTGATCCTAAAACACATTTTAAGATCATTGACATTGCCACAATTTTGACTTGAGGTTTAATTTGTGGACTTGCTTTGAAAAGTGGTTACTTACATCTTAAGTAACAATTGCCAGACCAAAATTCAAGGCATGACCAAGGTCCCTTTCAATCCAAACACATCCAAAATACCATTAGGAGAGAAATTGGAAGAGAATGAGGGTGAATACAAGCTGCTAGCAGAACTGATATGTGCATACCATGAGATTGAAATCTCCATGAAGTGAGATATTGAACTTCTCATTAGAAGGATCTAGAGCTTTCTAGATCATCCATACATGTTCTATATATGATGTAGAAGAGGTTCAGATTGAAGGTTGGTGATAATTGAAGGAGAGAATAGAGATTGAGTGTGAAAATTTCTTGCTTGCAACTGAATTCGGTTACACCATTTTCTTCACTTTCCATCCATTTTCTTGATTGCAATCACTTCCATGGATGCTAGTGAATGATTCCAGATCATAATCAAGGCAAATTCGTGGCTGAATAGTGTTCTTGATCTCAGATTTCTTCACCTGCAACTCAGAATTGGTTCCAAGAATCCAGAGCATTTCCATCCATTTCATTGCATACAGAAGCTTTGAATTGATTCATTGAAGGAGTCTGGAGCATTTGAGAGCTTGATTTGAAGGTTTACTACCTCTGTGCACACGAAATTCTCAGGTTAGTAACTTTCAATCTCCAGCTTAAATTTGGTAGAATTAAGAAGAATTATTGTGTTAGATGCATAGTAGAATGGTGTAGGAAGGTTTATGGATCATTAATTTGAGAATTAGTGACCAATTAAGGTTGTTACCATTTTCGGATGAGATGGTGTTCTTGCGAATCTTGAGGTGTTAGAGTGAATTAATGGCATGATTGAGTTCCTAAGGGAATTTGGGACAAGTTTCATCAAGGAATCGTGGCCTATGGTGGATTCTATAGCAAGTTAGGGTTGTGAGATGATGACCGGAGAAAGTCACCAGCGGTGACTATGGCGCGCAGGTGACCTGAGTTTCAGGGATTCAAATTGGGGAAGATGACTTGATAGCCATCAGATTGTGGTTGGACTTTGACTGAAGGCATGATCCAACGACCATGGATTGGTTTCAATTTGTGAAGGATTTCTGAACTAAGTGAAACGCAGCGTTTCATTTAAGTTGTGGTTTTGGGCTTAAGTCAGAACTGCTACCAGCACCCCCCTTATGGCCCAATTGCTAAAGTGAACTGATTTTCTTTGCTATCTACACCACGCATTTGTCATTTTATTTTGATTTTCATTATTTTTTCATTTTATTCATGGTTAGTGATTAATTCATAAAAAATGGAAAAATAACTCAATTAATCCCATTCTTTTTGCATTGGATTCATGATAGGATCTAGTATTTTTTAGATAAAAGATATTATTATTTCATGCATTTTATGATTTTATGGGATTTTTTACATTTTAATTGATATTAAAATAATCATGTTTGATGCTTAATTTTGTTGAATTTGGTTTGATCATGTAATGATGATTTTGGCCTTGATTTTTTGTGAGTAGTTAGCATAGATATGCACGCTCCCCATAGATTTTTCTCATATTTTTGTGATGAATGTAAGTGGTAGTTTTAGGTTGAAACCTCAAGAGCTCCATTTTTAGGGTTTATGGTTAATACCTTATGGTTTAGATTTTATTTCTAGGACTTGGTGGATGATTCAACCTCTGATTTTTGTAGGATAGATTCATGATTGAATTAGGATCCCTTAGGAATTTTTGTAGGAATTTACAATGTAGTTTACTATTTTTGTTTGATTTTAGATTAGGTGCTAACCTTAGATGATTCTAATGCACTAATTCAACTAGAATGACTTCTTTAGTCCCCTTAGATTAGGGTTTTCTCTCTCTTGCTCCTGGGTGATGATGAAAGCAAGTTGAAGATGCATTGGATTGCTTGAAGAGGCTTGGATGTGAGGATCTTCCCTTCTTTTGGTGTAGTTTTGTTTAGGTGTTAAGATTAGGGTTTTGTAGGCAGAGCTCCTAGACAGCTTCTCTTCCTTCATGAACATGGAAGATGTTGATCACTTCCATTCTTCCCTATGATGTAAGGTCCACTTGTAAAGGACTCATCCCTCCTTTGGTAGGATGTGTGACTCTTCACAAGTTGGTAGAACATTGAGGGTCCCTTTCTCTGATGATAGGATGCTCAGTGGTGACCTTTGGTCTTCACTCTGCTACCAATCATCCAAACTTTGCTCTTGATAGATGAGTCTTTCTCCCTTGATAGAGGATGAAGTTCCTTGCTTGAGAAGATTGAAGGCTAGAAGTTGATACTTATTTGTATTTGAAGACTGCCATTGAAGCTGAAGCTTGAAGATCAGGAAGAGCAAGTTGATACTTGCAAGGAGGAGAGAGCTGAAGCTTGAAGGTCCAGAAGACCAAGTTGACACTTGTGAAGAAGATCAAATTGAGATTGAGTGGAGAGCTGGGGCTTGAGGAATAAAGGATAAGTTGATACTTATGTTGAGACATTGAGAGCCTGAAGGAGTCAAGTTGATACTTGATATTAGGAGTGAAGCCTGAAGGTGGAATTTACTGAAGAGCCGAGGCTTGGAGAAGAGGGAATAAGTTGATACTTATGTTTGATGTGTTAGAAGCTTGTAGAAGCAAGTTGGTACTTGCTATTGAAGATGATAGCCTTGAAGGGTAGTTGAAGAATGAGGACTGAACTGTTGTCAGAGGAGCTTTGCTGTGAGGCTGTGGAAGCTGTTGATCTGCTTTCTTTTTCCTGTCTGTTTGCTTGTTGTGCAACTGTATTGATGTGACTTGTTTGATTTGCTTGATGCATTAGAATAAGTTCATATTTAGATTGATTTACTCTAAGAGCATGATTGCATTAGAGGTTGAGTTGCTCCCTCTGCTTGTATTTTTACTGTATGGCTTTGCTTGCGGGTATTCGGTAGAGCCCAGCTCCCTTGCCTATGTGGTTTGTATTCTGCTTGATAGCATTTTATTCTTTCTGTATGATTGCAGTTATTCATATCTGGCTTGAGGTTGAGATGAGCTTGTGGAGGTTGATGCCCCACACACATTTCCTCCCTCACTTGCATTGCATGCATTTTACAGTAGTTTACTGTTTACTGTTTAAGCTGATGCTTTATCTGTTTCTGTTTATCATTGACACGATCCCCTAGGAATCTCATTTCCTTTGATAAGGAAGTGATGATTAGAACTTTAGGTTGAAACCTATGCATGATAACACCTAGGAGTTCCCTGTTTCAAACTTCAACCATAGGATGAATCCTTGGCATGACAACAGTAGGACTAGATAGTCTCCCCTTAGTTGAGCCCGTTCTCTCTTCTCATCTCAAAACCAATGAAAATACAGTAATAAAGGTTAACTGACGTCGTACGTTACGAGCCTTAAGCTATCTGAGAAAGGATTGTTGGAGAGTTTCTTTTCAACAGTCTGGATGTTTAGTATGGCACCCTTTGGGTGACATGCGACGCATTGACTCTCAGGTCATAGTCTCTAGTGCGATATTGGTTGTAAACATACATAAAAAATAGTTCTTTCGTAAAAGACAGAAAACAAACTTCAAACTTTTTTTGCCCCGTGGGCCCATAATTCAAAGGAAGCTTTTCTGAAGAAAAGAATGTTGTTAACTCCCAGCTCTACCGCAAACGGTAACGCATGAGTCTCCAAAGGTCGAGCTGCGTACACCAAACTGCTGGAACTGTTTGTTAACCCTACTCGATAAAACAGATTAATCTGAATCCCCGTAATCCGTATTAACCCGAACTACGTAAGCTCTGATCTCTCAAGCCTGTTGAGAGTACGTAGGCACAATACTAACGTATTGGCGAGCCACCTTCCCCCACCCGTAGTTAGTCGAACTACGTTGACTCTGATTTCTCATTCTCTGACGAGAATACGTAGGCATAAAGCGCGACGCTTTGCCGAGTCATTTTCTTTTCTTTTTAAGCCAGCCTTGATAGGTAGATAGTAAAACCAACCCGTCAGATAAACACAAACAAGCGTGGATCCCATCGAGTACGATGGACGTGAGAGGTGCTAATACCTCCCCTTGCGTAACCGACTCCCGAACCCAGACAATGGTTGCGATGACCTTGTCTTATACCTTTTCGTCAGGTTTTTCCTATCGTTTCCTTTCCCGCTCTGAGGGATAAATAACGAAAGGTAGCGACTCTTCTGTTTTGCCGGCACCTTATTTTCGCGGTAGCGACACTTTTGCCCCTCTTCGGTTTCTCTGATTAGAACGGTGCTGACGGCCAGATATAGGTATAGGGTTTCACCCATCACGGGACGTGTCAGCACCGGTGGTTCGGACTGGACGCGTTTGAGATGGTGGAGGGCTTGCTCACATTCCTCTGTCCATTCGAACGTGGTCTCCTTCCTGAGTAGTTTGAAGAAAAGGAGGGTGTGATGTGCGGACTTGGCGATGAACCGGGAAAGTGAGGCGAGCACGCCGTTGAGGGATTAGATGGACTTCTTCATGGTGGGTGTGGCGATTTCCGAAAAGGCGTGGCATTTGTCCGGATTTGCCTCGATCCCATGCCCGGTCAGGTAGTAGCCGAGGAACTTTCCTGCGCGGACACCGAAGGTGCATTTCTCCGGGTTGAAGCGCATTCGGCATGTCCTTGCGGTGTCGAAGACCTTCCTGAGATGGGCCGTATGGTCGGCTTCCGTGCAGGATTTGACGATCATGTCGTCCATGTATACTTCGAGCATGTCGCTGATTTCTCCCCAAAAGACATTGTTCATCATCCGTTGGTACGTGGCGTCGGCGTTTTTTAGGCCGAAGAGGTCGGTGTTGTCGCGGAGGCAGGCCTGTAGCTGTTTTTTCGCTAAGTCTGGGAGTCTGGCGCCGATCTTCACAGTTCTGCTCTTGTCTTCCCTGAGTGTGACGATCTCGAATTCGCCGTCCGGGATGGGGCGTGCCGGGTGGTGGGTTGGTCGTTGGATTGGTTGGCTTCGCTGGTCCTTATTTCGTAATCGTGCTCTTCGTTGAAGCGGCTGTCAAGTTTCACGGATCCGACCAGTTCCTCTGGTTCGCTCTTCAGTGCCACGGTTGGGGTCTCCCTCTTGGTTGCTAGGGCGATGGTGTCCAAACCTTTCAGCGCGGCCTCAAAGCACCTCCGGGCGGCCTCGATGTCTCCGTTAAGGGTTACCACGACCCCCCGCTTTGTGTAGTACTTCATCTTTAGGTGGACGGTGGAAGGTACTGCGGTGAGTTCTGCTATCGTCGTTCTGCCCAGGATACAGTTATAGAGGGACGGACACTCGATGACTAAGAAACGAATGCTGATCTCCCTGGCCGTTTCCTCTTCCTCGAACGTGACTTTCAGCTCCACGTATCCCCAAGATCTCGTCGTCGTCCCGTTGAATCACTGAAGGTCAGAGCCTACGTAAGGGGATAGGTTGGATTCGTCGAGTTGGAGGGTCGTGATGAGGTGGGTGTACATGATGTCCACCGAGCTGTCTCCGTCGATGAGGATGCGCCTGACGTCGAAGTTCGCCATCCGCGCCCGTATGAGCAGGGGAATGTTGGAGTTAGGGGATCCCCCGGGGAGTTCCTCGAGGTAGAACGTGATCAGATTGGATCAACCGCGAAATCTTTCGAGCGTGCTCATTTTACCGGAGTTGCTCGTGATAAGCTCGTCGAACTTTCTTTTCACCGATCCTATGGACAGGCTCCTTGTGGCGCCGCCCGAGATGACCATGGCTCTAGCAAAGTATTCCTACTGGCTGGTTGGCCGTACCAGTTCGCTGGGTAGGTCGGGGCCGTCGGGGAGGTCGAACTTTCTGTCCGCGAACCAGTCCTCGAGGCGGCTGACACACAGCGCGACCTGGAGTCTATTGTCGCTGTTAGAAGAGGGGAGCTCTTCAAATTTTTTGGCCTCAGAGGCTTCTTGCCTCGGGGCCTCACCCCCGGGTGTATCTCTTTAGGTGGCCTTCTTTAATCAGGATTTCGATCGCGTCCTTGAGATGGATACAGTCTTCGGTCACGTGCCCGTGGCTCCTGTGGAATCGGCAGTATTTCGATTTGTCCACATTGGGTTTGGGGGGCGTCGTCCTGGGGAAGCGGACACCCCCCTGGGCAAATTCGGTTTTGGTGCACTCGGCCAGTATGCGCTCGCGGGAAGCGACTAAGGCCGTATATTCCGTGAATCGGCCGGCGGGGCCGCGTTGTTCGCGGGGGCGATCTTCCCGATGGTGGTCACCTCCCCGTCGCTGGCTTGAGGCTCTGTCATCTCGGTGCCCACGAGGGGACTCCCTGTCTCGGGTGTCTCGTGCGGAGTTGGCTGCTTGAGTTTCCTCGAACCGGATATAATGTGCGGCTCTGTCGAGGAAATCCTGTAGGGAGGTTGGCTGGTGTATGCCCACGACCTCGTAGAACTTGGAGTCGTGGCGTAGACCCTGCTCCATTAGGTAACTCTTCATCTCGTCTGACGTCGTTACCTGCACTGATTCCCGGGTGAATCTTTCGATGTACTTTCGGAGAGGCTCGTCGGGGGCTTGGATTATCGCGTCGAGGACAACTTCCGTCTTCGGGTGGCGTCGGGACGCCGTGAAGTGTTTTGAAAACAGGTCCTTCAGGACCCTCCACGATGTAATCGATTCGGGCTCCAAACTTTTGTACCATGTCATGGCGCCTTTCCTTAGGGTCATCGGGAATAGCCTGCACTTGATGGCTCCTCAGACGTTTCGATAATCGAGCATGGCCTCGATGTCTTCCAGGTGATCATCCGGGTCGAATGTGCCGTCGTACGTCGAGAGCGTCGGGGGCTTCTCCATCCCGTGGGGAATAGGGGCATCCATGATTTCTCGGGACAAGGGAGTCCGATAGTCATCTTCGTCGCTGAGAGCGGGTGACTGAGGAGGAGATGAGCCGTTTAGGATGGGCACCTGGTTTCGGGTCCTCGGCCTTCTGACCGGGGGTTCGACGCGCGGATTCCTGGTCGGGATTGCTGAAGTGTTCTGCCACCTCCCGCGAACTTGTCTCGTCCGGGATCTGGTGCGCTCTCGCACTACTTCTGTTCAGGGCCTCTCTAGTCGAGACCGTCGATTTCTGGGTTGAGGCGAGGGACTCCTCGAGCCCTCATTCTGGTCTTCCCGTGGAGGGGACCTCCCGCTCCAACGCTCTAATTCGTGCGTTCTGCTGAAACAATAGCTGGTTCGTCTGGTTGATGGCTGCAAAGAGGGCGGCCACCGTTGGGTCCACTCCTGCCGAGACAGGAACGGGTTGGAACGCCGCTGGGCTCGGGGGCCGGTGGTCGGTCTGGCGTACCGGTTCTGCGGACGACGGAGAAGTAGTCTGGCCGTCTCTCTCGTCGGTCTCCGTCGGGCGTGACGTCTCCATCTGCTTGCTGCCGTTGGCGGCGGCGCTGAGCATGAAGTCGTGCATGGTATCTTCACGGTGTGAGCTAGCCATGATCGTGGAGTGTTGGTGAAACTTTGGTTTTCTGCTCGGAGTAACGGGGAAGTTTCTGTTCCCACAGACGGCGCCACTGATCTGACCTGATCAGAAAGGGATCACGGGCTGGCCACACTTTGTTGGACTGCTACCTGTTCACCGGTGATGAGGAGAAGAAGGGGGGTGTACCTGCAAGACACTCCGATGCCAAAGTAAGGAATTGAGCAGAGTGAGAGCAAAGTACAAAAATGGGGTAAGAAGTGAATTACCTGATCCTCTTGAGGAAGATGATATTTATAGAGAGACCCCAACGCTGGGCCAACAGTCACTTGTGTTGGGCTGGATGGCCAGACCCAACCCAGGTGACTGCTAGGGCTTACGTGGCGTAATGAAGACCAGGACGTGGTTTTCGCCCTAGTCCAATTGTCCCGTGGCCTCCGGAAAGTGGGTTTGACATGCTCTTTCGGAGGTGAGCAGTTGGGGAATCACATGTCCCCGCAAAGAGGAGCACGTAGAGAACGTGCGCCTGACACGTTGTTCTCCCCGCGGAGGGGAGCTCGTGGGGTCCCTCGAGAGCACGTTGTTCTTCCCGTGGAGGGGAGCTCAGAAGGTTCCCCGGCGGTGTGTGATTCTCCCCGCGGAGGGGAGCATACGAGAGCGGGGGGAGACATATCGTCTTGCCCGTTGGCAGGAAGGATTCTACCCGTGGAGGCTGTTCTGTCCGGCTAGGGGGAGCGCCGAGGACGCTTAGAAGCGCGTCGTCCTGCTCGGCAGGGAGCATGTCTTGCCCGTCGGGGCGTGTGTCCGGCCAGGCTACTCAACTCATTGGGCCTTGGCTGTGCGTTATTGGACAGGGCCGCGAGGCTGGGGCCAGGCCAAAATAATATCATTCATGTGTGAGATGAATATTGTGCTTATTATGTATATACCATGGTAGAGGTCATGTTTGTGCTATGTTGATGTACAATTTGGTGAGTAGGTTTTAGATTTTGAACTTTGTTTTAATTAATTACTCACAATAGTAACATTAGTAGCATTAAACCATTGTTTTTCTTTTTGTCGTTTATGGTATGAGAAAATCACGAAATTTTAATTATTAAAAAAAAACATTTTTATCTTTTTGTTAATATTTCCATTTTTAGTTTAATTATTTATTTATTAAATATTAAAAAATGAAAAAAGTATGTTTCATTATATTAACCTAAATATTCATATTTAAATTAATTAATAAATTATTAATTAATCTTGTTAAATATTTATATTTAGATTAATTAATAATTTTTTCGTTGCTCGATTCTGTTTTGCGACTTGTTTTGTTCCATGTTTATGGGTTTGTTTTCTCGATTAATGGGAAGAGCTCCCGCTCCTTTTTAGATTTTCTTATTGTTTTTTAATCCAACAACATAAGTAAAATCTTTTTCAAAAGATCATATGACATATGAAACATTCTTAAACATTGAAATCCTCCTACCATAAAATAAAGTCTATAAAATGATTTAAATTCGATAGGCAAGCATTGACCGAATACCAAATCTACTGCTAAAATACTGATAACACATAATAAAATGGTAACAAATTAATTGTGCTCTTCTAGATTTTGTTTGGGAGTTTTGAGGAGAAAGGAATGGATGACTTTGACAAGTAGGAAAGATTGAGTGAAGATAATAAAAAAATTTTGGTTGGGAGGGTTTTGGTGGTTTTGTATTTATTCATAACACCAAAAAACTCTCTAGTTATGGGAGAATTCAAAATTTGTATTGAATGATGGTTTTGAGAGCTTAGAAAAATTGTTCAAATATAATTTTTGCTGTTATAATATTTAAAAAATTAAAATATATTAATGATAAACATTATGTTATCATTTTTAACAAAAATTTTTTTTCAAAAAATATTAAATATTTCTCAATAATTTTTTGAAAAATCATTTTCGAAGCCCTCTCTTTCTATTTCCTTCAAACTCGTAAACAAAGCATTATGAGTGTTAAGTAAAAGAAAAGAAAACCCGACGGAGTCCTGTATCGTGCTACTTATGGAGTCATAAGTAAGTGTAATAAGAACTCAATGGTTTTCTGTGTTGTGCTTTAGTTGGAGTCTTTAGTAAAATAAAGAGAGTTTGATGGATTCTTGCATTTGTTTGAGAATCAAGGCTAAAAGTAATTTACATACAACACCCATACACCTCAACTTAATGAAATTCCTTTTTAAAAGATCAAAGTTATGAGGGTTTTCACACCCAAAACAGACAATACATCGTAGCCACAATGATACAGAGTTAAAGTTAACATAAACATTAGCATCACCCGTAAAAACTCTAAGTTCGCACCGTGTAGTCTAATGAGGGGATAAATGTTCCAATTTGCCCAAATAATACCATATTCTTTTAGAATCCATACAAAGAATAATTTATATACAACACTCATACATCTCAATTCAACAAGACACATTTCTTGAAAAACACAACCGTAATCTCAGACCCAAAACAAATAACACTTCATAGCTGCAATAACATATACTTGAGGTCTACCCAAATAAGTCTCACTATTGAAAAATACAATATTAATTCCAGTAATTCTTGTATAGATAATTGTTTTTTTTTCTTAAATGCATAAAAGATGACATGTGAGTTGTAAAAAAAAGAGTGTGCTAACATAACATCTATCGATATGTATAAGCCCAACAAGAAAACTAAAAAGAGAAAAGCCCACAACCCTATACAACATAAGTCCATAAGAATAACAAAACCCTAATTCATAAATCACTCCATTTCACTGCTGGGAGAGCTTCCTCCGCCGTCTACATTCGAACCAGAAGAAGAGTGAGTATCATCTCTCTATCTCAATTTCCCATAGATTTAATTTTCGTATTTCGATTTCATTTCGCGAACCCATCACTGAAGAATTTGTTTCTCTTCTCTCTTCAAATTTTCACCGATCTCTGTTTTCGTTTTCTGATATCATTTCTTGAATACGTAGAATGGCCAAAGAGGAAGTGAAAACCGTGGTTCCTGAATCTGTTTTGAAGAAGCAGAAAAGGAACGAAGAATGGGCTTTGGTGAAGAAGCAGGAACAGGAATCAGCGAAGAAGAAGAGATCTGAAACAAGGAAACTCATTTGGAGCAGAGCTAAGCAATACGCCAAGGAATACGATGACCAGGTAATACTGTAAATTTAATGGAGTTGATTTTTTCAATTTTATCGTTTATTTGTATAGTTATTAATACTTGTGTTGAATTTTGCTCAGCAAAAGGAGTTGATTAGCTTGAAGCGTGAAGCCAAGCTTAAGGGTGGGTTTTATGTTGACCCTGAAGCTAAGCTCCTGTTCATCGTCAGGATCAGAGGGTAATTTATTCTATTGTTTGTTTAATAGTATAGTATGCTACTCAGGAATGAAACTTGCATTTAGGTGTTGTAAAAGTATAATTGTTAAAAGTATTGGACTCTAGATTTTTTTTAAAATGTTTGTCTATGTTTTGAAGAAGGTGAATTTGTTCACTAGTTTGAATAGAATTCATGTACGACTACAAACATATCTAATCCCATTAGTGATGTTTCTTGTGTGGATTATTTGTTAGAGTTGTTTTATTAATTGGAAATTCATAATTTTTTAAATTTCAGTATCAATGCCATGGACCCAAAATCAAGGAAGATTTTGCAGCTTTTGCGTTTGAGGCAGGTAAAGATCTGTTTTTTTTATTTGGTCACTCAATGAATTGCATTACTGCTATTGATTTTTATTATTTATTGTCAAAGTCTATTTATGTACCATTTCATGTTTAAATAGTCTCTTGGTTTATATTTAAATGTACTTTTGTGTGTTGGTGGTGGTGCTAGGATCGTGTTTCTGTCAAGTTGTTAATATATGTAGGTGTAATGTTTTTTGCTAATTATATTGAGTTGAATTGAATATGTAGTTTAATATAATGTCTTTGATCTTGAGCATTTACTTATAGTATCTTACTTTTCTGTCTACTCACATTGTGGCATCTTGTTTCATTTCAATTCTCAATATATAAACTTTCATCTAATTAGAACAGCCTAATAGAATTTATCATCCTTGCCAATTTGGATAAATTTTTGTTTGTTATATAATCTTTTTAGTGAACTAAGAGTTGAATATTATCTTTATACGAGGTGTGTTGTTCTGCCACCATAATTGATTTAGAAGTTAAGCATTGTATGTTCTTTTTGTGAGAAGGAACAGAACATTTTGTGATGGTTCACCAATTTTATCTACACAATCTTGCCCTATTATTTCTCTTTTTTATGTGGCTCACTTTCAATTTCATCAAATACTGCATGATCAATATTTAGACAATAATTACACTGTAACCTTATACTTTCATTTCTTTTGGCTGCAGATCTTTAATGGTGTCTTTCTCAAAGTTAACAAAGCCACCGTGAACATGCTCCACAGGGTTGAGCCTTATGTTACATACGGGTACACAAATACTCATACACAATCTAGATTTTCCTCATTTTTACTCATTTCAGGTTCTTAATATATTGCAATTTATTTCAGGTATCCTAATCTGAAGAGTGTCAGGGAATTGATCTACAAGAGGGGCTATGGAAAGGTTGACAGGCAGAGAATTGCTTTGACCGACAACTCAATCATCGAACAGGTCTGTCTTTGAATTGGATTCCTTCCATGGCCTCAATCTCACAGTAGTAAATCTGCATTGTCTGGCCTGAATGAGATTGACCCTGATGTTTTCCTAATATTTTATCCAATTTGAACAAGTTAGAATGCAAGCTGTCTAAGATTTAAAAGGCAGTTCTGGTTGCTTGACAGTGTCTAATGTGTTTTCTTGACTAATGAAATTTTGATGTCATTTTGTTATGTACTGATATGATATTCATTGGCAGGTTCTTGGGAAGCATGGTATCATTTGCATTGAAGATCTAATTCACGAGATCTTGACTGTTGGACCTCACTTCAGAGAGGCAAACAACTTCCTATGGCCTTTCAAGCTCAAAGCTCCCTTGGGTGGCATGAAGAAGAAAAGAAATCATTATGTTGAAGGTGGTGATGCCGGCAACAGGGAAGAATACATCAATGAACTCATTAGAAGGATGAATTAGATTTTGGCACATGGTTCTGCTAAGGCTTAATTATCCAGTTTTCCAGCTTAAGATATTTGTTTTTGTTAATTCCAGTTTTGCTTTAAAAGATTTTTGTTGTGTTATTTGGAATGCTGAGCAGATTGAGTTTTAGTTCATTGCTTACAGTGTTGCTAAAAGATTTTAATTTGCTTAATAACTTTACTAATTGAGCTTTTTATGCAAACTTTTTTATTTAGGGCTCTTTAATATTTATTAGCTTACAGTGTTAAAAACTTTTTACCTCGTATTTTTCATAAAAGAAACTTCTTCAACTAAGACTTTTGTTGGATCTCAGTCCTTCAATTTTGATCTGATTTTAGATATTGTATTTCTATTAAACGGTTGATGAGCATATCAGAATGCTCATGCTCTTTAGTTTTTATATGTTACACTTAAAATCATCTTCTAAAAAGGTTTATGGCTTTGAATGAGGTTTAGATTTAAATTTTAAGTTATTTTGTAAATTAATTTTTTAAATAAGTTTTGAAGTCTAATATAAGAAAATATCTACGATAATTTTACTTTTAAAATTTAATTGAAGTTCTATAATATTTTAAAGATGTCATAATAAAATATATATTGATTTTTCTTTTTATATCCTTTTAGTTTTCAAATCTAAAAAACTTTTTAAAACTATTAATATAGAATAGTTTATAAAAATAATTTTGAAAAAAATAAACTATAACTATCTTAAAATTTTATAAACTAAAGAAGTAATTTAATAAAATAAAATTTTGTATTTAATAGGGTTAGTATGGGAAATGTATTTATATATTTGAGTTTTTTTATTTTTATTGCTTATTTCAAAAAATCCAATAAATTATATGCATTTTTTTTTCAAAAAATTTGGATAAATGCATTGTTTTTAACTATTATTTTGAAGTATTCGGAAAATTGATGTAATGAATAGTTTAAATTTTACTATTTTTTTTAAAGAAAGGAGTTTTATTAAGGATGTAATGAATATTGATGTGACATATATTATAATATCCGTATTTGTTCGGTTGGATAAATATGATATTTATATTTATTTTATATATTTTATTTTTAACCAAATAAATAAAAATATTGTAATTGTGAGTTATGATGGAAGAGTGGACGGAGAAATATGAGAAGAGTAGACTATGAAATTGTTGAAGTGAGATATGAAATATTGAAGAATTTAAATATAAGAATGCTTAATAGAATTTGAATGAAATTTGAAAGGTTTTCATCAAAGAAAATTTCAAAAATAAAGAAAGAAATATAGACTAATTTTTTTAGAAGATGAAAATATAAGATATACAAAATTAATAATATTTAATGATTTTTATAATTTATTAACGAATATAAATATCCGCGTGCACAAATATCATTAAATCCGTATCCATATCCATTAATAAATAAGTATTTAAATATTCATTTATTTTATTCACGTATATCTGATCTGACCTGATCAGAAAGGGATCAAGGACTTGCCACACGCCGTTGATCTGCTGCCTGTTCACCGGTCTTGAGAAGAAGACGAAGGGTGTACCTGCAAGACACTCCGATGTCAAAGTAAGAGTTTGGACAAAGTGACAACAAATACAGAAAAGGGGTAAGAAGAGAATACCCGACCCTCTTGGGGAAGAAGGTATTTATAGAGAGACCCCAGCGCTGGGGCAACAGTCACTTGTGTTGGGCTGGATTGCCAGGCTCAACCCAGGTGACTGTTAGGGCTTACGTGGCGTAGTGAAGACCGGAACGTGGTCTTTGCCATAGTTCAACTGCTCCGTGAACTCCGGAAGGTGGGTTGATCTGCTCTTTCGGAAGTGGGCAGTTGGTTGAGGACGTGTCCCCGTGGAGGGGAGCACGTGGAGAACATGTGAAGGACACGTTGTTCTGCTCGACAAGGGAGAAGGTTCTGCCCGCAGAGGGACCCTTGCCTACCCGACGAGAAGCCTGTGCTCGACGGCAGTGGCTCAAGCTGAATTGAACTTAACAGAATACCATTGGGCTGAGCCTGCCCGATCAAGCCGGGGCCCAGGCCATAACAATATCCACTAAACTACACATCTCATATTTGAGATGGATTTTGTACGCAGATATCCACATATATAATTTTTTTACCATCCGTAAGTCTTATATTCAAAGGAGTTAGAAGAGTAAAAGAGTATTAGACACATGTTAAAAAACATAAAAATAAAAAATTTATATTAGAAAAAATAATAAAAAAATTGATTATCAACTTTTAATAAAATCAATATACAACTTTCAAATTTTTATTTCTATATTTAACTTTTAACATAAAGAAAATTTGAACTACAAAGGTTTGACTAAAACCAATTTGTACTTTTGTATTTTTATTGTTAAAAATGAATTTGTTTTTTCAAATTAACACTGACATATGTGTATTTGTACTGAATTATCAATTATTTGTGTCATTTTATTTTATTTACATTTTGTTTTTGTTTTAATCTTGTTTATTTATATTTGGTTCTTGTTTTAATCTTGTCACACACATTGTGGTGTTACATTTTTTAGTAAAGAACAAAATTTTACAAACAAACAAGAGACACATTGCAACTTCAACGTTACAATACTTTCCATGTGTACCTTAATATTTTCATGCAAGTGATTAATTAAAAAAATCATCTAGAAATTTATAGGTTATAAAAATGCAATGGACCTGGTGATGATATATATTGATGCTTGTTATTGTCGTGGAATTTACTTTTAACAACAAAAGTTAGAGTTAATGGAGGCACATATAAAATGAAAGAGAAAGTAGAAAAGGAGATAAATATATAAGGAAAAGATTATTGGTAACAAAATAAATGAAAATGGGTGTAAAAGGAAATTAGAGTGCGATAAAGTGACCAAAAAATTATTCGTGATAACATGATTTTATTCCAGTGGTGAAATAGCTCAAGATCCTAATAATATAGTGGCTGTTTCTCAATCACTTGATAATGTTTATTCGTCACTCAAGTGATATATCTACGATTTTTAATTGATATGTAAGATTTTAGGTCGAACTCTATCTTTGTCGAGTAATAGTTTTCATGTGTTTCGATAGGAGACAAATATGAAATATGTCGAAGGGTTACATACTGTAATCGAAACTAGTTCTAATATGTAATGTCGATATATATATATATATATATATATATATATATATATATATATATATATATATATATATATATATATATATATATATATATATATATATATATATATATATATATATATATATATATATATATATATATATATATATATATATATATATATATATATATATATATATATATTGTTGACTTATTATGTCGAATTAGCCCCTGTGTTAAGGATCCAATTGTTTAGTTAACTTGTATTGTAAGTTAGCTAGTTAGTCTATAGATAGGCTAGATCACTTAGGTTGAAAAAGTGAATAGTATAGCAATTTGACCTAATCATTCTTCTTCTTTCTTCTTTATCCTTTCTTCTTTCTCTCTTTGTTATAACTGGTTTCATTGTTCACCAAAGAACTCCGTTTCTCAATCTTTATTTGTTGAAATGTATCGTTTGTGATCAGAACAAACTGGTGTGGTGAGCGTGGAAAAGATGTCGTCAACAAAGTTTGAAATTGATAAGTTCTCCGGAGTTAATGACTTCGGTTTATGGCGTTTGAAGATGTGAACCTTTCTTGTTCAACAAAGTTTGCTAGAAGCGTTAAAGGGAGAAAATGCCATGGATGCTGCAATTGTTCTGAGTCTTGGTGAAAAGATTCTCAGGAAGGTTTCGAATGAGACGACGACAGCTGGTGTTTGGCTGAAACTCGAAGGATTGTATATGACAAAGTCCTTGGTGAATTGTTTGTACTTGAAGCAAGTTATGTATTCATTCAAGATGAATGAAGATAAAGCGTTGACAGAGCAGTTGGATACGTTCAGCAAGCTGATTCTTGATCTTGAAAATATTGATGTTACCATCAATGATGAAGATCAAACATTGTTATTGTTGTGCTCTTTACCTAAGTCACATGCTCACTTCAAAGAAACTCTATTGTATGGAAGGGAGTCCCTGACCTTTGAAGGAGTTCAAGCAGCCTTGTATTAGAAGGATTTGAACGAAAGAATGGAGCAAAAACCATCATTATCAGTTGGCGAAGGGTTGCCCGTGAAAGGGAAATCCTCGAAGAGAGATGGTAGGTTTGAGAAGAAGAAAGGTAAAATCCAACAGAAGTCTTATGGTGGTGATATTTCTGGGATTTAAGTGTTATCACTGTAAGAAGGAGGGTCACACAAGAAAGATGTGTCATAAGCGCCTGAATAATCATGGAGGCAAGGACAATGGCAATGCAACTATTGTGAAAGATGATTATGAATCATTTGATGTTCTTGTGGTGTCGAGCAGCAACTCTTGCAAAGAGTGGATTATGGATTCTGGATGTACTTGGCATATGACTCCAAATAAGAATGTGTTTGAAGAATTATGTGATCAAGATGCTGGATTAGTGCTGCTGGGAAATAATTAAGCTTGTAAGCTTGCAGGTACTGGATCTATAATATTCAAGCTCCATGATGAGTCAATAAGGCTGTTGACTGAGGTTAGGTATGTACCTGACCTTAATATGAATTTAATTTCTCTTGGTGAATTCGACAAGAAAGGATATGTCTTTAAAGAAGAGCAAGATATCCTGAAAGTTATGAAGGGGTCGAAGGAAGTATTGAGAGGCGTGAAGAAACAAAGCTTGTATACCCTTGAGGCCGAGGTTGTAAGTGGTTCAGCAGATTTTGCATCCACGAAACCGGTGTCGAAGACATAATTATGGCACATGAGATTGGGTCATATCAGCAATGCTTGGCCGAACTGCGGAAACAAAACCTGCTAGGTGGTAACAAAGTCGAGAAGTTGGAGTTTTGTGAACCTTGTGTATTTGGAAAATCCTTTAAGGCGAAGTTTAGCAAAGGTAAACAAAGAACACATGGATCCCTTGATTACATCCATGATGATCTTTGGGGGTCTGCAAGGAATCCTTCACATGCAGGCACAATGTATTTTCTATCCATAGTTAATGACTATTCCAGAAAATTATGGGTATTCATTCAGAAGACTAAGGATGAAACGTTTGAAAATTTCAAAAGTTGGAAGGTTCTGTTCGAAACTCAAACTGGCAGAAAGCTTAAGAGGTTGAGAATTGACAATGGTATTGAGTTCTGCAACGAAGCTTTCGATTGTTACTGTGTTGAGTCTAGAATTGTAAGGCATAAGATTGTAGCAGGTGTGAGGGAAAACTGTCTCACAACATACGTTCTCAAGTTTCGATGATGACAAAGTACAACCTCGGATGAATCAGAGTCGTCATGCATACTTACGATGATGACAAAGTACAACCTCAGATGAATCAGAATCGTCATGCAATACTTAACATATTACATCCTTCCTATATCCTTTTAAATCATCATATTTCATTGGCAATATATGTGACTAATGTTTGGTCGTGACAAGATGCACGAAACAACAAACATATCAATTTTTGCAGGTTTTGTAGCTATGAGTCAACCATACCGTCAGCACACAATTTCATTCAGTTCACACGGGTCAGCGCATGAAGGTCATGCGTCGACCGTTAACTTGGCGCATGCAGGTTTAAGAATCTCACGGGTCAGCGCATGAAGATCATGCGTCGACCGCTGACTCGGCGCATGACAGTTTGAGTGTCACACGGCTCAGCGCACGCCGACCCTATGGTCGACCGTTCGCGCGCAGAAACAGAAATTCTGCTATGTTTCATTGATCTGTCAACTGTCTGTTTTGTATATTACTATAAATAGCTGTCTTTTCAATTTTAACAAAAGAACATTTTTGAAAGCATTGTGAGAAAGTGTTCAGGTCAAGAAACGTGAAAGAGGTGCATCAGTGTTCTTCATCTTCATCGTTCAATCAACTCACAAATCCTCAAATTACAGATAATCAATTTTTTGCTACGGTTTGTGGTTTGCTCGACGGTGATAAGGTTCGAACGCGTGATTGAAGATCCGGTTCGAGTGGAAGCTGGTGCAGGTGTTTCTTGGGAGAAAACCTTTGAGGTTTTACCTATCAAGACTACAGGTTTTGAAGGCTTTTGTTACGGAATCGTCGGTTCAACAATCAAGCGAGTGCGAAGGTGATTGATTAGCGGAAGGTTGATCAATCTAGTAGCTAGGGCGTTGAAAGGTTGAAGACGTTCCGGGTTCAATTTGGGTGTGTCTAAGATCAGCCGTGCCGAAGGTTTGATCAACGGAAGAGTTGTCAATAAGGTGGCTGCAATCGGAGGTCATTCACATCAAATTGGAGGACTTGATTCATCTTGAATCAAGGGGCAAGAAGTGGTAGAAATTATCAGCAACATTAAGATTGTTTGTATCAATTGTCTATCGATTCTTGTGTATAACTGTTCTACCAAACAGGTGATATCTATTCAATACATATCTCAATTCTCATTGTAGAATTGAGGGCAGACGTACCCCAACGCGAGGACGACTGGGGGAACTGCCTCATCAAATCTTGTGTTCCTTTATTTTCTGCATTTTCAATTACAGCTTAAAAATTAAGTGATTCTAGAATAAGTGATTTTGTCAAATTGTAGTATTGATTGAGTGAGTTGGTGAAACACTGTTTTTTAACTACTAAGTACAATAGAAATACTGTACTAAGGCTTTTTCAATCACTCATTCAACACAAATATCATTTAAGGTATTTGTGCACACCAACTGTTCGACAAAAGTGCTGAACTAAAATTGCCTTAATTTTGCTGCTAGTTTTGTGCACACCAACTGTTCGACAAAAGTGCTGAACTAAAATTGCCTTAATT
The DNA here is from genome assembly GCA_963859935.3 of Lathyrus sativus. Lineage (NCBI taxonomy): Eukaryota > Viridiplantae > Streptophyta > Magnoliopsida > Fabales > Fabaceae > Lathyrus > Lathyrus sativus. The sequence continues at coordinate 169,422,313 of OZ012735.1, read as the reverse complement.
TTGCTGCTAGTTTTGGTGTAATTTTTGATCATTGGAATAAGGAAATAGTACGAGTGAATCACATCTGAGTTTTGCATAAAAGTGTGTAGTGATTTACTATCCGTTATCGTCTTAAATTCATCAGCTTGACGCATATCCGGCTCTCCAATAGTTGTTCGTTTTAGACTATATTTTCCAAGGCCGCTTCCGCATTTGAAAACAATTTTGAAAACCAATTTTATTGGTAGCGCCACTCAAATTTTTAAAAGGGATCTATTCAACCCCCCCTTCTAGATCCGTGCCTTAGTCTAACAAGTGGTATCAAGAGCTCCGGTTCTCCGGTGCTTCAAATACAACATTGATAGAATAATGGCTAACGAACCAAAAGGGGCGTACAATAGAGCTCCCGTTTTTAACGGTGAAAATTATAGCTATTGGAAAGACTGTATGCGGGTGCACATTAATTCCATAGATAGAAAGATATGGAACGTTATTCTCAATGGTCCGATTGAAATAACCATGACAAATGAGAATAACGAAGTTGTGCCAAAGCCCGAAGCACAATGGACCGACGACGATGAGCGAAAGTATAATTACGATTGGAAAGCTAAGAACATTCTAATCTCCTCATTAGGTGTAGATGAATACTACCGTGTATCCCATTGCCCTACGGCTAAGACTATGTGGGATGCACTACAAATTGCCCATGAGGGGACAAACGATGTTAAGTTGGCTCGAATCAACACTCTTATACAAGAGTTTGATCTTTTTTTCATGGAGCAAGGGGAAACCATTGCTGACATGCAAAAGAGATTTACTCATCTCATAAACAGATTACATTCACTAGGAAGACCTATTTCCAATGATCTTGCTACTAATAAAGTTTTGAGATGTCTTAGCAGGGAATGGCAGCCGAAAGTGACCGCCATCAAAGAGGCAAATGATCTTACGGTATTAGACCTGACTACATTGTTTGGCAAACTACAAGAGCATGAACAGGTACTCTTGAGTCTTGACCAACATGAAAGGAAAGAAAAGAAGGACAAAGAAAAGATGAGTGAAAAGAAGTCCATAACTCTTAAGGCTTCTTCCTCGAAGTCTAAAGCAAAAGAGCAAAGTGATTATTCTTCAAGCGACGACGAAGAAGAAGACATAAATGAGGACATGGGGCTGTTCGTTAAACGGTATAACCGGTACGTGAGAAAGAACGGCATCCAACATTCGGAGAAGAACCTGGTAAATTTCCGAAGGCAATCAAGGTTCTCCAAAGATGACAATCAAAAAGGCAAAAAGACTAGAGGAACGTGCTATAAATGTGGAAAGCCCGGTCACTACAAACCGGACTGTCCAATGAACAACAAGGGAAAAGAAAAGGAACAATCGAAGTCACATAAGAGAGCATCAAAGCCAAGGAGGGCGTACATCGCGTGGGAAAGCGACAGTGATTCTTCCTCCTCTAATGAAAGCTCTAGTGATGAAGAAGAGTCCGTGAATCTATGTCTCTCCGCAAATCAGAAAAAGAAAAAGAAACAGGTACGTCACTCTAGATATAATATGTCATCTAATATGTCTCATTCCGAATTACAAACCGCATTCGATGTTTTACACAAGGAAGCAACTGAAGCCTTTAAGAAACTTGCTTCTAATAGAAGAATTTTTACATATTTAGAGCACAAAGTCTTAGAGTCCGAAAAGAAATTAGAGGACCTTAAGGCTTCCATTGTGAAAGATAATGAATCGGATTGTAAGGACAATAGTAATCCTTTCAACTTTGGTTGTGATACTTGTCATATTTGGCAAGGTGAGGTTAGAAACCTTAAGGCCAAATTAGACAAGGCACTTGAACCTAAAATTACATTTGCAATCGATAAAAAGGATTTTAGAAAAAGTATGATAAACCCATATCAAAAATATGCATATGTAATTAGGGATCAAGCAAGTGAAAGTGATTCTAATGTCGACTTTGTATGCTTTTACTGTTGCAAGAAAGGCCACTCCATTGGTAAATGTCGATTTAGGAGATTTCTTGTTCCTAAAGGCATCTACCAATGGTTGCCCAAACGCAACCGTCTTGTCGCTAACCTATTAGGACCCAATATGCCATTGGGTACCTCCCTTTTGTAAGTTATATTTTGACAGGTGAAATGTGTCGAGTCCACCGAGAGAAGATGAGTTCTTGATAGTGGGTGCTCAAGGCACATGTCTGGAGACATATCCTTATTCATAGACTTCGTGGCTAAGAAGAAAGGGTATGTAACATACGGTGATAACAACCGCGGAGCGATACTAGGTAAAGGTAGTATAGGTAATCCCTCCTCTACTACAATTTCCGATGTGTTGCTTGTCGAAAACCTTAAACATAATCTCCTTAGCATTAGCCAATTATGCGACAAAGGTTACAATGTTTCCTTTTCAAAAGATTGCTGCAAAATTGTGCATGAAAGTGATAAGAAGAATGTGTTTATTGGTTTTAGAGTAAACAATGTGTATATGCTTGACTTGAATGTGGTATCCCCAACAAGCGATCAATGTCTCATATCTATGAGTGAAGACTCATGGCTATGGCATAGGCGCTTAGCGCATGTCAACTTTGACTTACTCAATAAGATTGTCTCAAAAGATCTAGTACTAGGACTTCCCAAAATTAAGTTCACCAAGGATCACCTTTGTGATGCTTGTCAAAAAGGAAAACAAACGAGGATCTCCTTTAAATCCAAAAAGATTATTTCAACAACGAGACCTCTTGAACTACTTCATATGGACTTGTTTGGGCCGTCTAGGATCAAAAGTCTAGGAGGAAACTATTACGGATTCGTAATAGTGGACGACTTTTCTAGGTTCTGTTGGACCATCTTCTTAGTGAGTAAAAGTGACACGTTTGCCGCTTTTGAGAGATTTGCCAAGCTCTCCCAAAATAAGTTAAATACAAACATTGTGTCAATAAGAAGTGACCACGGAGGTGAATTTGAAAATCATTTATTTGAAGAATATTGCGGTAACCATGGCATCGATCATAACTTCTCGGCTCCACGAACTCCTCAACAAAATGGGGTTGTGGAGCGTAAAAACAGAATTTTAGAAGAATTGGGAAGAACAATGATTAATGATAGTGGTTTACCAAAATACTTTTGGGCCGACGCCATTAGTACGGCATGTTATGTTTTGAATAGGGTACTCATCCGCCCCATTCTAAACAAAACTCCGTATGAACTTTTAAAAGGGCGAAAGCCTAATGTTTCTCACCTTCATGTTTTTGGATGCAAGTGCTTTGTATTAAACAATGGAAAGGAAAACTTGGGCAAGTTTGATTCAAAAGCCGATGAAGGCATTTTTCTAGGGTACTCGCAATCAAGTAAAGCATATAGGATTTATAATAAAAGATTACTAGCTGTTGAAGAGTCTGTGCACGTTACGTTTGATGAGTCCTATCCGAGAAATGTCGGAAAGGATAGTGTTGTTCATGGTGCAGGTACATCCACAGAAGACATACTCAAAGGTGGCGAAACGGGGATTGATCAACCCGATAGAGTCAAAATTGAGGAGGATAAGGATGCACACCATGAGGTAACTGAGGAAGCTCATCCGCCTACAAACGATGATCTCCCTCAAGCTTGGAAGTCGTGTAAAGATCATCCAATTGACAATATTCTCGGAGACATCACAAAGGGAGTCACCACTCGATCTAAGCTAAGTAACTTTTGTTATTACTTCGCTTTCGTTTCACAAATAGAGCCTAAAAACCCCAAAGAGGCCCTACTCGATGAGCACTGGTTTTTATCGATGCAAGAGGAACTAAATCAGTTTAAAAGAAACGAGGTATGGGACCTTGTCCCTCCTCCGCGAGGCCATCGAGTAATCGGCACCCGATGGGTGTTTAGGAACAAGTTGGACGAAAACGGGGTAATAACCCGTAATAAAGCGAGATTGGTCGCTCAAGGGTATAACCAAGAGGAAGGCATCGACTATGAGGAAACTTATGCGCCGGTTGCCCGACTCGAGGCTATACGCCTTTTACTCGCCTTTGCATGTGCAAAGGATTTTAAGTTATTTCAAATGGATGTTAAAAGTGCGTTCCTTAACGGTCACATAAATGAAGAAGTATATGTGTCTCAACCTCCCGGTTTTGAATCTCATGAATACCCTGAACATGTTTACAAGTTAAAAAGAGCTTTATATGGTCTCAAACAAGCTCCTAGAGCTTGGTATGAGCGACTAAGTAAGTTTTTACTTAATCAGGGGTACTCACGAGGAAAGGTTGACACTACACTCTTCATTAAACGTCAAGGAAAGCACTTGATTTTGGTGCAAATCTATGTTGACGATATTATATTTGGATCCACTAACATGAATCTCGTGAGAGAGTTTTCTGACCTCATGCAGGGCGAATTCGAGATGAGTATGATGGGGGAGCTCACATACTTCCTCGGCCTGCAAATTAAACAACTCCAAGAAGGGACATTCGTGAGCCAAACAAAATATTGTTTGGACTTGATCAAGAGATTTGACATGGCAAAATCCAAGGCCATAGACACCCAAATGCCTACATGCGTAAATTTGGATAAAGATGAAAATGGCAAGGACGTAGAGGTAAAACGATATAGAGGTATGATTGGTTCACTTCTCTATCTTACTGCGTCACGTCCTGATATTATGTTTAGTGTGTGCATGTGTGCACGATACCAATCATGTCCCAAAGAATCCCACCTAAAAGCTGTTAAACGAATTCTTCGATACCTGTCAGGTACCCCGAAGTATGGATTGTGGTATTCTAAGGGTAGTGATTGCTCGTTGGTAGGTTACTCCGATTCCGACTTTGCCGGGTGCAAATCGGATAGGAAAAGCACTAGTGGTACATGTCATTTGTTTTCAAACTCCTTGGTTAGTTGGCATAGCAAGAAACAAGTTTCAGTTGCTTTATCAACGGCCGAGGCGGAATACGTTGCCGCTGGTAGTTGTTGTGCTCAAATTCTGTGGATTAAGCAACAACTACTAGATTTCAATCTTAAACTTGAACGTATTCCTATCCTATGTGACAACACTAGCGCTATTAACCTTACCAAAAATCCCGTATTACACTCTCGCACTAAACATATAGAAATTCGACACCATTTTCTTAGGGACCATGTTGAGAAAGGTGATGTTGTATTTGAACACGTTGACACTAAAAACCAACTAGCGGACATTTTCACAAAGCCGCTAGCAACGGAACCTTTCTTTCATATCCGCCGAGAACTTGGCATCCTCGACATTTCGGAACGGGAATAATATTTGCTGATGTTATCTTATTTCATTCAAATAATCATGCTGTTGTACTTCTAACAATTTGATATTCGTGTAAGTACAAGTATGTTGTTTATCAAGCTACTCCGGCATTAAGGTGATATTGTTCCATTTCTCTCTCTCTCTCTCTAATAACTCTCATGATCAACAATTGTATCGTTTGACCTATGTTGCATATGTATGACACTTTTTTTTGTATGATAAATTGTTTGGATGCAAATTTTTTTGTGGCATTTTAGGTAGGCATCAAATATGGCTTGATATGTGACATTAAGTGCAAATCTGCATTTGTGCATCCGAACTGAGCTACACACCAAATCTGAACAGTTCAACTCTTTTTCAACAAGAATGACTGAAAGATTTGCAGCTTTCACAACTGCCCATGGATACCAAGAAACAGCCGTCTCTCGCAGCATCAATCGCCTGAATCAAGCAGTGGATTACCTCACTGATATGGCTGATCCATATCGTTATCCGTCTTCCTTTGATATGGGCAAGGGACAAGGATATTAGTCATTTGTTTTTGCATTTGCTCATTCTCCATGTTGTTTTTGTTATCATGTTCTGTTTTATCTCTCCTAAGTGCACACTAATGTTTGTTTTACAGTCTTGATTCCTATAAAATGTTATGACTTATGTGTCCTTAATTTGGTTTAATCTATTTTTAATATTTTGCTCATTGTCAATATTTTGTGCGGATATTGGTATATGATTACTTATAACCTGTTGAGTATTTTGTTAATTGTTAATATGCCAAAACTTTACCTTTCTCCATCTCTTTTTGATGTTGTCAAAGGGGGAGAAAAGACAAGTAGATTGTAGACCACAACAGCTATGACTGTAAAAGAAAGGGGGAGCTTACTACTATGTTAAAGATATCGCATGTTGTGTTCACCAAGCTTCGCATAGGTTTGTCATCATCAAAAAGGGGGAGAATGTGAGGGAAAACTGTCTCACAACATACGTTCTCAAGTTTCGATGATGACAAAGTACAACCTCGGATGAATCAGAGTCGTCATGCATACTTACGATGATGACAAAGTACAACCTCAGATGAATCAGAATCGTCATGCAATACTTAACATATTACATCCTTCCTATATCCTTTTAAATCATCATATTTCATTGGCAATATATGTGACTAATGTTTGGTCGTGACAAGATGCACGAAACAACAAACATATCAATTTTTGCAGGTTTTGTAGCTATGAGTCAACCATACCGTCAGCACACAATTTCATTCAGTTCACACGGGTCAGCGCATGAAGGTCATGCGTCGACCGTTAACTTGGCGCATGCAGGTTTAAGAATCTCACGGGTCAGCGCATGAAGATCATGCGTCGACCGCTGACTCGGCGCATGACAGTTTGAGTGTCACACGGCTCAGCGCACGCCGACCCTATGGTCGACCGTTCGCGCGCAGAAACAGAAATTCTGCTATGTTTCATTGATCTGTCAACTGTCTGTTTTGTATATTACTATAAATAGCTGTCTTTTCAATTTTAACAAAAGAACATTTTTGAAAGCATTGTGAGAAAGTGTTCAGGTCAAGAAACGTGAAAGAGGTGCATCAGTGTTCTTCATCTTCATCGTTCAATCAACTCACAAATCCTCAAATTACAGATAATCAATTTTTTGCTGCGGTTTGTGGTTTGCTCGACGGTGATAAGGTTCGAACGCGTGATTGAAGATCCGGTTCGAGTGGAAGCTGGTGCAGGTGTTTCTTGGGAGAAAACCTTTGAGGTTTTACCTATCAAGACTACAGGTTTTGAAGGCTTTTGTTACGGAATCGTCGGTTCAACAATCAAGCGAGTGCGAAGGTGATTGATTAGCGGAAGGTTGATCAATCTAGTAGCTAGGGCGTTGAAAGGTTGAAGACGTTCCGGGTTCAATTTGGGTGTGTCTAAGATCAGCCGTGCCGAAGGTTTGATCAACGGAAGAGTTGTCAATAAGGTGGCTGCAATCGGAGGTCATTCACATCAAATTGGAGGACTTGATTCATCTTGAATCAAGGGGCAAGAAGTGGTAGAAATTATCAGCAACATTAAGATTGTTTGTATCAATTGTCTATCGATTCTTGTGTATAACTGTTCTACCAAACAGGTGATATCTATTCAATACATATCTCAATTCTCATTGTAGAATTGAGGGCAGACGTACCCCAACGCGAGGACGACTGGGGGAACTGCCTCATCAAATCTTGTGTTCCTTTATTTTCTGCATTTTCAATTACAGCTTAAAAATTAAGTGATTCTAGAATAAGTGATTTTGTCAAATTGTAGTATTGATTGAGTGAGTTGGTGAAACACTGTTTTTTAACTACTAAGTACAATAGAAATACTGTACTAAGGCTTTTTCAATCACTCATTCAACACAAATATCATTTAAGGTATTTGTGCACACCAACTGTTCGACAAAAGTGCTGAACTAAAATTGCCTTAATTTTGCTGCTAGTTTTGTGCACACCAACTGTTCGACAAAAGTGCTGAACTAAAATTGCCTTAATTTTGCTGCTAGTTTTGGTGTAATTTTTGATCATTGGAATAAGGAAATAGTACGAGTGAATCACATCTGAGTTTTGCATAAAAGTGTGTAGTGATTTACTATCCGTTATCGTCTTAAATTCATCAGCTTGACGCATATCCGGCTCTCCAATAGTTGTTCGTTTTAGACTATATTTTCCAAGGCCGCTTCCGCATTTGAAAACAATTTTGAAAACCAATTTTATTGGTAGCGCCACTCAAATTTTTAAAAGGGATCTATTCAACCCCCCCTTCTAGATCCGTGCCTTAGTCTAACAGCAGGTACTCCTCAACAAAGTGACTTAGCTAAGAGATTCAATCGAATAATCCATAAAAGGGTTAGATGCATATTGGTTAGTGCTGGATTGAAGGTGTTTTAGACGGAGGCTGTTTCGACAGTAGCTTATATGATAGATAGATGTCCCTCGACTGCCTTAGAAATGAAGACATCTGAAGAAGTTTGGTTGGGTTAACCACCTGATCTCGACAAACTGAGAGTATTTGGCTGTTTAGCCTATGCTCACATTAGGCAAGACAAGGTCAAACCTAGAGCTCTGAGATGCATGTTCTTTGGATATCACGAGGGAGTAAAAGGTTATAGGTTGTGGTGCATAGAACTAGGTCACAGAAGATGTATCAAAAGTCGTGATATAATTTTCAATGAAGTCGAGATGGCATTCAAAAAAACTGGTGATGCTAGTCGAAGTGCATAAATCTCTGAAGAGGAGCTGGAACATGTAGAGATTCCCATTGAGGTGGAACATAGTGATCCTGAAGTGCATAACCCAGATGAAGTTGAAGAAGAAGAGCAAGATTCTGAAGAAACTGAGAAAACTGTCGCTGACTACCTATTGGCAAGAGATAGGTCGAGAAGAGTCGTCAAGCCACCTCAGAGACTTGGTTATGCAGATTTTTTTAGCTTTTGCCTTAATCTATGCAAGTTAGGTACTTGAGGAAGAACCTAAATATTACAAGGAAGCTATGAGGAGTCAAAATCAGATTGAATGGCAAAAAGCCATGGATGACGAGATAAAATCTCTTCATGATAATAACACATGGGAGCTGATTGAGAAACCTGCAGAAGCAAGGTTAGTCAGTTGTAAGTGGATTTTCAAGTTCAATGAAGGAATAAGAGGAATGATGTCGAAGCGCTTTAAGGAAATGCTGGTTGCTATGGGGTTCACTTAGAAAGAAGGTGTCGACTTCAATGATGTTTTCTCACCCGTTGTAAAGCATAGATCCATTTGAATGTTGTTAGCCATAGTGGCGAAGTTCAACTTGGAACTTGAGCAAATGAATGTGAAGACAACATTTATGTATGGTGACCTAGACGAAACAATCATAATGTGTCAACCTGAAGGGTATGCAGAAAAGGACAAGGAAGTTATGTGTGCAAGCTGAATAGGTCTTTGTATGGACTGAAACAATCTCCTCAACAGTGGAACAAGAGATTCGACAAGTTCATGGAACACATTGATTTCACTAGGAGTCAGTTCGACCACTGTGTTTACTTCAAATTTTGACATGGAAACTCACTTGTTATTTTGTTGCTTTATGTGGATGATATCCTCATAGGTAGCAACAATGTCAAGGATGTAATGGAGGTGAAGGTTGAACTCAACGAGGAGTTCAAAATGAAGGATCTGAGAGCTGCCACCAGGATTCTTGGGATTGACATCTGGAGAGATAGAAAGCAATCAAAGTTGTGCTTATCTCAAGAGACATACCTACGGAAGCTTCTCGACAAGTTTGGTATGTCGAATTCAAAGCCTATTGTGACTCTAACAAATCCTAAGTTTAAGCTTAGTACTACTCAAGTCCAAGCACTGAAGCTGAAAGAATCTATATGAGTAGCATTTTATATACTAGTGTAGTAGGCTCTTTGATGTATGTTATGGTTTGTACGAGGCCAGACATAACGTATGGTGTGAGCCTTGTTAGCAGGTATATAACCAATCTTGGAAAGGCGCACTGGAAAATTGTAAAGTGGATTCTCATGTACATAAATGAGTCTCTGAAAAGAGTATTGGTTTATGGTGGAGCCTGTGGTGATGACAGCAAAGTCGAAATTAAAGGGTTTGTCGACTCTGATTATGTAGGTCGTATGGATTCCAGAAAGTCTATTTCTGGATATGTGTTTACTATGTTCGGTACAACAATCAGTTAGAAAGAAACGCTTCAGAAGGTTGTTGCCTTATCAACCACTGAAGCAAAATATATTTCCCTCACTGAAGCTGTGAAAGAAGCATTGTGGCTTGAAGGTTTTGCAAAGAAGTTGAAACTTTAAGGTCGAAGTATCATTGTTAAATGTGATAGTCAAAGTGCAATACACCTGTCGAAGAACTCAATTTATCATGAGAGAACCAAGCACATTGATGTGAGGTTGCATTTCGTCAAAGAGATAATCGAGCGTGGTGAAGTCCAAGTGCTGAAGGTTTTGACAAATGACAATGATGCTGATATGATCACCAAGACGTTGTCAAGTTGCAAGTTTTTCCACTGTATGCAGTTGATAAAGCTGCATGATGAAAGCTAGTTTATTCTCTGTTGCTGTAGAGTTAGATCCAAGGTGTAGATTTGTGAGATTTTGCGTCGAACTCTAGCTCTGCCGAGGAGTAGCTTTCATGTGTTTCGACAGGAGACAAGCATGAAGTCGAAGTTGGGTCGCATGCTGATGTCGAAGGGTTACATACTGTAGTCGAAGTTAGTTCTAGTATATATATATATATATATATATATATATATATATATATATATATATATATATATATATATATATATATATATATATATATATATATATATATATATATATATATATATATATATATATATATATATATATATATATATATATATATATATATATATATATATATATATATATATATATATATATATATATATATATATATATATAGCTTGTATTGTAAGTTAGCTAGTTAGTCTATAAATAGGTTAGATCATTCAGTTTGTTGAGTGGAGCCAATTGTGTTATTAATTTGTAATCATTTGTAAACCATAAATGAGAAAGTGAATAGTACAACAATCTGCCTTAATCCTTCTTCTTTCTTCTTTCTCTTTTTGTTCTATCCAGTTTTATTGTTCACCCAAGAACTCCGTTACTCAATCTTTATTTGTTGAAATATATCATTTGTGATCACAACATGATCAAAATTGTGTTAGTGTTTTGTTTTAATATTTAAACAATGTACATGTAATGTAACAAAGTTATTGGAAGCAAATTTCAAATTTCTCACATTTTTTAAAAGTCTAAATCAAATTTCAGTGTTCGATATATATATATATATATATATATATATATATATATATATATATATATATATATATATATATATATATATATATATATATATATATATATATATATATATATATATATATATATATATATATATATATATATATATATATATATATATATATATATATATATATATATATATATATATATATTTCTCACATTTTTTAAAAGTCTAAATCAAATTTCAGTGTTAGATATATATATATATATATATATATATATATATATATATATATATATATATATATATATATATATATATATATATATATATATATATATATATATATATATATATATATATATATATATATATATATATATATATATATATTTCTAAAGATTTATTTATTTTTATATTTTGAATTAAGACTTTAATGGTAGTTGATTTTGATAAACATTTTGAAATTAGAATTGTAACAACAGATCTTTGTGATGCATGTTGTTCCAAAACAGATAGAATGGTTATGTAAGGTGTGAGTGAGTAATAACGGAAATCAATTTTTCTTTTCCGGAAGTTATGCTATTTATACGGTGGGTGAAATTGGGCATAAGAAAGTAAAAATTAAATCTTTTCTTTTCTATATGAACAATATTTCTAAAAGTGGGTTATGAATTTCATATCAGTTCTCATTTTAACCTGTTTTAAAACAACTGAATTAAATTTAGTTTAAAAAATAAACAATAATTTATTAAAATGATTTTTATTAAATTAACTTTTAAGTTAATATCAATTATTCAATCTATAACATAAGAAATGTGACTTGCTTGTGAGTAGGGGTGTGTAGGTTTGGTTTGGATCTTAAAATCATTTATATAAAATCGGTTTATTTTTTTAAAACCGGTTTATAGTAGATTGGTTTAGTTTCAAACCGACTTTTATAAAAAAAAATAATTTTTTTAAAAATCAGTTTTAAACCGATTTTTCTCAAAATCAGATTTTTATTTTCTTTAAAGAAATCAATTTTAAAATCAATTTTATAAAAAAAAAATCAATTTTAAAATCAATTTTAAAAAAAAAAATTAATTTTATTGCAAACTATCAAATAATTGATAAACCACCTGAAACATTTTAATTCTATACTTTGTATTAAGAAATGAAAATATTCAAGCATGAGTATTTGACAGTACAAAAAAATTGATTATTACATGTATGAAAAATCTATATAGAAAATTAAACATGAATACAGTCAAAGTAATAAGACAACAATCATTAAAACCATGTTAGTCTAGGATTTCCAAATCCACCAAATTATTATTACAAAGACAGGAACTGCAACACCGATGCTGAGAGCAGTGAACACTGCAAGAGACATTTTCAACCCCTAATACTTTATCTGGTCCAAGTTGTACATGTGATATGAATGCCATATCCACCTCCCATCCTCTTCACACCAGTTGAATGAAAATTTCTACTCACTGTCACACACTAAGGGTAATAAAGGGGAAAACTTAATCAATAATAGAACCAATCCATTTTTATGGTTATGGTTTATAAACCAAACCACTTGTTCTAAACTGGTTTAAAACCCGTTCTAAATGGATTTTGATTTTAACTCAAATTATTTAGTTAAATTTAATTTTTTTTAAAAATTATATCAATTTTTAAATTTAAATACTTAGATTTTAATATATTTTTATTTGAAAATAAATATAATTTTTTTTAAAAAAATCTAAAAATTAAAAAAATTAAAAATTAAAATTCTAAAATAATTTTTTTTAGCAAATTATATGGACTTAAAATGATAACTAATATTTATAATACATATATTTGTATATTTCAAAACCTCTATCTATTGGTGGAGAAATCTATGATATTTATAATTATTTTTTCATAAAGCTTTAATGAACTTCGAGATTTATAAATGAAAACTAGAGTCAAATCCAACAAGTCAAGTTTTGGTATATTTTCTTGCACATGCCAAATCAAACTCGATGCACTAAAATCTATATAATTAATTACTGAAAGTTCATATAATTAACTGATAAAAGTCCATATAATTTGTGAAGTATTAGTACACCATTTTGAAAGTGAGAAAAATACTTAGAAGGAGGGGTTGAATAAGAGTTTTAAGAAATATGACAATAAAAACAACTCAAGATTTTTATCCTGATTCGTTGAACTCAACTACTCCAGTCCACCTTATCAAAGATGATTTGCCTTTCTCTGCAAGGACTTAATCCACTATTGATCAACTAATTACAATAGAAAGCACTAAGAATAACTTTCTTAGTCTTCTCAAGAACTACTGACCACACCTTGGTCTTCTTAAGGAACTTCTTACAAATTAATGTAAACTAACAAGTGTTTGAATGCTTCTAATAAGCTGTATCACAACTGTGATGTATACACTTAAGATTAAGTACAACAAAAACTATATGATTTTATGAGAGATCAAATGAATAAGATCTTTGTGAGATTTTCTCTTTGATGAATCAAGCGTGTATTTCTTTCTGAGTGAACTAGCAATGAGAAAATGGTGAGTAGTGAATTAGCAGCGTCAAAATATTGTAGAAGTACTCCTTTTATAGTTTTTCCAAATTGCTTTGAGTGATGTGCAGCTGTATATAATATTAATTTTGTAAGACTTTTCATCACCAAAAGTATGGACAGAGATATGCTTTCTGCAGGAAAGGTATGGTTGTAGAAGCCTTGGGATTTGCACCACGTCACTTCTTTGGACAAAATAGTCGTTGGTTACTTTGGAAGTAGCACCACGTCCAATCAAGTTTACAGCTTCTTCAACAAGCTTCCTTCAGGATGAAGTCTTCATAATCTGCACTTCAGAACTTGTAGCAAGCTTAAAAGGTATGAAATGCTTTAAGATGATCAGAGCTTAAGATGAATGAGAAATTCAGAGCCTTGATAGATGATCAGATCTTAATGTATCAGAGTCTCAATCTTGATCAGAGTCTTCATCAGAGTATGCAGCAGTATGTGCTAAGAGCGTGAATATTAATGATAAGAGTCTGATTATCAAAGCCTTTAACTTTTGTACACTTCTTTCATTAACGCTTCAGATTCTTCTGGCAGCGCTTCAGAATCTTCTGATAGTCTTGCATCTGATGCTTCAGAGCCTTGCATAGTTTCTTTGTACTTATGCATTTTGCTTCTTTAAGAGTTTTCAATTTTATACCTGAAACAATAATACTTGAACAAATTTTAGAGTGTATATTTTCTTACTACAAAATTCCATAAAATTTATCATCAAAACATAGAGATATAAGAAACACCAATCTGTGTTCTAACACATTTTAGGTAGTTAGAGAATTTGTAAACAATTATTTATTTATTTATTTTGAAATACAAAATTTTGAATCTTTTGGTTTAAAATATAAAATTAGTTTATAACGTGTATATGATAAAATATGAAAAGAGACAAAAACATATTAATTAACAAATAATGAAATTTGGATAACCAATGGATAAATCAAATGAAAATCGGTTTATATTTGCATAACAAAATAGATAGCCAAATTTATATTTTAGCATTTGATTTGGATTTTTAAAAGTGAAACAATTTGAATACAAATTTGTTTAACAATAACCGGTTTTTTTGCACACCCCTAGTTGGAGTCCCACATAAATTATAAATATAGATAGTTGAACATTTATAATAGGAAGAATTCATACACTTATCACCTTAAGATTTTAGGTGAATACATAATGTATTTCACTTACAAATACTCAACTATCCACATTTATAATTAATGTAGAACACCTACTTATACTTGAATATATTATTCTAAACAATTTTCACTTTCTTATTTCTTAGGAAATGAATCTTATTTATAATTTCAGCTTTTCTATCACATTTTAAATATTTATTATTATATTTTATTATAACTTTTTAAAATTGTTTTTTAATATTATCATTAAAATATAAATTTGTAAATTTCCTTTTTATTTATTATTACATATAAAATTAATTATTTTATTTAAATGATGTGAAATAGTAAAATATTATATTTTAGAACGAGAGAGTATCATTTGGAAATAGATCCTCTCCTCCTTCCTCTCTTATGTTTTTTTTATCCAACTTCTCAATTTTAGCCATTCACATATTAATTAATGCTGTTGACTGTTTGTGGTAGATTGAAATGAATGGTTGTAATTGAACAGAACCAGTTAACCACTGCACAGGATCCACATTCGTGTTATTTAGATTGAATTCAAAACATCTAAATTTTATTTTTCAAAATTATATAAAAAATTAAATTTAAATTATTTAATAATAATTAATTAGTCAAGATTACATTAATCTATGACGAGTTTGAGTTTTATGAGTCTATGAAAATATTCTACAAGTAGTAATAAATAAGTGTTACTGATGAGTCATCATGAAGAGTAAGTATTCACATTGAGTCAAACATTTACCTAATGTAACACCCTAAATCCTGCATAAAATTTTAACGCATACTTTTAATAAACATTATGATCACATAGTCACTCACATCAAACCTATTTTGTTTCGTAACACGAATTACAAAATATCACATAAAACCTGTCATCACATGTTCACCTTCACTTAAGGTATCATCGCAGCGAAATCATTATGAAATAAATTAAACATAATAATTGCAACTCAGGACGTTAAGTCTCATAACTTCAACCTCATAACGTTAACTCAAGAGTCGTGATATTCAACTCATCAAACATAAATAACAACTACAACAAAATAAAAGAAGTTATATCAAAGGTTCCCAACCCGATGTTACATTGATCAGAGCAAGACCCTACTAAAGAAAATGACAAACTATTGGAAGACACTCCAAGAGCTACCTTCTAATTACTTTATCAATGCTACTCTTGAGTATCTGCACGATGCGCATGTAAAGACAACATTCAAGCAGAAGGGGTGAGAATTCATTTCAATAATAAATGACACATAAATAATCAGAGTAGACTAAATGCAATACAATTCAAACCAATTCCACTATATCACCCAACACATGTATTCAAGTTTCACCTACTTCACAATAATACACAATTAATATGCAAATGTGACTCTCAACAACATCACAGACTCATATGCATGTGATTTCGATCTCAACAATGGTTCCAAATACGAACCGGGTCCCAATCAGCTGCGAACCCATGAGCTTCACTCAGAAAATCCCGAGCCCCACACCGAGCTCCAAGCCACAACATCAAGCTTGAGACAATTACCGGTCACCAACATTGAAACCTATAATCGTCTCTTTTACAATAATGACAACTCATGATGCATAAATGAATAATGTATGCATCATCACAACAACTCAACAACACAAACGATATCACATCAACCGCATAATTTCATGTACAACATCAATAAGATAGTTTCACATCAAAAGTACACATCTCAACTCAACATGTTGCATTATAAGTATAACCATTCATTTCATGATCTCATCAACATTACCACAACAATTCATCAACCAAACATATAAACCAATACATTTATCGATATAGTAGGCATATGAATAATAATCAAACATTTCACCAATCACTATCACGTTATAGGTCTAAGAGTTACCTTTTAAACGCTTCAAACAACACATCATTTGGGTATACGGATAACAAATCCTGGCCAAAATCGCCGAACAATGCAAAACAACATTCTGGCAGTTATGCGTCGACACATAACATCTACAGGTCGACTCATGACCTGCACAGGTCGGCACATAACATCTACATGTCGGCTCATGTACTTCATTTCTAAAGCCTATAATATTCTGTTAGATGTGCTGATTGCATATGTCAACCCATGACCTATACAGGTCGGCACATGACCTTTATCGATCGACACATAATGTGAAAATTTCCCACAAATCAGTTTTTAAGCCATCCGAACACTCCCTCATGTGCCAAAAACTTATGCTACGAAAGTTCATCAAATAAATCCAATTTCTCATGGTTATAACTTCATAATTCATCATCTAATCCATAGTTTTCATGAATCAACATCATATTAGAACACATTATCATACTCATCATCTCTAAATCAACAATAACACAATCAAGGTCAAAACCTTCAAACATCAATCAATGGCATAACATCATCAGTAACATCAAAATAAAACATAAGCTTACATAGGGTACGTAAATTTTACACCAATTTCACCATACAATCAACAATTATAACACAACATCAAAATTGAGATTTAAAACACCTAATGCTAAGGAGGTTAAGGGTTCCTCCATTCTACCCTTTCATCACACCCCTTATTATTGAAATAATTCCCCACCCTTCCCTTGGTTCTCCTAGCAGCAAAAGCACCTTTGATCCTTAAAGTTCTTCCTTAACCTCAAGCCTTTGCTCTCCCTCCTTACCTCTTTTACTTCAACTCTCCAAAATACGTATTGTAACCTCTATCCCCTCACCATTCTTCTTTTTTAATCCAAAAACCTAATTCCCTCGTTCGGCTATTCCCATCTTACCCTCAATATTTTTTTTATAATGCCTACCTTGCCTTCACTTACTCAACATAAGTCTAATATTGCCCTCAAAATTTCTACACACGCCCTTTTTCTTATTATTTAATTATCTAAAATAACTCTAAATTATTCTAGATTAATCTTACGGTCACAATCCCTTAATTATTCGCTCATCTCAAGGACACATACCCCATCAACATCCAATAATATAATAATCATAAAAATACATAATTCTAACAAAATACATAATTAAATCAAAATGTCTCATATAAAATAAATTACTAAAATTGAGGTGTTACACCTAAATGTCAAAGACTCACCCAAACAAGTGAGAAAGACACCGCATATTCACAAAAATTTTTAAGGTGATAGGTATATGTGTCATCTTACTTATAAAGTGCCTAACCTCCACGTTTCTTAGCAATGTAGAACTTTAAACTCACATTTATTTCTCAACACAACTCAAACTTTTTTTCAATAGTAACTTCATTTAACAATTAGTTGACTAAAATTTTGTTTAAAAGTTTAAAAGGGAAAAGATAGAACTATGCAAAAAAATAGAAAGGTGAATTGCATATTTTAAAAGAATTTGAAGGGAAAAGACATTACATGATTTTACTTTTCCATAATACAAAATTTTTTAGTTTGAAAAAACTCAAAATATATTGGAGAGTTTTATTGGAGGAGAGTTTTTTATAATTTAAATTAATTCTTTAAATATAATTTTTTTAAAATTAAAAAATATTAATAATAAATAATCATTTATTATTCTATGCAAAGTTCTATCTTAAAAAATGTGTTTTATTCTTCTATATTTTCTTTTACATCTAATAGTTTTCTCTCCTCAAAACACTTCTATTTTTTGATTTTTTTAAATAATCAATTGTTTTAATAAAATTTCACAAAATAATCAACTTTTTCCATAAATTTTTAAAGTATCTATGTTTCAAATAAAAAAAACAATTATAACGAAGAAAACTAGGCAATCCAATCGGCGACAGGTAAGGGTGTTTGTGGTGCAGTTTGGATCGATTTTGAGATAAAAATTTATCAAATTAAAAAAAAGATATTCGCGGTTCGGTTCGATTTTAAATGATTGAGTAAAAAAAAATACTATATAATCCGATCCGATCCAATTTTATGAGATTTGATTTGGATCGATTTTTGGATATTCAAATTACTAATTATACTTTTTATTAAGATTATAAAAATGTTAATAAATAGTAAATTTAATTTCATATATATATATATATATATATATATATATATATATATATATATATATATATATATATATATATATATATATATATATATATATATATATATATATATATATATATATATATATATATATATATATATATATATATCAATGCAAAAATGCATTGTTGACATCTAATTGGCAAATGAACCAATTGATAATAGTTGTTAATATAATTGATAAGTCCAAACTTTTGAGATTGACATTAATTTTGGTAAAACTAACTTGACAGCAAGATGTTCTAACATGAAGAACAAGATGTTGGACAAAATGTCATATCATGTTGATTCGACATCTTTGTCGGTTACTTTGCAGTTTTGATCTTGCTAATTTATTTCCAGATTTCAGAATATTGAGAGGTGATTTATTTATCCAAGGTGGCGTTCAAGATTGAGGAATTAGGGATTCTGTTTGAATTTGAAGATGTTGTTTTCTAAGTGTGGTGAATTTTTAGGAAACTTTGGATTGAAGAAACTATTCTTGAGGAGAATAAGTTGCAGATTCTGTGTAATAAAATTGCAGCATTTTTGAAGCCCAAATCTAGTCTAGTTTATGGTTATAAATAGGATGGATTTAACCTAATCAAAGTGTAAAAAATACATGTTGCTTAGTGAGTTAGGATTTGTGTATTTGTGAGCCTATCTTGTATCGTATTGATACATAGCTGGACTATTTGCATTGAGTTGTAATTTCTTTCATTATTGTGATTGAAAGGGAATTGAGAAGGGTCTCATACCTAGGAGAGTCTAAGGTAGAAATTAAGCACAGGTAGTGATTAAGTGATAAGTTGTAAACATGAGGTTGTTTAGATTAGAATTAATACTATCTAGTGGATTTCATTCCTGGCTTGGTAGCCCCTAGATGTAGGTGTTGTTATTCACCAAACTGGGTTAAAAATTATTGTGTGTTTGTTTACTTTCTGCAATTTTTATTGTGTTCCTTCTTGTCATTATGTTTAAAGCAGAGATCAAGTGTCTTGACATCTCTTAGGATATATAAGATCGCATACCATAATTTTAATTGGTATCAGAACAGGCATCATGCTTTGTATCTAGGTGTGATTTAGGGAAGTTACTTTCTGGTGCAATTGACAAGGAATGAGGAATATTGAACAGACCACCCATCCTTGATGGATCTAATTATGAATATTGGAAAGTGCGCATGGTGGCCTTTATTAAGTCCATGGATGGTAAAGCTTGGAAATCTATGGTCAAAGGATGAGATCCACCAAATGCTAAAGATAAGGAAGGCAAGATTACTGATATGATAAAGCCTGAGGAAGACTGGGATGATGAAGATGACAAATTAATTTAGGGTAATTCCAAAGCATTGAATGCCTTATTCAATGGAGTGGACAATAACATCTTCAGATTAATAAAGAATTATACTGTTGCTAAAGATTCTTGGGAGATTTTGAAGACTGCTCATGAAGGAACCTATAAAGTAAAATCATCAAGACTTGAACTTTTTACAACCAAGTTTGAGAACTTGAAGATGAAGGAGGATGAAAGTATTGAAGAATTTCACAAGAACATTGTTGATATAGCCAATAATTCAAGTGATCTAGGATAAAAGATTCCAGAAGCTAAGTTGGTCCAAAAAATCCTAAGATCTCTTCCAAAGAAATTTGACATGAAGGTGACTGCCATTAAAGAAGCCCAAGACATAAACACCATGAAGGTGGATGAACTCATGGGATCTCTTCAGAATTTTAAATTGGCAATCAGTGAGAAATCTGAAAAGAAGAAAAACATAACCTTGGTGTCTAATTAAGGTGAGTGTGAAAAAAATTCCAAGGAAGAACTGTCTAAGGCTGTTGTGCTACTTGGAAAACAATACAACCAATTGTTAAAGAAGGATGGACGGGGAGTCAAGATCAAATGTCAAGACTCAATCATCCGACATTAACAAAAGGAAGGATTTTGGAAGAAGGTCCAAAACTGAAGAGAAAGCTAACAAAGGCAAAGGAATCTAATGCTATGAATGCGAAGGATTTAGACACATTAAATCTGAGTCTCCTACCTTTCTCAAGAAGGAGAAGAAAGGCTTGTCTATATCTTGGTCTGAAGATGATTTCTCAAGTGAAGGAAAATTTGCTAAACAGGTTTCTGCTCTTACTGGAGTATTTGATTATGATGAAGAATAAGATGTTGGAGAACTCACGTTTGATGAACTGGCTAGCTCATACAAGGAGCTGTGCATCAGAAGTGAAAAAGTATGTCAACTGGGAGAGGATCAAAATTATGTTATTGTTTGACTTGAGGCTGAAAGATTAAAGCACTTGGATATCATCTCTAACCTGAAGAAGGAAGTTGTATAACTTAACTTTAAACTTGACAATATGACTAAAACTGTAAGAATGCTCAATAACAATTCTGATGTGCTTGAGGATATTCTTCAAGTTGGGAGTAATGCTGGAGATATCAAAGGGCTTGGTTATAATGATCAAGTTGTGATGAATAAAGGAAAAGAGATAACATTGAATTCCGCTCATCCCAAAAGAAAGCAGAATCGAAAGATGTTAAGAAAGATGTCCCAACATCAATAAAGACATTAGAAGAATTCCTCAGGGAGCAAGAAGCAAGACTGGAAATGTCATCATTGTGGTAAATTTGGTCACATAAAACCTTACTGCTACAAGTTACATGGCTATCCCAAATCTGCTTCACAACCCATAAAGATGTAGGTTGTTGGTAAAGCAGAAAAGAAGTGGACTCCCAAGAATGGCACTGCTGCTCTCATAGCTCATACCTCTTTAAGAGTTTCTGCTAGAGAGGGGTGGTATTTTGATAGTGGTTGTTCTAGACACATGACTGGTGTCAAGAAATTTTTGGTGGATATTGAATCACATGCCACTAGCTATGTCACTTTTGGAGATGGATCCAAAGGTGAAATAATGGGTGTTGGGAAGCTAGACTATACTGGGCAGCCTAGTCTTAATAATGTGTTTCTTGTCAGAGGACTGACTGCAAATTTGATAAGTATCAGTCAACTCTGTGACCAAGGTCTCAAGGTTAACTTTACTAAATTTGAGTGTTTGGTAACAAATGATAAAGATGGAGTTATTATGAACAGAGCCTATATTTAAGAACAATTTCTATGTGTGGATTCCTTTAGATACAAAGTGTTCATTCATATGCTTGATGTCATAAGGAGATGAAGTGAAGCATCAGAAATTTGGTCATCTATAAAAGATGAAGAAAGTCTTGTCAAATGCAGTAGCCAGAGATACCCCTAATTTGAAGATTGTTGGAGGAAGAATCAGTGGTGAATGTCAGATTGGGAAGCAAACCAAGATGTCACACAAGAAGCTACAACATCTGACTACTTCAAGGATTCTGGTTCTACTTCATAGGGACTTGATGATACCTATTGTTCGCACGTAGTTTTCGCGCGAACAACCTCTGACCTCTTAACACAGGTTTACTTGTGGGACCGGCCAAACAAGTCCCAGAATTATCTGGTCGAGTCTATGCAACGGTGGTAGAATGGTTTTGTTTAGAATAAATTGGAAACAAACTTGAATAAATATGTTATATCAAATGAAGGACAAATAAATTAAACGAGTAAAAGAGAATAATTATCTTAAAGTTTGGTAATGTAAATTGATTTTAAAAGGAAATGTAGACGCGATCATACATTTTGCAGGAATGAACTCCTTTACAATGTTACAAAATGCGCCCTCTAAAATGAAAATGGGAATTGCATTAAATAGGAAAAGAAAATAACTGCTATATTGATCTTGGTGGCGCCACGTGTTCCTCCACCACTTTTGTAACTTCTCCACATTCTTAGCTTTTCAAAATTTCCTCTCGCTCAAAAGTTCTCAAACTTCGTGTCAATTTCCTTGGCCACCAGTCGACACTTTAGACGGAATCCTCTTGAGTCGACTTACAACCTTCTTCTGTTGGCGTCGACTTACCTCGTTTCCTTCACCACCTTTCCTAGACTGTTGACCCACAAGTCAGCTTTTATGCCAATTTTTCCAGTTGAAATTCTTCCAGCCAACAAGATACCCCCTCAAAAATCCAGTTTCGACCGAGCACTGTGTCGACCGAGAAATTTGGAATTTTGGTTTCCTATGAGGTTTCGACTGCACCTTGGTTCTGACCCAGCAATACCATCATTTTCTTTCTGTCGAGTCAGCCACGCGTCACCCACAGTTGGACGTAATAATGGCGCCTTTCTGCACCACGATATCCAAGAAAACTAATCATGCCTAGTCGCATCTACGTTATGGGTCTTTAACCCACTCCCACTCTTCCTTTTCAACTGCATGCAACTTGCCTATAAATAACTCTTGCCCATATTTGGTTTTCTTTTCTAAATTATCTCACACTTCCCTTTCCTTCAAGTTTTCGCTCCCAAAATTCCTTTAACCTTCTCTTTCAATAGCTTCCTCAACCACTTCCATTACTCATACCACCAGAAACAACCCCATCATTTTTATTCTCTCTGAAGTCGAATCCTTCAGGCCTCTTCTGAATCCAACGTCTGCTAATAACACGGTGATAGAGACCTGGCAATGCCAGATGGTTATACCCTTCGCGGTGGCTGAGAAGTTTCATGCTTTCCATGGGCTATACCCTGATACAAAACCCAGCCATGAGGAACTTCAAGCATTTTTCCCTTGCTACCTTCCCACCATTCCCCCAGCTTTTCAGAAAGGTGGCGTCATTGACCTCAAGTTTATGGCGCCAAAGGCTCGCGTTTTCAGGTCGATGCCTACTCCAAACAACAAATATTACATCTCCTGGCTTAATAATGTCCAAGGAAAGCGTTAGGAATAATGGAAGACAACTGGCATCTTCGACGCCATTCAACTCTCCAAGAATGCTCATAGGGTTAACCCTTGCCTACTACTAGCGTCGATGTATTTCTAGGAGAGGTCGACCAACACATTAAATTTCCCCTGTGGTATATTGATGACGACCCTTTTCGACGTGGTGGCCATCACAGGTCTTTCTCCTCTGGGCGAAACCTTTGATCTGACCCTAGAAACGGACGCCACCTTCGACTTCGAACGTGCCAGTTTTTAGAACTACATAGAGGACCATCGCGATAAATATTCCTACGTATTGTCGAATGAAGAACACATCACCTTCCTTACTCTTTGACTGTCCTACTACCTTTTCTGTCCTGGCTCTATACAAATAACCAAAAGTTATATCAACCTAGCGATCTAAATACATGAGGGTCGACAAGTATCATTGGGTAAGCTTCTGCTATCCTCTCTTTATCATTCTCTTGGTCTATCGACCTTGAGAATAAAATTCCTTCACGAGACCACCAAAGCCTTGAATGTTTTAGGGCCTATGTGGTTGTTACAACATTGGCTCAACGCCACATTCGAGCACCAACTGGGTTACCCCGTATCTGCAATAATGCAGCATCTGAATGAAGAACGTCCTATAGAAGGCGTTCGACTTGCCTTGATGACTACTCAAGAAACTCCCAAAAAAACCCTCTTCATGAAATATCTCAACATGTTTGCAGAAGCAACTTCCTTCGTCCCTGGCATGGCTCCCTTTGTGCATCGACGATTTGGTCTGTCATGGTTCAAAAATCCATTCCCTAGCGCTTCCCCAAAAATGGCAGCAGTGTCGAATTCTATATGGAGGGTGTTTCTAACTCCCACCATGTTATCGTTTCGAATTGAGACGGGGAACATAGGTTATGGGTTTATGAACTACCAACCCAACTTGGTGGCCTGTCAATTTGGTTTGAGCCAATTGCTGCCAAAGTTCTTGGTGTGACATTCCTCTGACATTGTGTGGGATGGTCGAAGACTAAACCTGACAGGCCGCAAGAACTGCCTTAAGTTTTCTAGGTCGACTCAACGCCTTAAGTTACCTGTTTTTTATTTTCATCCGTCCTTATTCACAATAAAAAGTTTTAATGTTTGGTGGTTAGAGTACCAAACACAATGCTTTAAATCCGTCCTTCTCCAAAGCGGTCACTTCGACCGTGAAACCTGTTGTTCCTGATAATCTGGCTGAGGTTTTCCAAAATGTCGCCACTGAAATCCCTCCTCCGGGACATACTGCTGAGGTATTCATTGTCTCTGTTCTTTTAGTCCATGTATTACCTGGGTGTTTTCTTACTTACGCTTCCTTTTGCAGGATATTGCGGTCGATTCCATTATTGCTGCAACTGTTGATAATGCTACAGCTACCACTAGAAATTCGCCTGAGACGGTGTCCCTTTTTAGTTCTCAGAAAGTTAACAAATTCCAAGGGGCGTCGACAAAAGAAGGCCTCGCAGCGAAGACACCCCCTATTAACAACACCAACAATGAGTTTAGTAAGGACGGTTGAGCTACCAGTGGAAAAGAAACCCCTTTGATTATCCCAACTACTGCCAAGAGCACCCCGAATCCCATAGGTTCTACTGAAGGTGGCCCTACTGTCGAAAGGACGCTTACTCCGGAGGAAATTCTGGCAATGAAGCAGTCAAACCCAGTAGAGACTTTGAAAGCCCTGCTTAAGCTTCGTAAGTCGTCTGTGGACGCACCCCCTGCTGGTTCGGCAATCCCTTTTGACCCAGAAATGGATGATTCTTTTCCCCTCAAACTCCAATAACTGAGGACATACCTATTCGAGGATGAGTTTCTGGACACCGTCGCAGAGCAATCAATTGTAGCATGTGATGTCTTCAAAATACTGGACGCACTTTCCCAGTTTCGAGTGCCTGCTCCCATGGCCAAATACTTCATTGAATTCGAGGCTTTTTTTATCCAGCTGACAAAGGACCTCTCTGTTTGCAAACAGGCCGATGCTTAAATTAGGGTGAAGATCAATAAGATGAAGCGTGAGTGGTATTTAAGATCCCTTTGTAAGAAGAAACTTGAGGACTTTGAAACCAAAAAGAAAGAGCATTCTGACAAGCGTCGTGTCTTCGATAAGCAGATATCTGACTATCAGACCCAAATGGCTGAACTTACAAGAAAAATTGATGAAGTCGAAAAGTAGAAGGCTTCCTTGGACTCAGACGAGCCTCTTCCTGCTCAAGAGGTCATCGACCAAGAAGTGTCCAAAGGGATTGCTCATGTTGAAACGACCCTTGTGCTGAAAGGTACTATTGACAAGATACGACAGAAGAAGTCTCTCCTTGAATGTAAAATGGCTTATGAGAAGAACCTTTTCGAATACTTTAAATCAAAATTTCGATCATAGTTATATTTGATATTTAGTTGAACTTTTGTAACTCCGCTCTGGAGATTTTGTACACTGTCTTGGCCTCCTACACATGTGGGCCAATTATTAATGAAAAGTTAGTTTTGGATTTGAACCTCTTGTAACATAGGCTTATATTTTTTCAAATACTTCCCATTTACTCTTATTATTCGTTGATCCATACCTATCTCTTGGATCTAGTATGCGATGTTACTGAATGCTTGGATTACTTGGAATGGTTTCTCCCAATTTGGTAACATTTGATCCCTTCGATCCACAGGAAACACTGTCTTCCACACATACTCATTGACTGAAAATGTATTCTTTCTAACCTTCTTGTTATATGCTTTGGCCACCCGTGCCTTTTGGCATAATAACCTATCTAACGTTGCCATCCTTTCTTCGTCTAAGTCCACGATTTCGTCCATCATCATGCTCCAGTATTTCTTCGTCGGAATGTCACGCTGACGCTGCACTCTAATTGACTGTAAATAAATTTCTGCTGGAAAAACGGCGTCATGAATGAACGTTAGACGAAACAGAGTCGAATTGGTCGCCTCCTTAGGGGATGTTTGACAAGCCCATAAAATTTGATCCAACGTCTTGTGCCAATTCTTGGGTTTCTTAGCAACATGTTTCTTGATGAGTCCAATTACTACCTTGTTGGCGGCTTCGAATTGACCATTTGCCTGAGCATAATACAGTGTTGAAGTGATAAACTTAAAACCTGTTTCTGCTGCAAATTCTCGCATCTTCTGGCCAACAAATACGGAACCTTGGTTCGTAGTGATGGTTTTAGGGATCCCGAATCTATACAAAATATGATTCTGGATATATTCAATTATAGTCTCCTGTTTTACTTTTGCTAGAGGTAAAACCTCTATCCACTTTGTGAAATAATTTATACCCACAAGGATGAATCTTTTCTACTTCGACGAGGTTGGTCGAATTTCACCTATGGTGTCCAACGTCCATCCACGAAAGGGCCACGGCTTGATGATTGTGTGTAATTCGATGGCTGGTACATGCTGAACGTTCGCATGTCTTTGAAAATCCTGGCACCCCTTTGCAAAGTCCATGCAATCCTTGAGCATTCTTGGCCAATATATACCTTGTCGAAACAACAACCATTTCATCTTATGCCCAACTTGGTGAGCCCCGCATGTCCCACTATGGACTTTTGAAATTGCTAGGTATGCATCTGTGTCTCCCAGACATTTAAGCAACACCCCTTCTGGTGTCTTTTTAAGCAACTCATTCCCCATTAGGACATAACTTAAAGCTCTGTACTTAATCTCCCTATCAACACTCCCTACCAGATTTTCCAAATACTCAATGATTGGTGTTCTCCAATCTGACGGTGATAGATTGCTGACAGCAAAGATTTTATACTTTCCTAAAATTTCAATTAAGCTTTCTGACGACACGCTTGTCCCTTAAAATTTTGATAAGCCTGATGATGGTAGCACATTCGACACCACCTTTTCCCTAATTTCAATGAAGTTTCTCAACTTTCCTTCTGACACTTTGTACCCAAAGGCAATTTGTGCTAAATCGTTTGCCTCTTGATTTTCTATCCCGGGTACGTGTGTAGTGCTGACAACTTCTAAGCGTTCCAAAAGTCGATTCACCATCGTGAAGTATACAACAAGATGTTCTTTGATGCATTTATATTCTCTCGTGATTTGTTTAATCACTAGTTCAGAGTCGCCTCTTATGTCAACTCTCTTAGCACCCAAATCTCTATGAATTTTGAGGCCAGTGATTAAGGCTTCATATTCTGCCTCATTATTGGAACATTTTCCGTCGACCCTACACTTGAATTTAGTAGGAATGTCGTCCGAGGATATTATCAAGATCCCAATACCTGTTCCATTCTTATGACTTGACTCGTCAAAGTATAACTTCCAAGAATCAATGTCGACCATCAACAACGATGATTCGACCACCGTGTGATCGACAATAAAGTCCGCCATAATTTGACCTTTCATTACCCTTAGAGGGACATACATCAAAGAGAATTTAGTTAACACTAGTACCCATTTCCCAATTCGACTATGCAGACTGGGTTTAGACAACATATGCTTAATAACATCAAAATGCAACGAAACGTAAATCTCAACTGGTTTAATATATTATTTTAATTTCATACATGAGAAGTACAATCATAGGCACAACTTTTAGATCATAGTGTACCTAGTTTCAACATCTATTAACATTTGACTAAGGTAATAAATGGATCTTTCGACGCCATAATCATCCTCTTATGCTAACATGCTTTCTATGGTTGCGTCCGACGCAACAACGTATAACTTGATTCTCTTATTTATACTAGGTGGTCATAAAATGGAAGGCCTTGTGAGGTACTATTTAATGGTGTCGAAAGCCTCCTGCTGCTCCTGTCCCCAGTGAAAATCACTTTCCTTCTTGACCTTGAGTAATGGCGCGAACACCTTCGTCTTGCCACTTAGATTTGATATAAACCTTCTCAAGAAGTTTATCTTCCCCAACAAAGATTGGAGCTATTTCTTCATTGAAGGAGGCTTGAGATCCAAAATTTCCTTGGTCTTGTTTTGATTGGTCTCAATGCCTTTTTTGTGGACTACTAATTCCTGGAAGTCTCCAGCATGTACACAAAAAGCACATTTTAGTGGATTCATTTTTAATCCATATTTTCTCATTCTTTCAAATGAGTGTCAAAGGTGGTCCAAGTGACCGTTCTCCACTGAGGATTTTATGACAATGTCATCAATGTACATCTGCATGAATTTCTCAATAAAATCATGAAATATAGCATTCACGACTCTTTGATAAGTTGCTCCGGTGTTTTTTAAACCAAATGTCATTACAACCCATTCATATGTTCCTAAGGCCCCAGGGCACCGAAACACCATTTTCGGAACATCATCTTTGGCTATAACAATTTGATTCTATAGTAGGAGATACTGAAACAGATGTTGGAACATTCCCTGCGGTAAAAGAATCTCATTCAAAGGGTCAAGCCTCTAAGGTTATTTCTGAAGATAGTGGGAAGAATGCTGATCAGGTTATCAATATAGATGACTTGCCCTCTGATAATGAGGTTATTGCCAAGAGTCTTCACCATGGTGTTGCGAAGAGGCTGAAAAGAAAAAAAGGTAAGGCTATGGCTGTGGAGAACACCCATACCAAGAGCACCAAGAAACTTGTTGTTGGCCCTCCTAAAGCTTAGAGCAAGGTTGTGATTGTGTCCAAGAATAGAAATATCGTGTCTGATAATGAGTCAGACTATAATGTTGAAGAAGATGTCTAGGAAATCACTCAAATAAAAAATCTATTTCTAAGAAGAAGCCTGCTGCTAATCCTAAGGCTCCTATGGACAATGTGTCCTTTCATGCTGCTGAAAATATGGAAAGGTGGAAATACGTGTACCAAAAGAGGGTTGCTTTAGAAAGGGAGTTAGGGAAGAATGCTCTACAATGCAAAGATGTGATGAAGTTGATTGAAGATGCTGGCTTAATGAAGACTGTCAAAAAATTTGGTCTTTGCTATGAGAAGCTAGTTAAGGAATTTATGGTGAACATTCCTGAAGGTTGTGCTGATGTAAATAGTGAAGACTACAAGAAGGTTCATGTTAGAGAAAATGTTGTGACATTTTCTTCCATAGCGATCAACAAGTTTCTAGGCAGATCAGAGGATCCTCAACCTGAGCTTGAAGATACTGGTGATTAGGTGTGTCAGGAGATCACCTATAATATAGTGAAGCATTGGCCCAACAAAGGAAAACTTTCAGCTGGAAAGCTTAGTGTGGAGTATGCAATTCTTCATATAATTGGTACTATCAATTAGGTTCCTACCAACCATACCTCAACCATCTCCGCTGAGCTTGGGAAGTTCATATATGTTGTTGGTAAAGAGAGGAAGTTTAATTTTGGTGCCTATATTCTTGACCAAATTCTGAAGCAAGCATCATCAACTGCCATTAAGATGCTTATCTGTTTCCCTTATCTCATATGTGGTATAATCTTGGATCAGTATCCTAGTATCTTGGTGTCTGCTGATTATGCAATGAAAAGGGACTCTCCTTTGAATTTGCACCATAAGGTGTTTGCTGGGGATCATGTTCTAGATATTGTTTCGACATCTGTTCAAACATCGGCTCTTGCAACCTCAAAGGATAATACTATTGCTTAGCTGAAGGAGACTTACAAGGATCTAAATGCTATCATAAAGTCCAGCATAGTTAGAAAGGAAAAGCTTGAACAGTTGATATAGGTCTTGACAGCTGAACATGACAAGGGAGATGAAGCTGGTGGTGGTACAGATAATGCTGAAAGAGATGCAATAGAAGATGATAAGGCTGATGCTGAAGATGTTAGGCCAGATGATGATGACCTTAATGGAGAAGAGGAAGAAGAAGAGGATGATGAGGCTACTGAAGATGATATCTGATTGTAGTTTTATTCATTTGTATGGTTATGTTTTTCTTGTAAGGGGTAAATGCCCATGATATTTTTGGCACTTCATGTGCTTGATCTGTATTTTAAAATCATGTTCTGCTTGTATTATTGTTTAGTTGTTTAGTTAGTTAACTACCCTTTGTCATATTATGGCTAAAAAGGGGAAGTAATACTAACTTAACTAACCACTGCTAACCACTGGCTGTTGTTGAAGGGGAGAGTGCTAACCACTTGCTGCAAAAGAAGGAACTGTTTGAGGGGGAGGTTATATTATTTTTGTTGCTGTTCTGATTTTTGCCTCTGCCGTTTTGTGTTTTTGTATGCAAGGGTTACTTAGTTAGTTATAGCCAAGATCTGCCAAAGGGGGAGATGAGTCCAAGCTTTTGAGATTGACATTAATTTTGGTAAAACTAACTTGATAGCAAGATGTTGGATAAGATGTCCTAACATGAAGAACAAACTTAAGAACAAGATGTTGGACAAGGTGTCCTATCATGTTTATTCGACATCTTTGTCAGTTACTTTGCATTTTTGATCTTGCTAATTTATTTTCAGATTTCAGAATATTGTAGGAATATTTGTTTATCCTAGGTGGTGTTCAAGATTGAGGAATCAAGGATTCTATTTGAATTTGAAGATGCCGTTTTCTAAGTATGGAGAATTTTTAGGAAACTTTGGATTGAAATAACTATTCTTTAGGAGAATAAGTTGCAGATTATGTGTAACAAAATTGCTGCATTTTTGAAGCCCAATTCCAGTCTAGTTTATGGTTGAAATTCTGTATGCAGATCTCATATGTCCCAAGAACATTGATCTCTGCTGAAACAAGGACGAGGACAGATCATGAACAATTTAAATTTCTTTAAATTGTACCAATGTCATGACCAACATCATGACCTCTGTTGTGACATCTGCAGGCTGACAGACCTATTTATCTAACCATTTAAATTGTGCATAATTGTAAATGAAGAAAGATAAATAACACCAGTAATTGTTTACCCAGTTCGGTGCAACATCACCTACATCTGGGGGCTACCAAGCCAGGGAGGAAATTCACTATTAGCAGAATCAATTCAAAGTCAAACAACCAGTTTGCACTTCTCACTTAATCTCTACCCAATGACACTTCAACCTAGAGACACTATAGACCCGAGTATACCCACTCACTTCCCCTCAATCACAACACAATGATGTCCAATTACAGTTACAAACCAGTTGTGGAGATACACTCTGTAATACCCCAAATTTTGCCCTAAGATTAGTCGTTTCATCTTGCATCCCATTTCATTTTGCATTGCGTTTAAACTAACCACTAACAGGTTGTGCAGTTGGTTGATTGTTGCAGGAAAATATCATGTGGCATGCTCTTTTAGTTTATAGGGTTTCTAGTGCCACTTTATTTTGAATGAATAAAATAGCACAATTTGCAAGAGACCGTGTGTAAGGAGTTGTGAGTGTGAGAGGTCGAGAGTTCGAATCCCACCTTCTTCACTTTTTGTTTTGTTTCTTTTATTTTTATTCTTCCCACCTTCTTCACTTTTTGTTTTGTTTCTTTTATTTTTATTCTAACTTTTCTATTTTCATAAAAAAATAACAAAAATAGTTTTTTTAAAGTGGGCATAAGGTTAGAGTTAACCCTAATTTGTTACCTATATAAACATAAGTTGTATTTGAGAAAGGGGGGAAGAAGAAAAAAAATAAAAAACGGCGGCCGTTCTCACGACTTATCAGCAAAACTCTTCGAGGCTTCATCATCATCTCAATCAGAAGAAGTTTCGAAAATCAACCGTCCGTCACAACAAAAGCAGAGAATCTGAATAATCTCACCGTAAGCATTGTTAATTGCCTATTATTTTTTCTTTTTTTCTTTTTTTCGTAATCCATTTCCAGGATAAGGAAGCATCGTTAATTGCCTGTTATTTCTTCTTTTTTTTTTGTTTTTTTTCGTAATCCATTTCCAGGATAAGGAAGAGTAAGAAGAGAAAAGGTGGAAGCCAGGAGAAGATAAATAGATTCACGTTGTGAGAAAGCCAAAAGGGAATTAAAGCCAACCCTAATGGGTCAAATGAACAGAGAAAAGGGAATTAAAACCAACCCTAATGGGCCAAATGAACAGACAAAAGGGAACTAAAGCCAACTTTAATGGGTCAAGTGAACGGACACTTCCCCTTTCATTATCCTTCCATTTTTTTATTATTATTTATTATTATTTCTCATTTCTTTAGTTTTTTTCCTGTTTATTTTTATTCTTCTTTTATCGTAAAATTCTTATCTTATTTTCTTTTTTTTAAGTAATTGAGTTTGAGCCGCTAAAATTTTCATTAAAAAAAAACTTAAAACTTAATTTTTTTTTTTATAAAAAAAAAACATTTATTTTCCTTAAATATAATAAAAACTCTATTCTTATAGTTAAAATTTAAAACATTTTGTAATTAAAATTAAAACTTTTTTTTGTCTTAATTAAAACATCAAAGCCGAAACACCTTCTTCATTTTATTTAACATTAAAATCCAAACAAATTTTTCATAAAAACATAAAAATTAAAGTAATTTTTCCTTATGAACACAAAATTTAAATTTAAAAGTTTCTCTTAATTAAAATATGGGTTCTATTTCTAGATTTCAATTAACTTTTCCTTTAAATAAAATTCAAAAAAATAAACTCTTGATGTGATTCGTCTAACCCTCATTATCTTGTTTGTTCAGCTTATTCATATTCCATTTGTTCGCTTTATCGTTTTTTAATTGTAATTATGCGAGTAATCGTCGTAGTTTATTTTTGCATTTTTTTTGGGATTTGTAATTTACGCGAGTGATCGTCGCGATGCTTTTTTTACCGCTTTCTTTACTTTCCGCATTTTAATTTCTGCCATATAGTATTTTGCCTTGCTTGCATGTTTTACCGTTATATTTCCCTCCGAAGGAATTAGGATTAACAGTTTGACCGCCGAGTCAATAACCCTAATTTCAACCGTTTCTAAACCCTATTTAGGCTAGGCGTCTCGCCGTGGATAAAAACGCCCTTTACCCTAGCTTTAGGTCAAAGAGTCGCCGTACTCTGTTTTAGGATTTCCCGCCGTGTAATCCCTAATTTTAACCCTAATTTCAATCAACAATTCAATGTAGAAATAGGAGTTTCAAAACTCCACGTAAGCGTGTACTTAAGATACGTTTATTCCTCATTGAAACCTTGACCATAGTCAAGAAGTTTCTAACCTCCCTTTCGTGGGGAACTACGATTACTCTGATTCCATTCTCTATCCAGGATACGTAGGCACAAGATGCGAATTTTGCCGAGTAAACTTAGGACTAACCCTTAGGTCTTTTAGGTCACTCCATCCCTTAGCTAAATATATACATCAAACTGATAATAAAATAAAAAAGCATACAATAAACAAAAGGTTCATGTAGAGTACTACAGAAGTTTAGGGTGCTAGTACCTTCCCTAAATTTAACCAACCCCTTACCTAGGTCTCTCCTCGCATTGTGTTTACGATGCAAAAATAGGTTTTCCCTCTTTTGAACTTTTCCTTCGGATAAATCAAAGAGCGGTTGTGAATCAAGAATTTTGATTCAAACTAATTAATAGTTTGATATCCTATTTCCACCGCAACAGAAAATGGCGACTTCACTGGGGATTCATAACTTTTAAGGGTTATCCCTATTTTGTTTATTGTATGATATTTTTCATTATTTGTTCTCTTGTATATATTATTATTGTGCCTTGCTTGGGGGGTACCTTGTTATTGTGAGATAAGTCCTAACCCGGACTTGAGTGACCTTATTATAGGAAGGTGAGATATTCGACGAGGCTTGCCGGGAGTGAGTCCCGACCAAGTTGACTCGAGAATCACCGCTCAGTTGAGACTCTTTTGAAAACGGTTCGGTTGATCGAGTTAGTCGTGAAAACTTTTACTATTTTCGATTGGAGTCTATGATATTGAGGACCGTAGTACCTTAACACCACTTTGGCCTTATATAGGACGTAGTGCGGGAACTATGTGTGAGTAGTCCTACAATAGTTGCTACGCGATGCTACACTAAAAAGAGGTTCTCTCGAGAATATTATCAACCCGAGTCAGTCGGAAAGTTGATAATATCCGAAGGATTGACCAATGACTTTGGGCACTTCTTAGAACCTTGTTCTGCAGGTACAACTAACCTTAGTACATACCTTATTGGGATGGGTAGACCCTAACTCCTTGTACATACCTTTAACCTAGGACTTATGAATATATGTGCATTGCATCCATAAAAGCATTACATTGCATTATACTTCATGGAATTCAAACCTTATTTATGAATATTGCAGGATTATGGATTATAATCGAAGGAAAACTTTGAAATATACTTTTAAAATTCCTAAGCTAGATGACCTAAGGAAGCTAGGATCTTTAGTCCAAGATCGAGAAGGATTTTGTAATCGGTATGGAAGGTTGTTATCTATGTTGGAATATAAAATGAAAGAAGAACTTCTTTTGGTTTTGCTACAGTTCTACGATCCCGACTATCATTGCTTCACATTCCCCGATTATCAGCTATTATCTACTTTGGAAGAATATTCTCAGCTTGTAGGGTTACCTATTCTGGATAAGTCTCCTTTCCCTTTCTTGGAGAAGGACCCTAAAGAACAGGACATTTCTAAAGCCACATGTTTGAAGGTATCTGACATTAAGGATAATATGTCTCAAAGGTGAAATCTTTGGGTTACCTGTGAAGTTCCTAATCAAGAAGGCCCAATATTATGCCGATTATTTGAGCATGCCTAGCTTTAAGACGATCCTTGCCTTGCTTATCTATGGAGTGTTGCTTTTCCCTAATTTTGAAGGATTTGTGGACCTTAATGCCATCCAGATCTTCCTGCAAAGGAATCCAGTACCGACCTTATTGGATAATACTTATCATTAAGTCCATCTCCGAAACCTCCATGGTGGAGGGGTGATTACCTGTTGTGTGCTGTTATTGTACAAGTGGTTTATTTCGCAATTGCTTAAGTCCGGTCCTTTTTGGATTCCCACTCAAGGACGTTGGTCACAAAGGGATATGGCCTTAACTCACTCTGATATTGATTGGTACAATCGCATGTACGATGGAATACTAGTCATTGATGGTTGTAGAGACTTCACTAACATGCCTTTACTCAGTTTTAATGGAGGAATTAGCTACAATCCAGTCCTAGCTCGCTGACAGTTAGGGTATCCCTTAAAAGAACCGCCTAAAAGTATCTATGTAGAGAAGATCTTCTTCGAATTCAACAAAGAGCTTCAGGATCAAATTATATCTTCTTGGGGACACTTGCATAGGAAAGGTCGAGAAAGTCTGGGTAGGCCAAATTGCATTTCCATGGAGCCTTATCTTCAGTGGGTCCGAGAAAGAGCTATCAAATTGAAGATGCCTTATCCTCGCCAAGATCCTTTGCCTCCGAGAGAGGAACCTGTCCAATATTTCATGTCCGAGGCTGAAACATTGAAGATCGCTTTAAAGAAAGCTTAACATGAAGCGGAAACATGGAAGAACAAATACCATGTGATGGTTAGTGAGTAAAAGGAACTTCAGAAACAGCTTCAGTCAAGGAACGAGAAGGCACTTTCTGACAAGAGGAGAAGACTCTACCAGGATTTATTTTCCTCCGATTCTCCGCCTACTCGTCAAAGTTGTGGATAACGCTTCCTTAGGGCCATTATTAGCTTTTGTTTAGTTGTTTCCATTAAAAACTTTATATTTGATTGTAATATATTTATTTTCAATTAATAAAATTTTCTTCGTTATTCAGCAATATTCGTAAATATTTGAATTCCATGAAATCATTTTGCATTTTAACATCATATTTGGCATTTCGTGTGTCTCCCGATATCTTATTCCCGGTTCTCTCACCTTCCAGTTTCATCACCCTGGGTCCTCTGCATCAGTACAATATTAGAGCCCAAGCACGAAAAAGGATGGAAGAACAAGCTCAAGAGATCGACTGTATCAGCCATGAACTCGAAGATCTTCGAGGAAGTGTGGGGCAGATTATGGAGATGCTGCAAGCCCTTAAGGTGAAGATGGATAATCAACCTACTGTTGTTTCTGAGATTACCAACATTGTTGTGGGTTCTGACCCAACTGTTACTGTTGAGAACATACCTCCTCATGGTCTTCAACCCAGTTTGGTGCATCCTACATTGCTCAACCAGTTCGACGAGTTACTCCTCCGAAGTGCAAAACTCCGAGCGTTGACCACCATAAAAGACCTACACGTCCGAGAAATCGCTCGATGGCTCCTCACCAACCTTGGCAACCTCAGCAGAATTATGTTCAAGGTTATCCAGTTCAGTATGCTCCACACCCTATGTAGCTACTGTTGCGCCTCCTTTCGTTCAGCAGTTTCCTACATACCAGCCTGTGCAACCGGCTCCGGTCTATCAGTCTCCGGTTTATCAAAAAACTCTGAGTTATCATCCTGCACAAGCTCCTGTCAACTATCAACGAGTGCCCAACGCTCCCGTGTGCCAACCATCAAATGAGACGATACCTCCTCAAAATAGGAGACAGTACAAGCCTTATCCTCCTATTCCGATGACTTTCATTGAGTTGTATCCTTACTTAGTGCAACGAGGTTTGATTACCACTAGAGCTGTGGGTCCACCGCCTAATCCTTTGCCAGCCAACTACAACGCCGCCTCTCATTGTTTATTTCATAAGGGTGCGCTTGGTCACGATTTGGAAGGTTGTTACGCGCTCAAGAGCATTGTCAGAGATTTGTTGGAACAAAAGATATTGTCTTTTGATGATCCTTCACCCAAGATCAAGACTCCTCTTAAGGTTTTCAACATATCTCAGCCAGTTACTTCTCTTGTGAATCATCCAAAACCGGTAGTTATTCAGAAGCCTAGTCCATTTCATTTCAACTGTCCTCAAGATGATGTGACCCCGACCGACCAAGAATCTGGGAAAGTTAGTCAGAAGGAAGATTCAAAGACTGATACTGAAGCATTGACAGATCTAGCTGGGGCAAGCAAGAAGCTCATTCCAGTGAGGCTGCACCAGAGGAAACCACCACTACCATGCCGGTCGCAGATGCGAAGACTTCATAAACACATTTTGAAGGACTTTGAGACATTTCATTTTTGCTTATTTATATGTTATTTTCGTTGATTAAGCATAATTAGCATGTATGAACTCGTTTATTTTGAATAATTAATGAAATGCATATTTGTATTGAATAAATCCATTCGTTTCACTCATTCAAAATATTTTTTTCATAAACTTATAATGCCAATGGTACCCAATCTGTTGCTTTGATAGAGAATTGAGAGGAGGATGATGAACCAAAAACATCAAATCTCTTGTCATAATGCTTTTAATTGAAACCTGCTGATGATGTAAGGCATTGTTTCACATCCCAAACAATGGAGATATAAGGATGATAACCCCTCTTTAACCCCTTTGAGCCTTAAAGTAGGAGTTTTTCTTCTTTTCCAAATTAAAACCCTCATCTTAACCTGGGGCAGGGTAGTTTTCAGTTAAATCGATTGAGCGCGCAGACTCTCAAAAAGGAGGAGCGAACCTTCGAGAATCTATCCTTAACATACTAGGAAGTTAGAAGGCAAGGACTATCCCTCTACTACTAAAGAGTGGGGCAGTCACAAGCCTTTCAAAAGAGTCACACAACTTAGTCAACAAAAAATCAAAAAATATGTATACATCCCGCTAAGTCACAACCTATGAAGGAGACTTAGGTAAAACTGGGGCATCCGGCTGGACTCCAAAGTCAAATCCAAAAGAAACGCCGTCTAGGCAAAAGTTAGGGAATACAAGTAAAAAAAAAGGATTACAATAAAAGAATCCCCCAATAAAGAACAAAGTCGTGTTGATCAAACACTAAAGAAATAGGTGAGTGACTGCCATTTTCCAAAGCCTTAATGAGTTCTCAACCATATCAAATCCGATTGAGATACAAGTGCTCGTAACCCGTTAACTAAATAGGATTGGAGAACATCATGAAGATGGGTGGGTACAAATAAATTTGAGCCTTTATCCTTTGTTTCCTAAACCGTGCACCAAGCCACGATACAACCATTAAAAGACCTAATTGAAGTAGGAATTCTCTTGAAAGCATACTCGACGAGATAGCGTTTCCTGACTCCTACGCGCTATTCTCAATTTACCATTGGCATTACAAATTAAATTCATATCCTGACTATGTGATTTCGGTCACGAGTTATAGCGACATCCTTTTTCAAAATAAAAACAAAGATTTTCAAGACAAATATTGTTGCATTGATAGTTTCAGGATAGCGTTTCATGCGTGTCGATTTTGCCTAACATCTTAGAAACTTACATACATACATCCACAATGGAACTCGAAGGCCCTGCTAAACAGGGGCAGGTGGTTTCCAAATCGTGTACCGATGCGAGCCATACATACTTGAGAGCTATTCTTGTAGACTCAGTCGCAACACGGTTGATCCGTGCCAGTTACGTCGAGATTTTTGATAAATCTTTCAAAGAGTTTGAAAACAGTGGGGCAATCGAACCCTATGTTCTCTGTAAAGTCCTCTTAAGATGAATCTTCCTCACAAAGTAAGTACTCTAGGGCATGATGTTTTCAAAATGGCGACTATACCAAAGTCCATTAAGATCAAAACTAGCTTGTTTCACGACATTCTTCATGCACCCGATGGATTTTACTCCCAGCGGTCTTCATTCCCCCAGTAAATCTCATCGTTGCAGAATCTACGCCTCAACACAGTCCCCAGAGAGACTTTAAGCCGACACAGTCCCCAGCGAGACTATAAGCTGACAACACTTTGGACCGATCCGGTAATCTCCAAGAATACAAAGATCAAACCAGTATCTTCCCAGTGATAGTCCCCAACGAGACTTTAAGCTGACAACACTTTTGGGATCCTTCCGATAAAGC
The DNA here is from genome assembly GCA_963859935.3 of Lathyrus sativus. Lineage (NCBI taxonomy): Eukaryota > Viridiplantae > Streptophyta > Magnoliopsida > Fabales > Fabaceae > Lathyrus > Lathyrus sativus. The sequence continues at coordinate 169,383,004 of OZ012735.1, read as the reverse complement.
CCGAGTGATCTCAAGACTGCAGAGATATCCCCGGTATCCTCCATGTGATATATGTTCTTGAAGATCCATTCTCAGTAGGATCATCTGTTCCTCAGTGAAATTGCCTTACCTTCCTCAGGAATATTCCCTAGGAGATTGTGGTATGCTCCCCAGGAAGTCAAGATACTGTCCCCAGGAATGTCTATTGATTTCTCCCCAGTAAGTCTGATGAACTCTCTGCGGGAAAGTTTCATGTACTTTATCCCCAGTCAGACGTACCTTTCCCCAGGAAGCCGAGGTATTATTCCCAGGAAGTGGCTACACTATCTCCATGAAGCTGCCTAGCTCCACGCCTCCCCCATATAGCGGATATTTATTTTATCCCCGGAAGTCTCTGATCCTAAGAGTTTCTTTGGCTGATTATGGTTCATGATAGTAATCCCTCACGTGAAGTCATGGCATCTTATCCCCATGAGGAGGTCATGGATCCCCAGTTGAAGTCAGGAGATCATACTTTCCGGTGAAGTTGTATCGTATCCCCATGTGGAAGTCATGAGATTTTCTCCCCATGGAAGTTATAAATTTGAAGCAAGATTGGGTGCTACCATCAACTCTTCTTATCCCCTGATAGATGTACTGTTGCAGAGGTCCCCGGGTATCCCTGTCGAGATGTTTATTTCATCTCATGTTCCCTCCTTTTGTCTGTTTCGCCAGCATATGCATGAGCCTAAGCATCGCATACTCATTGCATGATATTTTCATACACGTTAACATACACATTAGTATACACTTTGGCATGCGCATTAGCATCTGCATTGTTTTGCTATCCGTGTTATCCTTGTCATTACCGACGAGTAACTGGGTTAGCCCGCTCTCTCCAAGTAGATTTTCAGCCCGAAGCACAAAATACTCATTTGTTTCCAGTTTCCCCACTGAGTTCATCCCTCGTGGACGATGGTTATTTCAGTTACCTTTCCGTGTTAGGTAAGATAGTCCCACTCGAGTTCGCTTCCTCAATGGAGACTTGTTTGTCAGTTCTTTCTAGTCCAGTTCTGTTACCTTGCAGCTTTCATTACAATCTTCATTACAATTTACCTTGCAAATTTCGTCACCACCTTCATTACAATTTACCTTGCAACTTTCATTACAACCTTCATTACAATTTTCATTACAATTTTCATTACAATTTTTCATTACACTCTACAATTGATCTTCTCGTACAAGGAGCTCAGTACAACCTTCATTACAATTTACATTACAACTTTCATTACATCCTTCATTACAATTTACCTTACAATTTACCTTACTATTTTCATTACAAACCTTCATTACAATTTACCTTGCAACTTTCATTACAACCTTCATTACAATTTACATTGCAACTTTCACTACAACCTTCATTACAATTTACATTATCTGTTACCACCTCTACAAGCAGTTCTCACCCGAGAAGCCTATCAAAGTGGTATTTCTCTCCTGAGGAGCCTATCCTATCTTCGTTATGACTTGCAGCAAATGGCCATCTCCATCAAGCAGCTGGGCTTCCATTTTCCTTTTCAGGTTGAAGTGCGGGGAGGTTTGAACTGAATCATGTTCAGGAGATCACAAATCTTGAATTATGAAGAATTTTGTTTTACCCTTTAGTAAAAGAAGGAGTTGAATCATATTCAGGAGAGCACGATCTTGAATTATGAAAAATTTCATTTTATCCTTTAGTAAAAGAAGAATCTGAATCGTATTCTGGGTGCCGACCTTAGATACGAAGAAGTTTATTTATCAGATGAGTGACAATCCCCTCCAGCGGAGCTCATCAATCAATTTTTCATCTATTATCCACAGATAAGCAACAACCTCTTTATCTGAGACCTTATCCAGTTTGGCATATAATCCCTTTCTGACAATAAGTGACAATTCTCTCTCGAGAAAGCTTATCAGGGTGTTTCACATTTAAGACCATTTATTTTGGCATACAACCAGTTTTACCCTGTATATTTTCTACGGATTTCCGAAAATTCTGTCTGATCCTATCACGAGGGAGAGTTTCCAGAAGCTCAGATGTTATTCTTTGCTCAATGCTCCAGCATCTTGTTAATCGATCCTACAGTCGTGCATATCCATTTTTATCTTTTACCCTAGAGTATCAGCCGGCCACGCCTGAACCTGTTGAACAATTACTCTTAGATATTCCCCAGTGGAGGCCGTCTCACTGGTGCCATCTCCTCTGAGGACCCCGTTCTTACTATTCCCTTTCTAAAAATGACAATTGGTCGTGTTCGCACCAGGTGACCATCACTTTAGAATTCCCCAGTGTCGTGTTTTTCTCCAAGTGCGTCATTTCCCCCGGTGTGTGCTCGTCGCGTCTGTCCCCTATGTCGTCGTGTCGTCTGCGTCCTTGCGTTTACTATTCCATCATACGCATCATACTACATTCATGGCATTGTTAGCATTACCTGTTGTTTTGTTTTGTCCATAGCATTGCATATCACTGCATCTAAGGACAAAATTTTCGGTTATCAATATTTAAATTCCTCCACCATGATTTCTCGAGCCTTCGTCGCTCAAATCATCCGGTGAAACTATTTAAATAGGGGCAACTGTAATACCCCAAAATTTTCCCTAAGATTAGTCGTTTAATCTTGCATCCCATTTCATTTTGCATTGCGTTTAAACTAACCACTAACAGGTTGTGCAGTTGGTTGATTGTTGCAGGAAAATATCATGTGGCGCGCTCTTTTAGTTTATAGGGTTTCTAGTGCCACTTTATTTTGAATTAATAAAATACCACAATTGGCAAGAAACCGTGTGTAAGGAGTTGTGAGTGTGAGAGGTCGAGAGTTCGAATCCCACCTTTTTCACTTTTTGTTTTGTTTCTTTTATTTTTATTCTAACTTTTCTATTTTCATAAAAAAATAACAAAAATAGTTTTTTTTATTATTTAATTATTATTTTCGTATTTTATTTAAATTATTTTTTTAAAAAATATTATTTTTTCACTTTTTTCCATATTATTCATAAAAACATCCAAAAATCATAAAATTAAAAATATTAGAAAAGATTTTATTCTTTTTATAATATTTTTAATGTTTAGTATAAATAAATAGAATTTTAAGTTTATTTTAAATTGTTTAAATTATATTTAGTTAACTAATTATTTAAGTTGAGCTTTAAAGTGGGCATTAAGTTAGAGTTAACCCTAATTTGTTACCTATATAAACATAAGTTGTATTTGAGAAAGGGGGGAAGAAGACAAAAAGAAAAAAAACGGCGACCGTTCTTACGAATTATCAACAAAAATCTTCGAGGCTTCATCATCATCTCAATCAGAAGAAGTTTCGGAAATCAACCGTCTGTCACAACAAAAGCAGAGAATCTGAATAATCTCACCGTAAGCATCGTTAATTGCCTGTTATTTCTTGTTTTTTTGTTTTTTCGTAATCCATTTCCAGGATAAGGAAGAGTAAAAAGAGAAAAGGTGGAAGCCAGGAGAAGATGAATAGATTCACGTTGTGAGAAAGCCAAAAGGGAATTAAAGCCAACCCTAATGAGGCAAATGAGAAAGCCAAAAGGGAATTAAAGCCAACCCTAATGGGGCAAATGAACAGAAAAAAAGAAATTAAAGCCACTCCTAATGGGCCAAATGAACAGACAAAAGGGAACTAAAGACAACTCTAATGGCCCAAGTGAACGGACACTTCCCCTTTCATTATCCTTCCCTTTTTTATTATTATTTATTATTATTTCTCATTTCTTTAGTTTTTTTTTCCTGTTTATTTTTATTCTTCTTTTTTCGTAAAATTCTTATCTTATTTTGTTTTTTTAAGTAATTGAGTTTGAGCTGCTAAAATTTTCATAAAAAAAAACTTAAAACTTAAATTTTTTTTATAAAAAAAACATTTCTTTTCCTTAAATATAATAAAAACTCTATTCTTATAGTTAAAATTTAAAACATTTTGTAATTAAAATTAAAACTTTTTTTTGTCTTAATTAAAACATCAAAGCCGAAACACCTTCTTCATTTTATTTAACATTAAAATCCAAGCAAATTTTTCATAAAAACATAAAAATTAAAGTAATTTTTCCTTATGAACATAAAATTTAAATTTAAAAGTTTCTCTTAATTAAAATATGGGTTCTTTTTCTAGATTTCAATTAACTTTTCCTTTAAATAAAATTCAAAAAAGTAAACTCTTGATGTGATTCGTCTAACCCTCATTATCTTGTTTGTTCAGCTTATTCATATTCCATTTGTTCGCTTTATCGTTTTTTAATTGTAATTATGCGAGTAATCGTCGTAGTTTATTTTTGCATTTTTTTGGGATTTGTAATTTACGCGAGTGATCGTCGCGATGCTTTTTTTACCGCTTTCTTTACTTTCCGCATTTTAATTTCTGCCATATAGTATTTTGCCTTGCTTGCATGTTTTACCGTTATATTTCCCTCCGAAGGAATTAGGATTAACAATTTAACCCCCGAGTCAATAACCCTAATTTCAACCGTTTCTAAACCCTATTTAGCCTAGGCGTCCCGCCGCGGACAAATACGCCCTTTACCCTAGCTTTAGGTCAAAGAGTCGTCGTACTCTGTTTTAGGATTTCCCGCCGTGGAATCCCTAATTTAAACCCTAATTTCAATCAACAATTCAATGTAGAAATAGGAGTTTCAAAACTCGACGTAAGCGTGTCTTTAAGATACGTTTATTCCCCATTGAAACCTTGACCATAGTCAAGAAGTTTCTAACCTCCCTTTTAAGGGGAACTACGATTACTCTGATTCCATTTCCTATCCAGGATACGTAGGCACAAGATGCGAATCTTGCCGAGTAAACTTAGGACTAACCCTTAGGTATTTTAGGTCACTCCATCCCTTAGCTCAATATATACATCAAACAGATAATAAAATAAAAAAAGCATACAATAAACAAAAGGTTCCTGTAGAGTACTACAGAAGTTTAGGGTGCTAGTACCTTCCCTAAATTTAACCAACCCCTTACCTAGGTCTCTCCCTGCATTGTGTTTACGATGCAAAAATATGTTTTCCCTCTTTTGACCTTTTCCTTCGGATAAATCAAAGAGCGGTTGTGAATCAAGAATTGCGATTCAAACTAATTAATAGTTTGATATCCTATTTCCACCGTAACATACTTTAAACACACACCATGATCTTGCTTCACAACTTTGATCAAGTGAGACACACTCTTGCTTAAAAGCTTTGAGTGACATAATAAACACAACAGTTCATACACAATAACCAAAGCAATTATATAACCTACAATTGCTTGGCACACAAGAAATCCTAAGACTCCTAGACACACGTGAAGAGCAAACCTTTTCACTCACAAATATGTCTACCACAATGGATCAAAAGATAAAAAGGGTGACTTACACACAGGGGACTCTCAAACCCTAGACCTTTATTTTACACTCTGGTTTTTCTTGATGTGAGTGCTTGCTTTCCTCTGCTTCTGCTCCTCCTTTTATAGTAGTGCAGACTGGGCTTGGGCTGGTCACAAGTAACAAACATTAGTTTTAACAAAGTAAAACTAATTTCCACAATTCAAGGTGCTGTCAAATTAGGTGATGGCTTTTCACGATATGGTCAGCACTGCCTAGAATCTCTTCTGAGATAACTCAGGAGTCATAACATGTTTCCTGAAGTATAGTCTGAGTTTCCTCTTGTAATATAACAGAAACCCAACCCTGCACACCTGATGTCATACGCTCAATGTCATATGACATCCAATATAACATCCAACTCTCTTTGTGCTTAGCTGACCAAACTTGCCCTGCTGAACACTCATGCATAATCTTCTTCGCACCAGTAGAAACAAGCATATTATAGTTTCCTAAAAATTCTCAAAGATCCTTTTTATGAACCCCAACCAAATCTGCATTTTGTTCCTACTAATTCTCTTTGGACTGCACATACTGATGAGGTATATCCAAAGCAATTATGTCAAGTTATATACACTAGCAGCTCCTTCTGCTGTCATGCAACGATGTCCTGCTTAAAACACATGACAACACACCTCACTCACCACCTGTGAGGAACTTTATCACAACTCAACCTGTTGTGGCATAGCAGCTACTGCTATACTAGACATTGATGTCATGACACTCAGCTCCTGCTAGCTCCTTCTGCATTCATGACAACAATTATGTCATCAGCTCCTGCTAGCTCCTTCTGTATCCATGACATCCATGACAACAGTTTTGTCATCAGCTCCTACTGCACCAGTAGCGATGTCATGAGTCATCAGCCCCTGCTACACCACTACTCCTGCTGTTTCTCACACATGACAGTAGTTCTGTCATGACAGCAGATGGATGCCGTGTTGGATGTCACGACATTCAACATGACATTCACATTAAAAAACTCCACAGTAGTTCTGTCACCACAGCAGATGGAGATGTTATAACATTCTGCTTAATCATCAGTGCAGGATCATTTTTTACCAAAATTTAGCCAATCATAGAACCATGGACAATTCTATATCATAGAACCATAGAACTAACAATGGTTATAAATAGGACAAATTTAACCTAATCAAAGTGTGGAAAATACATTGTTGCTTAGTGAGTTTTAGGGTTTGTGTATTTGTGAGCCTTTCTTGTATCATGTTGATACTAGAGCTGGACTGTTTGCATTGAGTTGTAATTTCTGTCATAGTTATGATTGAAAGGAAATTGAGAAGGGTCTCATACCTAGGAGAGTCTTAGGTAGAAATTAAGCACGGGTAATGATTAAGTGATAAAATGTAAACCATAGGTTTTTTAGCTTAGAATTAATACTATCTAGTGGATTTCATTCCTGGGTTGGTAGCCCCCAGACGTATGTGTTGTTATTCACCGAATTGAGTTAACAATTATTGTGTGTTCGTTTACTTTCTACAGTTTTTATTGTGCTCCTTCTTGTCATTGTATTTAAAGCAGAGATCAAGTGTCTTGACATCTCTTAGGACATCTAAGAGCTGCATACCAAAATTTCAGTAATAACCATTATAACTATGGTCATTTTTCTATAGGAGAGTTGGTGTGAAAATAGTTTATACCTTTAATTTGGTTTTACCCTTTTGCCACTAACGAAGCCTTTGGTTCATGAAGGGTTTTGGTGGACATGATAACAGAATTGGATGTGGGAGACAGTGATGAATAAGACAAATAATCGGAAATAGGATAATTAGTACCTAATTATTATTGATTGAGTTGGTCAGTAAGTGAGTTACATAAGTAGCCCTTGAGGTAGGATGAAGGTTGCTTAGTTCTTGTATAGTGTTTGATGGCAGAAATTGTATGATTGGGAAGTTATGAATTGTTGTGAGGTGTAATAGTGGTTGGTAATTTTTCATTAATATCACCATCATTTAAGGTCTGTGGAGGTGGAATTTTGGTGTTAGATGGTGTTGGTGAGATTGTATTGGTGATATGCATTTCAATTAATATGGTCACATGTTTGATGGGAGACTGATTTTTATGTTGGCATGTGTTGTGATTTTGATATACATTCCAATTTGTAGTATAAGAGTGGTTACTTGTATGGTATGGGACTATATGCTCATGAAAGGATGTATGTCCTGATATGGATGATTCTTTGGTGTATAGGTCAAGGAGAACACTTTCTTTGATGTCTGCTTTGTATCCTAAGAAAATAACTTTTTTTAGCTCTAGTGTCTAATTTGGTTACGAGGGATTGTACGCTAGAGGCATACACAAGATTCCTAAAACCTTGAATTCATTAATGGCAGGTTCTTTATCATATATAGTATGGTAAGGACATTTATTTTGAATTAATAGTGTGGTAATTCTATTAATGAGAAAAACTTCATGTTGAATGGAATATGACCAATAATGTTTTGGAAGTTTTGATTGGTAAAAGAGGGTTCTACCTATGTTGAGGGCATGTTGGTGTTTTCTCTCCCCTATTCGATTTGATATGGAGTTTAAACATAAGATGTTTGGTGTTGGATTCACTTGAATTTATAAAGCATAGGCAAAAACAAACTAGGGCCATTGTTAGTTCCGACTACCTTTGGTTTTGTGTTGTATTGGTTTTCAACCATATTTATAAAGGATTTTGCATGATTAGCAACTTCAACCTTGGATTTTAAAAGGATAATCCAAGTGAACCTGCTATGGTTATCAAGAATGGTGAGGAAATGTCCATGGTCATGGACAAATTGAATTAAGAGATGCCCCAAAATGTCAAAGTGTAAAAGTTCATATTTAGATTTAGCATGTGAATGACTGATTTTGAAAGGAAGTTTCTTTTGCTTGGTAAATTGGAAAATATCACAAACACTTATTTTATGATGATTAGTAGTTGGATACATATGAGACATGCGTGTCATCCTATTGCAAGATAAATAACCTAACCTAAAATGCCAAAGAGACGACAAAGGAATGGAGAAGTTACATTGAGATACATCAATTGTGTTTACATTTTTAAAAGAGTGAGGGATATAGAGTAGGCCTGGTAGATATGTTTGTGTTCCATCTTCAATTGGTACAACCCATTTACTTATTGAGCCAAACCAATTATCTTGAAATTCTTCATGTCCTATATATAACACAAGTTGTTTGTAAATTGGATAGTACAAGTTAGGGATTGGCACAAATTTGAAATAGAAAAAGTTAGGTGAATACAAACATTTTTAGTGTATATATTAGGTGAAAAATTAACATTACCAACATAGGTAACATGAACTAATTTTCCATTTGGCATATGAACTTTGGCAGGCTTAATTCAATAAAATGATTCAAAACAAAATCTAGAAAAACCAATATGGTCATTGGATCTTGAATCAAGAAGCCACACATTGAACTTGTTACTTATAGAATAAGAAATGATATTAGGAATACCTGAATGTTGATGCTCATCTGATGAAGGACCAAAGTAAAATGAAATAAAGGTCTTTGGTGGATTGGAGCTTGAACCAATATCAATACCCACTGAAGGAATCAAATTAGCTTGTTGAAACAAACACACAAACTTGTCATACTTTTCTTGAGTTAGACCATAAACATTGGGTTCTTGTTGATTTGAATATGAAGTAGAATTGGGTTTTTGAGAATCAATAATAGTGTTATTATATGTGTTAGAAGATGAATGAGGTTTGTTGATATGAGGTCGCCATGATTTTGGTAACAAAAATCAATAATGTGACCATACTTATGGAAATGAATCCAATATCTAGAATTTTTTTCACTCCCTTCATAGTTAATTCTTCTGCCTTGACTATAACCATTCTTAGCATCATAAGCATTGGTGAGAATGGGATCATCATCCGTAAGTGTATGATTGCAATTGCTTTCTTCTTGAGCTATTAAGGAATACACCTTGTTGATTGATGGTAATGAATCAATTAATAATACTTGAGTTTTGACCACATAAAATTGTTCATTAAATCTAGTTTAAAATTGAACAACTTGGTCCTCAAGAGCATAGTTCCTTACTGATCTCATAGCTTCTTACTGATCTCGTAGCTTCACATCTACAAGGATGAGGACAAGTACAAGATGGAATAGGTCGATATCTCGTAGCTTCAGATCTACAAGGATGAGGACAAGTACAAGATGGAATAGGTTGATATGCAATAACTTTATACTAGATACCTTTCAGGATGAGGACAAGTACAAGATGGAATAGGTCGATATGCAGTAACTTTATACTAGATACCTTTCATTTAAATGAAATATTCAAGAATAGTTTTTAAAACTTGCTTTAAATTATTCAGTTGAAATCAAAGTTTAGCTACACGAACCCTATCAATTTTGGAAAATCTCTCCTTGAGATCATACCATACATCAACGAAATTCTCGTGAAAAATAATTGTTTGTGTTATTAAATCTGAAACATGATTTAGAAGCTAAGAATGTACCAAGTGGTTGCATCTAGGGATGTAAATGAATATCCATGGGGACAGATACTATGATATATGTATCCGTCCCGTTGAATAAGTATGATATTCATATCTGCCCCATATCCATGCGGGTATCCGTTAAACGGGTTATCCGCGAATATTTACAGATATCCATGGATAATATTTTTTTTATAATTGTTTATTTGAATTTTTGTTAACTTATTTTAAAGACACAAAGTTATTATCACATAATATTCATACAATTCACTCTTAATTTAACAATAAAATTTCATCACAATAATTTTATTCTTATTTACCAAAATATAATTATATCCAAACATAATATCCACACATTTCATTTTTAACCAAACAAATAAAAGATATTGTGATTGTGAGTTATGATGGAAGAGCGGACGACATAGCAGTAGAAAGGGAGACACTTGTTTGACATAGGAATGACGACACTAGTTGGTTGGACTGTGAAATTGTTGAAGTGAGATATGAAGTATTGAAGAATTTAAATATGAAATGGCTAATAGAATTTGAATGTGAAAGATTTTCTTTAAAGAAAATTTCAAAAAATAAGAAAGAAATATAAGAAGACTAATTTATTTTAGAAGATGAAAAGATAAGGTATAATAAATTTAATGATATTTAAATGATTTTTATAATTTATTAACGAATATGGATATCCGCAGGTATGAATATTATTAAACCCGTACCCATATCCATTAACAAACGGATATCTAAATATCCATTTATTTTATCCGTGGATATCCATTAAGCTATCCGCCCCATATCCGCGACAGATTTTATTCGCGGATATCCGCAGATACATATTTTTTTGCCATCCCTAGTTGAATCTTCTCCAAACTGCTCAGTTTAAATCATTAAAATCAAGAATTTACAGTGACCCATCAATGATTGGAAGATCTTTTAGCTCTAAGAGTCGTGCATATTGATTTGCTCCACACTGCATAATTGTTGCCATCAAGCTTGATTGCAATTGTAACGGAATTGAGACCATCATAAGGATGTAGATATAACACAAAATCATTCTAAGGTTGAATTTGTTGTGTATTAGGTTTCTCCGTGCCATTGTTAACAAGAACACGAAAGAACGAACACAAAAGTAATATCAATAAACAAGAACGAAGATGACAACACAAGGGATCGAGAGAAAAAAATCAAGAATAATCAAATTTCATTTGAAATTTGTGGAAGAATGAAGGAGGAAAATCAACCTAAAAAAAAGCGCTAAAAATACCATGAAATGAAATAGAAGCTTCCTCATTAATCAATATAGATCAATATGAAATATAAAATGTTATTATAACGTGGTCTTAAGAATAACATAGATATGAAAGATTGACTTTATACAGTTACAACCCCTAAGTATCATAACTACTTAACCAACTACTTCTAACTACTTTTCTAATTAGTTGTCTTGAGCAACAAGTTAGCTTGACTAGTTAACTTGTTACTAGTGTAATACGTCCAGAACAGTAAAATAAATTTTCTTTTATTTATAGCTTCTCACCTTTTATATATGGTAGGCCTCGTACACACTCACGGTCCAGTCAGATCTTAACCAACCAACTCGAAATTATATATTTATTTATTCTTCTAAAAGATTTAGGGCTTCATAAAAAGTTAAACTTTGAAGCATATTTAATGATAAACTTATGAGTTATTTAAAACCTTATTCTAAAAGGGGTTCTTAAAAATAATTATATCATCTGAAATTTATTATAATAATTCAAATTTTAATATATTAAAAGTAAATAAAATGATAAACAAATTAAACAAATAATTTCAAATCTGACGTTAATCATTTTTTTTAATAAAGGCAGACTAGTCTCGTCCTATTATGTTTTTATGGATTTTTTTTAATGCAAACATTAATATAAATTTTAAAAATTTTAAATTTAAAAGGTAAAATGTTTATAGACTCACCGCACTTTGCTCTCAATTTTTTTGAAAAATAAATTGAAATTTTAGATTCGATTTTTAATTAAATCTAAATTTTTTTACAAACTATAATTTCACTCATGAAAACATGTCACACTTAAATGCATTTAAACACTCTATGTACTGCGACACTCCCTAGTTGGTCACGTTATCGCAAATGTTAGAAATATGCGATGAAAAGTCTCAATAATGATCGCATTAAATGCGCATGTTTCCCTATCACTTTTTCAAAATTAATCCCAAGCGATTCAATTCTACTCTACACTAAACTACATTATGGAGAACGGTTAATGATAATTTTTGACTACTTCAATGTCTTACAAAGTCTTGGAGGTAACTATTCTAGACTAGTAAAAATGCCTAATTAACCCAGGCCCAATTCATCTCAAGCCCAATGTATTCGACCTAATGTATAAAAAAATTTCACATGCTATAAAAAAGTACACAGTCTCTGATTTTCAATTTCACTTTGAGTGTTGGAGTGTTAACCGTGCAGGTCCACCCTGCGTCGCCGTAAAAGAGATAAGAACCACCATTCAAAATTAACAATTATTCATCTTTCATTCTTTCATATTCCTTCGTGAAGCTGAAACATCTATTTTTGATTTTTAAACGGAACAATTAGTTTAATACTTTTTTTATCCTATATGTTAATCACAAAGTTAATTTTAATCCCTTAACTTAATAAAATAAATTATATTATCTCTAAACTTTTCAAAATTTACTATGTTAATTATTTTTGTCTTATTACAACGAAGAAATTTAGAAATAAATCACTAAAATTGTCACTAACAAATAAAAATGACTAATATGGTACACAATTTGAAATTTTGAGATAATATAGTACTTTTTAAATTAAGAGAGCAAAATAATCCGAGGACAAAAGAAGAATATTAAACCTTGATTATTCATTGTGTATATGTATTTGATTGTTTCTAGGGCTGCACACAATTGAAATTTCAACCACATCCTTTTTATTTTATCATAATACTAGCCAGATATTTGTGCGGCCTCACAAATAAATTTATTTGATATAATAATTTTAAAATAAATAATGTTTATATAAACTTAATTGTATTAAAATAAAAAAATAATACATAAGATGAAAGAAAAATAAATATTTAATATTTGAAAAGAAAGATATTATTTTTTAAACAAAAAAAATTGTTAATTAAAATAAAATATATATTGTGTTAATAGTAGCCTGTGAAATAAAAAGTTTATTTGATATAATATAAAATGTATTTATTTACATATGTAAATTTGAAATTAGTTACTTAATTATAAAATGAAACATAATTATATAAACTCAATTCTATTAAATAATCATACAAAAAGATGAAAATAAACAATTCTTTTAAATCAAGATAAATTGTTGATTAAAATAAAATAGACATTGTGATGATAATGACTCCTGAGTTAAAAAAGTAAATTGATACTGTTGTAAATCAGATGTCTTGAAACAAAATATAAACAGTTTCTTTATGATCAAGAAACACACAAGGGTTAGGGTTAACAAATAAATCAAGGTAAAAAAACAAGAAACAACAAGGATTGGTTATAAACTGTTATTCTTTCCTTTCTCTTCGAAACAAGATTACAAGTATACAAGAATAACAAAATAACCTCTCTTTCTTAAAATTAAGATTTTATCTTCCTATTTTTCCTTATACTAAGATGAGAGACTAGCATGTTATTTATAAGAGAACTAACGCACTAACCTAATGGGCTTTTTAACAATTATCCATTACAAGTTAACTTAGGGTACAAGCTAACTTAAACAATTGGGCTTACAAGCAAGACTCAATTCAACATGCTAACAAACCTAGCAATATTGACTAATGCATGTTAGAACAAAATTCGACTGCAACATGCATTACTTGCGAACAGACTTCGACCATACTAGACGTGAATCCAGTATCTCACGAATCTCCACCTTGGATCTAACTCTATAACATTAAGAACCTAGATTTCTTCATGCATCTTTATCAACTACATACAGTGGAAAAACTTGCAACTAGGCAACTTCTTGGTGATCATATCAACAACATTATAATCTGTCAAAACCTTCAGCACTTGGACTTCTCCGCACTCGATTACCCATCTGACGAAATGCAGCCTCACATCAATGTGTTTGGTTCGCTCATGATAGGATGAATTCTCCGACAAGTGTATTTTACTTTGACTATCACATTTAACAATGATAACTCGACCTTGAAGTTTCAGCTTCTTTGCAAAACCTTCAAGCCACAATGCTTCCTTCACAACTTCAGTTAGAGCGATATATTCCGCTTCAGTGGTAGATAAGGTAACGACCTTCTGAAGTGTAGCTTTTCAACTGATTGATGTCCCAAACATAGTGAACACATATCCAGAAATAGATTTTTTGGAATCCATACAACCTGCATAATCAGAGTCGACATATCCTTTGATTGCTGTTTTACTATCTTCACCCAAGGCTCCACCATAAATTAGGACTCTATTTAGAGACCCATTTATGTACCTTAGAATCCACTTCAATGCTTGCCAGTGAGCCTTTCCAGGATTCGCCATGTACCTGCTTACAAGACTTACTGCATATGCTATGTCGGGTCTAGTACATACCATATCATACATCAAAGAACCCATTATATTAGAATATGGAATGCTATTCATATAAGTTCTTTCGACATCAGTGCTAGGACACTGATCTATTACTCAGCTTGAATTGAGGGTTTGTCGGAGTCACAACTGACTTTGAAATTGACATACCAATCCTTTCGAGAATCTTCCATAGGTATGCCTATTGATATAAGCATAATTTTTATTTGCTTTCTATCTCTTCGGATGTCAATCCCAAGAATCCTGGACGCAACTCTTAAATCCTTTATGTTGAACTCCTTATTGAGTTCAACCTTCAGCCTCATTACATCTTCGACATTGTTGCTTGCTATTAGAATATCATCCACATAAACCAACAAAATAACAAATGAATTACCAGGTCGAAATCTGAAGTAAACACAGTGGTCAAACTGACTTCTAATGAAACTTATGCGTGCCATGAATTTGTCGAACCTTCTATTCCACTGTCGAGGAGATTGTTTCAGTCCATATAAGGATCTATTCAGCTTGCACACATAATCTTTGTTTCCTTTTTCGACATACCCTTCATGTTGCCTCATAAGGGTTGTTTCATCTAGATCACCATACAAGAACACAGTCTTCACATCCATCTGTTCAAGGTCGAACTGTGTCACTGTGGCAAACAACATTCGAATGGAACTGTGCTTCACAACAGGAGAGAATACATCATTAAAGTCGACACCTTCTTTCTGAGTGAACCCCCTAGCAACCAATCTTGCCTTGTATCTCTTTAACGTCACTCCTTTGATTCCTTCCTTAACTTTGAAAATCCATTTACAGCTGACTAACCCGGATCCAGTAGGTTTCTTGATCAGTTCCCAGGTATTGTTATCATGAAGAGATTTCATCTCATCATCTATGGCCTTCATCCATTCAGTCTTCTTTCAACTCCTCATAACTTCCTTATAGTCTATAGGTTCTTCGTCTAGAACCTCACTTGCAGAGATTAAGGCATAAGCTATAAGGTCTGCATACCCAAGTCTCTGAGGTGGCTTGATGACTCTCCTCGATTTGTCTCTTGCTAGAAGGTAGTCATTATCAGTATCTTCATCTTCGACAACATCTTCTGCATCTTCTTTGACTTCATCGGAGATACGCAATTCAGCATCAACATGTGTTCTGAGCAAAGAACACAATAGCAACAGTGCTTGATCTTCATCATCGATCTTCACATCAATATTTTTAAGATCAAGAATAAGCTTGTTGAACATATCCAACTGCTCAGCCAACTGTTAGCTCCTAATTTTGACGCCCCGTTTAGAAGGAAGGAATTCAATATGAAAAGCCAAGGGTAAGTTGAGAACGAAAGATTGGTCGAAGGATGTAAAGCAGCCAGAAGAAGAAAGTCGAAGAACTCACCCAGAAGCTAGGAGTTCGATCGCTTGCTATTGTTGATGGTTCGTCGAAGGATTTGAAATTCAAAAGTTGGAGGGAACGGTTTTTGCTTGCTGAAGACTTAAGAAGACACGTGGCACCATATGAGCAGTCAATCCATGCATTTGTGACAAGTGGCGAGAGGAGATGATGTTGGAGGTTATTAGAAGTTATTTTTTACTACTATAAATAGGATGTCTTAGAGATAGCCAAAGTGTGTTGTAATTTACTATTGTACAAATTACTCTTAAAATTACTCCAAGTATCCGAGTGTAGAGAAAGCGAGTATTATAGAGAATGTACGTGACGTAAACACACCATCTTTTAACTTAATGAAATTTACTTTGTTTTTACTTTAAACTTTACAAAGTCTTTTATTGTCGTTACACCTTTCTTCCTTACTTTCTTTTTCTTCTTCCTATGCAATTCTTTTCTCTTCGTCCTCAATCTAACTTCACCTCTCTAAACAAACTTTCTTCTTTCTTTCATTGAAAGCTTTATTTTATCTTTTAAGTTATTCCGTAGTCGAATAGATGTTTCTTTAGGATTATTTCACTCCAATACTGTTCAAGTGTGGAACTTGGATAGATTGTCAAAGTAAAAAGCCTTTAGCACATGTCCTAGGATCAATCTGATCGATCCTGTGAGTCACCAAAGTTAGATTTAGAAGATCAGCGGTTGTTTTCTGATTTTCAAGGGAAACAAAATGGCACGCCCAGTGGGACAGTGCTAAAAATCTTTGTAAAACTAAACTTATAGGAAATTTTGCAGTGATATTGGTCCCTTTCGTGAGAAGTACATTTTATGTTACTGAGAAGTGGTAAAGTTACCGCTGTGAACGAAGAAAGACGACCAAGACGAAACGTTAGGAACATGACTACGGATACGAACCAGCCAGATAACCCCAACCATCAAGGAGACGGTTCTAGTGAGGGAATAAGAGACGATGGAGTTCCTCCTCCGATGCCGTCGACTGGAGAACAAACGGTGCTTCCTGTGAGGCCAGTACCGACACCTTCCGTACTTGGGGCGGGATCGGCGGTGATAAGACCTTATACTCAACCAGTGTTGGAATATATTGGTCATCAAACGTCGAATCCTCATATTTTATTAGGAGGAAGTTCGACTTCCAAGCAGTTTGGTCCCCCGGGTTTTTTGCAGTCACCAAGAAATCCCCCATATGGGGTGCCTACCGCTATGATGCAGGGACTGCAAAGTGCACTGTAACACCCCCTTTCTATACCCCAAATAAAATTAGATAAATCAATTAGGCACATAGAAAATTTATTTCATCAGAGTTTAATTAAAACATGGTATAAAAGAGGCGCATCACATTATCATGAAATTACACACATACGATACCTTAAATCACTCACACGCAATGCCTCATAGAGCATTATAAAACAGCAGAAGGGTGAGAAACAACATCATAACAGTTAATGCATAAAATTGTATATATATATATACAGCTCCATAATTATACAAGTTATACCCAAATTATGTTCTCACCACATTAAGCATATACAAATAATCATGTCTCTACACATACGCATGAACAATCACTATATTTCCTCCAAACAATTCACATATAACATACACAGTAATATTCACACAACCAATGCATCATGCACAGATGACTCATGCAACTCATAGAGACCGACACACGACTCTATGCAGATGCAAATGCGGTACCGACTCATTCAACAAATTCCCTAAGGAATCGAGTATTCAGCAGACCCTCCACGGGATCAAGTACTCAGCAGATTCTCCACGGAATCAAATATTCATCAGATTCTCCACGGAATCGAATATTCAGCAGATCCTCCACGGGATCAAGTACTCAGCAGATTCTCCACGGAATCAAATACTCTAACCAATCCTCCACGGGATTACATGACATGACCGATTCTCCAAGGAATCACACAATGCAACCGATTCTCCAAGGAATCAAATATAACCATCGTATCATACGAGGTTCTGCAAATCCTCCGAGGGATCAATCGACACAAAAATGCATACTATGCTCACACACATATTCATTGCATTTATCACATACATCGCATATATCTATCATGCATTCACATTATGCACCATTCCACACATGGTTTACACACATATCAGCCCATCAATGCGTTTCTATTCAATTCGAGCAAATACACAAGATTATCAAATATTCAAGATTCACCATTTACTCTACAATCTAGGATTCACGCCTTTCGGCCACCCACAGCACGACATGTTGGAACAGTTCACACATCAATCATTCATGTAGGCAGTAATCATAATTGAATCAACCAAACATCATGCTATGAACAAACAGCAACACAAAATAACACTGCCAGGTTCGCCAACCTTCGCCTGGCGAAGCCACGCAGCGAATGCTCGCTGGCCTTCGCCTGGCGAACTCCCCAGCGAAGTCCACTGGGAGTAATTCTGGAATTACTCGCTGAGGCTCGCTACCCACTCGCCTGGCGAACCTTCGCCAACTCACCTCGCCTGGCGAACTTGCCAGCGAATACAGGGCATTAGCTTCTGACTTGCTTCGCTACAGCTCGCTGGGCTTCGCCTGGCGAAGCTTCGCTGCCATTCGCCTGGCGAACTTGCGAAGACAGAACTTCCATGGCTGTCTCAAAGCCCAAACTCCACACAACCAACCGATTAAATCCAAACCGGTCATAGTAGCACAACCCAACCATCACCCGACTAAACTACATCGTCTAATCCGATTTCTAACCGATTAAAACCTCATTCTACTCACAAAACCAACTTCTAACCTAAGTGGAAAAAGAGTAGAAACTCTACAAAATCCACACACATACACATACAATCATACACATTAAAGAGATGATGGAGTTTCACACCCTTACCGATCGATTGCAAGCTTTGGTGATGATTCCTTGATGATTCTAGGTTTTCCTCTCCACTTTCTCTTCTCTTTCTCTTCTCCTCTTTTCTTTCTCTTGTTTTTCTTCTTATGTTACTATTTTTCTTCCTTCTCCTCTCTTATTCTATTTCTATCTCTATTTCTTTCCTCTCAAATTCTTTCCAACACTTATCAATCAATTCTTACACTAAAGTGCTAAATGACTAAAATGCCCTTTTCACTCTAATTCCCCGAAAACTCTCCGAATCGGTAAAATAGATAAAATAAGCAAACACCACATAATAACAATATATAATTTCTCAATTTAAACAAACATCAATTAAATAAATCAAAAGACTCAACAATTAATGGGAATTCAGAATCGGGGCGTTACAACTCTCCCCCACTTTAGAAATTTTCGTCCTCGAAAATATCACCTGATTCAAACAACTCTGGATGCGATTCTCGCATCTTGCTCTCCAATTCCCAAGTCATGTTGCCTTCCGCGGCACCTCCCCAGGACACTTTCACAAGCGCAATATCCTTGCTTCTTAGTTTCTTAACTTCACGGTCCAAAATACTAACCGGTAAAACTTCAACTGTAAGGTTATCTCTTACTTCAACTTCATCCATTGGGATCACATGTGACGGATCCGGAACATACTTCCGAAGTTGCGAGACATGAAATACATCATGCAAATTCGAAAGGTTCGGAGGCAACGCCACACGATACGCCACAGCACCAACTCGTGCGACAATCTGATACGGACCAATAAAACGAGAAGTCAACTTTCTCGACTTCAAAGCACGACCCACACCCGCAACCGGTGTAACTCTCAAAAACACATGGTCTCCCTCTTGAAACTCGAGATCCTTTCTCCTTTTATCATGATAACTTTTCTGTCTATTCTGAGAAGCTCTCATCTTTTCCCGAATAAATTTCACCTTTTCCGTCGTTTGCTGTACCATTTCAGGACCAACTACCGACCTTTCACCCGTCTCATGCCAACACAGAGGTGTTCGACATCTCCGTCCATATAAAGCCTCAAATGGCGCCATGCCAATACTCGAATGGAAACTGTTATTATAGGTGAATTCAATCAACGTTAAATAACTGTCCCATGCACCACCTTGTTCAAGCACACAAGCACGCAACAAATCTTCTAACGATTGAATCGTCCTCTCGGTTTGACCATCCGTTTGCGGATGATATGCCGAACTCAATCTCAACTTAGAACCCAAGGCACCTTGCAAACTCTTCCAAAATCTTGAAGTAAATCTAGGATCTCTATCCGACACAATACTCTTAGGAACTCCATGAAGCTTCACAATAGTGCCAACATAAATCTCGGCCAACCTTTCCAAAGAATAAGTAATATCAATCGGAATAAAATGAGCCGATTTAGTAAGCCTATCAACAATCACCCAAATAGCATTATGTCCTCTTTGCGTATTCGGCAATCCCGTAACAAAATCCATCGATATACTATCCCATTTCCATTCCGGAATATCCAACGGTTGCATCAATCCACTAGGCTTCTGATGCTCTACCTTAGACTTCTGACAAGTCAAACACGAGTACACAAAACGAGCAACATCGCTTTTCAATCCAGACCACCAAAAGATCTTCTTCAAATCCTGATACATCTTATTCGCTCCCGGATGAATACTTAAGTTACTCCGATGTCCTTCTTCCAATATCATCTTTTTCAAATCCGTGTCATCGGGAATACAAATACGACCTCGAAACCTCAAAACTCCTAATTCATCAACGTTGAAATCTTCATTTCCATTCGTCATCAAATCCACAAATTTCAAATCCAACTTTTGCTTTTCGCACACTGTAGTAAGGAAATCATTCGTGACATGCAACATACCAAGCTTCACACTACTCGGCGTTAACTCACAAACCAAACTCAAATCTCTAAAGTTCTCCAAGAGTTCCCACTCTCTAACCATCAAAGTAGACACGTGCAACGACTTCCGACTTAAAGCATCGGCTACCACATTCGCCTTACCCGGATGATAATTTAAACCAAAATCATAGTCCTTCAAAAGTTCTAGCCATCTCCTTTGCCTCATATTCAATTCCTTTTGATCAAACAAATACTTCAAACTCTTGTGATCGCTAAAAACTTCAAATCTTGCACCATAAAGATAGTGCCTCCAAATTTTCAAAACGAACACCACGGCCGCTAACTCCAAATCATGAGTAGGGTAATTCTTTTCATGCACTCTCAACTGCCTAGAAGCATACGCCACGACCTTCCCATCTTGCATCAATACACCACCCAATCCTGACAAAGAAGCATCACAATAAACCACAAAAGGTTCCGTAGGATTCGGCAAAATCAAAACTGGCGCTGTTGTTAACCTTCTCTTTAATTCCATGAAACTCTCTTCACAATTAACATCCCAAATAAAAGCCTTTCCTTTACAAGTCAACTGCGTTAACGGGAGTGCTAACTTCGAAAATCCTTCGATAAACCTCCGGTAATAACCGGCCAAGCCCAAAAAGCTTCGAATTTCCGTAACCGATCTTGGAGTCTCCCATTGCATTACCGCATCGATCTTGGATGGATCCACACTAATACCATTGCCGGAAATAATATGCCCAAGAAAACTCACCTCCGACAACCAAAACTCACACTTAGACAACTTTGCGTACAACTTCTTCTCTTTCAAAATTCGCAACACAATCCTTAAATGTTCTTCGTGTTCCTCTCGAGAATTAGAATAAATCAAAATGTCATCGATAAACACTACCACAAAACGATCCAACTGCTCGTGGAAAATACGGTTCATATATTCCATGAAAACACCCGGCGCATTAGAAACTCCGAATGGCATCACCGTATACTCGTAGTGACCATATCGTGTTCTAAAAGCCGTCTTCGAAATATCTTCCTCCTTAACCCGAATCTGATGATAACCGGATCTTAAATCAATCTTACTAAAAACACGGGCTCCAACCAATTGATCCATCAGATCATCAATTCTTGGAAGCGGATACTTGTTCTTAATTGTCACCTTATTCAACTGCCGATAATCAATACACAATCGCATACTACCATCCTTCTTCTTTACCAACAATACCGGCGCACCCCAAGGAGAAACACTTGGTCTTACAAATCTCTTATCCAACAAATCATTCAACTGCTTCTTCAATTCCACCAACTCCGATGCCGACATCCGATACGGGGCCATCGAAATCGGTCTAGTACCCTGAACTAGATCAATAGAAAATTCAACCTCTCTCTTTGGCGGCACATCCGCAACATCCTCCGGAAACACTTCGGGAAATTCACAAACCACAGGAAACACGTCGAGCTCAACTTTGCTCTCCACCGACAACGATGCAAACAAACCAAACAACTGAGCTTCGTCCGCTAAAAGTTTCTTCAACTCTTTAGTGGAAGGAAAACTCTCGTTTTCACCATCTTCCAAAGAAGGAAACCTTACCAACTTGTGATAGCAATCCAAATGAACTCTATTAAATTGCAACCAATTCATACCCAAGATTACGTCCAAACCTTCCAACGGCAAACACACTAAATCCATAACGAAGTCCTTACCATACATGGTCAAAGGACGACTTGCACACACCAAAGAAGTAGTTATCGACCCCGAAGCGGGAGTCCCAATAACCATACCACTACTCAAAGAAACCATACACAAATCCAACCGCTTAGCACACGCAAGAGAAATGAACGAGTGAGTCGCTCCAGTATCAATAATAGCAACTAAAGGCATATCATTAATAAAGCATGTACCTTTAATCAAACGATCTGCCGCATTAGTGGCGTCTGAACCTGCTAATGCGAAAACTTTTCCGCCCGCCTGAGCTTGCTTCGGTTTGGTACAATTCGAGCTAATGTGACCCACCTCGCCACAATTAAAACACTTCACAGCATTCTTTCTACACTCTGCTGCATCATGACCAAAGAGTCCACAGTTGGAACACTTCGCCTTGAACTTTCCACAATCATAAGACTTGTGGCCCATCACGCCACACTTAAAACATTTGATCGCACCGGAACCTCCTCCGGGTCTCCTATCAAAGTTTCCCTTATGTTTGCCCTTATCAGCAGGCGTCACATAAGGTCCGCTTCGTACTTGCTGCTTCCCTCTCCTCTCGCTCAAACCCTTATAATGAGTAGAACGAGCTCTACTATCTTCTTCATAAATTCTACAACACTCGGTCAAATCCGAAAATCTTCTTATCCTTTGATAACCTACCGCTTGCTTTATCTCTGGACGCAAGCCATTCTCATACTTGATACATTTGGAAAATTCCGCCGTAACCGCATCATAGTGAGGGTGAAACTTCACTAACTCAGTAAACTTAGCGGTGTAGTCCACCACCGACATATTACCTTGTTTCAACTCCAGAAATTCCATTTCTCTCTTCCCTTTAACACTTTCGGGATAATACTTCCTTAGGAACTCAGCACGAAATAAATCCCACGTAATCTCCTCGTCGTCGACCTCAAGAACTTGCCTCATGCTGACCCACCAGTCATCGGCCTCTTCTCTCAGCATGTGAGTCCCTAGTCTCACCTTATTCCCTTCAGCACAATCCATCACCCTAAAAATTCTCTCAATTTCCTTTAACCATATCTGGGCACCATCCGGATCAAATCTCCCTTTAAACACCGGTGGTTGGTTCTTCCTGAACTCATCATTCGCATTCACGTTAGGTGCACCCTGCACAGCTCTGGCCATAGCCTCTAACGCCGCTGCCATAGCATTGTCATTACGACCTGCCATATTCTGAGGATTCCCAAAAATCAACAAGGTTAAACAACCGTTCAACCAACACAACAACAAGACAGACACGACGGACTCAACACTGGCTCTGATACCACTTAATGTAACACCCCCTTTCTATACCCCAAATAAAATTAGATAAATCAATTAGGCACATAGAAAATTTATTTCATCAGAGTTTAATTAAAACATGGTATAAAAGAGGCGCATCACATTATCATGAAATTACACACATACGATACCTTAAATCACTCACACGCAATGCCTCATAGAGCATTATAAAACAGCAGAAGGGTGAGAAACAACATCATAACAGTTAATGCATAAAATTGTATATATATATATACAGCTCCATAATTATACAAGTTATACCCAAATTATGTTCTCACCACATTAAGCATATACAAATAATCATGTCTCTACACATACGCATGAACAATCACTATATTTCCTCCAAACAATTCACATATAACATACACAGTAATATTCACACAACCAATGCATCATGCACAGATGACTCATGCAACTCATAGAGACCGACACACGACTCTATGCAGATGCAAATGCGGTACCGACTCATTCAACAAATTCCCTAAGGAATCGAGTATTCAGCAGACCCTCCACGGGATCAAGTACTCAGCAGATTCTCCACGGAATCAAATATTCATCAGATTCTCCACGGAATCGAATATTCAGCAGATCCTCCACGGGATCAAGTACTCAGCAGATTCTCCACGGAATCAAATACTCTAACCAATCCTCCACGGGATTACATGACATGACCGATTCTCCAAGGAATCACACAATGCAACCGATTCTCCAAGGAATCAAATATAACCATCGTATCATACGAGGTTCTGCAAATCCTCCGAGGGATCAATCGACACAAAAATGCATACTATGCTCACAAACATATTCATTGCATTTATCACATACATCGCATATATCTATCATGCATTCACATTATGCACCATTCCACACATGGTTTACACACATATCAGCCCATCAATGCGTTTCTATTCAATTCAAGCAAATACACAAGATTATCAAATATTCAAGATTCACCATTTACTCTACAATCTAGGATTCACGCCTTTCGGCCACCCACAGCACGACATGTTGGAACAGTTCACACATCAATCATTCATGTAGGCAGTAATCATAATTGAATCAACCAAACATCATGCTATGAACAAACAGCAACACAAAATAACACTGCCAGGTTCGCCAACCTTCGCCTGGCGAAGCCACGCAGCGAATGCTCGCTGGCCTTCGCCTGGCGAACTCCCCAGCGAAGTCCACTGGGAGTAATTCTGGAATTACTCGCTGAGGCTCGCTACCCACTCGCCTGGCGAACCTTCGCCAACTCACCTCGCCTGGCGAACTTGCCAGCGAATACAGGGCATTAGCTTCTGACTTGCTTCGCTACAGCTCGCTGGGCTTCGCCTGGCGAAGCTTCGCTGCCATTCGCCTGGCGAACTTGCGAAGACAAAACTTCCATGGCTGTCTCAAATCCCAAACTCCACACAACCAACCGATTAAATCCAAACCGGTCATAGTAGCACAACCCAACCATCACCCGACTAAACTACATCGTCTAATCCGATTTCTAACCGATTAAAACCTCATTCTACTCACAAAACCAACTTCTAACCTAAGTGGAAAAAGAGTAGAAACTCTACAAAATCCACACACATACACATACAATCATACACATTAAAGAGATGATGGAGTTTCACACCCTTACCGATCGATTGCAAGCTTTGGTGATGATTCCTTGATGATTCTAGGTTTTCCTCTCCACTTTCTCTTCTCTTTCTCTTCTCCTCTTTTCTTTCTCTTGTTTTTCTTCTTATGTTACTATTTTTCTTCCTTCTCCTCTCTTATTCTATTTCTATCTCTATTTCTTTCCTCTCAAATTCTTTCCAACACTTATCAATCAATTCTTACACTAAAGTGCTAAATGACTAAAATGCCCTTTTCACTCTAATTCCCCGAAAACTCTCCGAATCGGTAAAATAGATAAAATAAGCAAACACCACATAATAACAATATATAATTTCTCAATTTAAACAAACATCAATTAAATAAATCAAAAGACTCAACAATTAATGGGAATTCAGAATCGGGGCGTTACATGCACCCCCATATTCTCAGATCAGGCAATGGCTTCGCCATTACAGGGGTCAGGATCAGGCGTGAACATGGGTCGAAATCCCCAAAGCCAGAGCTTAGGGTATTTGACACAAGGCCCCAATTTGACGAACACCTCAGTTGCTTGTTTGAGACAGCAAATGGATGAATGTAACCTACAAATGGTTCAGACTTTGTCACAAACCATGGGTGAAATCTTTTAACCATTAATCCAAAATACAACTCAGACCAATCAACAATTGGCGGTACAACTCACAAGATTGGCTGAATTCATGGGGGTACCCCTCTTAGGCAGAAATCAGGCCGTAGTAGCGGATATCCCACGAGAAAACTTGGCGAAATGGCAGAAATCGATGTAGGGAACCAATGGAGGATTCCTCCTCCTGTAGTCGAAGTACTAAGGGAAGAGCCATTGCGAAATCAGCCCTGTGTCTTAGGAGAAAGAGACCCAGGAGTGGTCGTCGTGAATCGGAACCAAGACGCGGACAATGTAGTCCAGCATGTTCGACGAAATAACATGGCCGTCGACAACAATCTAGCAGCCATGGTCGAGAGAATTATGGCCAGGAATGGGTTAAATACTGGGTTTACTAGGCCAAATTACACTTCACCTATAGTAGACTATATCCTTCAGGCGGAGTTACCCCCTAGGACGAAAGTACCCAAGTTTACTAAGTTTTCAGGGGATACGACGGAATCGACCGTCGAACATGTGGCTCGTTACCTAATCGAGGCAGGGGAGATAGTGAATGATGAAAGCCTTAGAATAAAATACTTCCCAAGTTCTCTTACTAAGAATGCCTTCACCTGGTTCACAACGCTTCCCCCTAACACAATGTGTAATTGGATCCAGTTAGAGCGTTTGTTCCATGAACAGTTCTATATGGGCCAGACTAAAATTAGCTTAAAGGAACTCGCTAGTGTGAAGCGTAAGTTTTCTGAGCCAATTGAGAAATACCTTAACAAATTCCGGTTGCTTAAAGCCAAATGCTTCACACATGTCCCTGAACATGAGTTGGTCGAAATGGCCGCTGGGGGTCTCGACTATTCCATTAGGAAAAAGTTGGATACCCAGTATCTAAGGGACATGGCCCAACTAGCCGATCGAGTTCGGCAATTAGAAAGGCTCAAAGACGAAAGGCTAAGTTTAATAAAAATAAAAAGGTAGCTTTTGTAGAATATAATGAGAATGTCAAAGGGTTGTGTTGCGGTGAAATTTGGATGTCAAGCTATTGATTAACTTGAATCTTAATTCATTTACAACCGGTCTTTGATTTATCCGAAGGAAAGGTTAAAGAAAGGAAAAACCTAAAAGGGAGAGATCTAAGGTTCGGGGGTTGGTTAAATTTAGGGAAGGTATTAGCACCCTAAACTTCCGTAGTACTCTACGGGAACCTTTTGTTTATTTTTTTTTATTTATTTCATTAATTATTTTGCTTTAGGGTATATACAAAGGATTGAAAATTAAAAAAGACCTAGGGGTTAATTCTAAGTTTACTCGGCAAGACATCGCATCTTGTGCCTACATATCCTTACGGGAATGGAATCAGAGTAACTGTAGTTCCCCTCAAAAGGGAGGTTAGAAACGTCTTGACTGTGACCAAGGTTTGTTTAGAGACTCCAATCTCTATGTTAAAAAATGTTAATTAAAATTAAAATAGGGTTAAACTAGGGTTAACACCAAATTGTCAATAATGTCCCTAAAGCCCATTTTAAAGCCCAAACTAAATAATCAGTTAAGAAAAAATAAAATTTAAATAATTTAAAATAATTAAAATAAACTTAAAATAAAAACTAATAATCCTATTGATTCCTAAAATCAAAAATATTATAAAAAGAACAAAAGTTTTTCCAATATTTTTTATTTTATGATTTTTTGGATATTTTTATGAATAATTTAGAAAAAGGTGAAAAAAATAATATTTTAAAAAATGATTTAATTAAAATACGAAAATAATAATAAAAAACTATTTTTGTTATTTTTTAATGAAAGATAGAAAAATTTAGAGTAAAAATAATAAAAAACAAAAAGTGACAAAGGTGAGATTCGAACTCTCAACCTCTCACACTCACAACTCCTTACACATGTCCTCTTGCCAATTATGCCATTTTTACTTTTTAGAAAAAAATGCATGCCATATGATATTTACCTGCAAAAAGTCAAACGACTACACAAATTTGTTAGTAATTGATTAAATGCAATAAAAATGCAATGAAATGCGACGACAAATCTTAGGGCAAAATTTGGGGTATTACAGTTGCCCCTATTTAAATAACTTCATTGGGTGATTTGAGCAACGGAGACTCGAGAAATCATGGTGGAGGGATTTAAATACAGATAACCGAAAATTTTGCCTTTAGACGCAGTGCTATGCAATGATATGGACAAAACAAAACGAACTATAATGCTAAATATGATATGAATCTGATATGATGCGTATGATGAAAATGACAAATGCACGGATACAGACGAAACAACGTCACAGGGGACGACCCATCGAGGAATTGCACTAGGGAAGAAGACATGTCATATCTGGAAGAACGTCGGATAGACACGACACAGAATTGTTGATAGGTGCCAAGTAAATTAGAAATTGTCCGCAAGGTAAGACGCGGGTAAAACACGAGCTCAGGAGAAAAACGCAAATGGGGATAAAACACCCATGATGCCAAGTAAATAAATTTTGCCCACAAGGCACTACAAGAAAAACGATGGATTGCGACGGTTATTTTGGCAGGTTACGACTGTTAAAACCATCACCAAATACATTCTACGACGGTTGTAGTACCGTCGCAGAAACGTGTGTCCCCAGGCTGTTTAGCGACGGTTGAAAAAACCGTCACACACAACCGTCGTTATATTTTACGACGGGTTTGAACTGACCTAAACTGAAGATAGCGACGGTTAAAGACCGTCGTTACTAGCCTTTTGATTTTTATTTTCATTGATTGTGACGGTTTAAAACTGTCGTGAACTCTATTTCGCGAGGCCGTATTACGATGGTTGTGAAAACTGTCGTACAAACCGTCGTTATTTTCACGACGGGTAGCCAACTATCGTAATCTCCATATTGTGACGGTTTTCAACCGTCTTAACTTGCTTAACGTTTTTTGTTTTATTGGGAAAGTATATTGTGGCGGTTTGAACCGCCGCAATTTGCAAATATTGTTTTTATAAAAACTATGGTATATTGTGGCGGTTTGAACCGCCGCAAGTTGCAAATATTTTTTTTTAAAAAAATCTATGGTATATTGTGGCGGTTTGAACCGTCGCAAGTTGCAAATATTTTTAAAAAAAACTGCAAATTCTCGACCACCAATATTTCCAACCTACAAATTAGCACCAGTAAGGTCTTTAATTATCTCAGTTGACTTGTCGTCATTTTCAACAACCACATGAAATAAGCTGTTAAAACAAAGTTAATATCATCATATCAGATCATCTCTAAACTGGACAGATAATAATAGTGTACATTTTTATCAAATGCTAAGTAGTCAACATTGCTCAACATTTAGATAAACAAAACACTGAAATCCATAATAGGTTTGACTCTTCTCTTGACCCCTCCATGGCATGGTGGGATATTTGTAGCAACGGGTTACCCATTTTAGCATATTTAAAAAATAAAAAGTACTGCAAACACAGAATAGATTCACTTTACTTCATTTAGCACTTAAATGTCATATCATTTTTGGAGGGAAAAAGTCTCTGCAGTTTCTTTTGGACTAGAAGTTATTGCATCTCTGAGATTATCTAGCTCCACCAAATTCATTACTTCATCCACAAATTTCTGCAAAGATAAAACAAAAACATCTAAGATCACAAATGATTGGGAGAAGAAAAGAGAAAATATGCTGGGTACTTACCATTTTTTCGTCATTGTTTACTTCTCTAGGTAGTCGAAGGAAAGCCGAGTAAATAACGAATTCTCTGACAGTAACTTGAGGCGAATGGATATCGGTTTGTTCACAGTAACCAGAAATTCTCGCAAAGGTTTGTTGATTCTTGGGGAAGCCAGAGATTCTAATATCTCCTTGAATGTAACCGCATGTCTTTCTTCCAGCTAAAGCATCCATCAATGTTGTCTTTCCAGCTCCACTAACTCCCATTAAAGTAGTTAAAACTCCAGGCCTAAATGCACCAGTTACTTCTCTAAGCAATTGTAGCCTATTATCTGTTATCCTTGCTCTTTCATTTCCTGTTCAAAGTTACATTTGAAGATAAATATTGTAAAGGCGTGTGAGTAAAGTCTATAAGGATTGAGGACGATGATGATCTTACTGCTGGCATGTCGACAAAGTAATTAACACTATCAAAAGACATGGCAAGTGGTTGAAAAGGAAGAACCATTCCTCTCTTTGGTGCAACTCCAATGGCCGACTCGAGTTTTGAACTCGCATTACCTCTACTGCCCATTCTCTGCATTGCCACTTCTCCTGAAAATGTAAATACAATCTTCATTAGCCTAATGTGCCTATATCTTCGACTGCAATGCGGCTGCAATACCTTTCTAGCAACCTACCTACGGTAAGGACTATAGTTGAAGATGTTTACTTGTGTCATTCCCTTTGTTGGACTCCTGTCTTCCAAGTCTCGGTTCCTCCTTCGAATCTCCTCCGATTTCCATTTTACTTGCTTCTTCTTCTGATATAATTGCTTGTTTCTTTCCAATAGCTAGTGAATCAAACAAAAAACAAAGCGAATCAAAAGCTTTTCTTGACACTTAAGTAATATAAACATTTTGTAGAGAATGCGAGCTCTTACGGTTAAGGTACATAAGTGAAAGGGTGAACAGAACATTATATAAAATAGTGAAACCAATAAGAACTCCAACACCTATCCAGTACCAATTTTCATTACTATAAACATCAAAGATATTCAATGTGGCTACACCCAATGATGTTGATCCATTTGAAGACTGCAAAACATGAAAACTTTGAGTCAGAACTATAATTTTGGATTAAATATGTTTATAGTTCTTTAAAATACGAAAGTACTCACCGGTTTGCTCCACCTTGGAGCAAACATTTCGTTAACCGATAAAGCATTGAAAGCATATGACAATGGAGAAAGCCAATAGCCCCAGACCCACCAATTTGGAATGTCACCTGTTAACATTAAGGCTTAACCATATTAATGACCATAACAAATTACATAAGATTAGTGCCTTAATTAGAGTTTGATTAATGATTAGTGACTCACGTTTAGGAAGAATGAAACCTCCAAGTAGGAAAACAAGAAGAAGCATGAGAGATCCACCAGTGTTGGCTATGATCATTATCCTACAAACTCCTGATATTACCCTAAACAACCCAGCTGCCATTTGTTGAATAAGAAACACCAGCAACAAATGCTTGAAGAACCTACAATGTTTTATTAGTATTACAGATACATCACTTAATACTAATATCATCTATCTAATCTTTGCTATACAAAACGCTTATAAAGTTTACTGAGATTCAAACCTTAAAGTGACTGCAGCAGCAGCGAGTTTGTGAGTAAAGTGGCGATGGCGGTAGCGAGATTAAGCGAAGTCGTGATGGTGACAACAAGACTGAACCATTTATTTGTCATAACAAAAATCAATTCAATAACTCAATAAACACATAAGCATCAAATTGATTTAGAGAATCAAATTGATGATAAAATCACATTTAAATGATGACAGTAGTAACAAAGTTCAGTGAACAATTGTTTTTAACACTGAGATTTTCTTAATTTTAACACTGAGATGACAGTAATAACTTGTAGTAACATTTTCTCTAATACAACCAAGTTAATGACATACATGTGGCTTGAGACTATAAGGTACAATTTGAACACAACTGAGTCGAAACAACAACGAATAAATAAAACTACAAAATAAGTACCTAAACCATGCATTTAAATTGATATTCACATCACCAATTGCAGCTGCATAGTTGTTGATGGGTAGTATCCAAAAAGATGCCAGAATCTTGATTGCAGTGTGCTTTGAAATCCTATGGCAAGAGCAACTCACCATCTCTCCATCTCCTTGCTCCTGCACACAAATGAATACAGTGATAACATCCCACAAACAAAACCCTAAAATAGATCCTAGTTGAACAAAAGCCACCACCATTTCACTAGTTGAACAAATAAACTCAAAATATGGATGAGCTTATCCTGAAGCTTAGAATCACCATTTGCAAACTTAATCTTAGATTCACTGGGTCCGGAAACACGATTCACATCATCCTTTGTAAAAATATATGGTGGCATCTTACAATCAATCATGGCATTCAGAAAAAGCCTGGAACGAAGAGGAACAAAAGCCATGGATTTTAAATGCATATCAGAGCTATTCAACTCTAACAGGGCTGCAAATTCAGTATCACTTTCATCTGCAGCCATAAGATCATAAAGCCCTTGACAGTCTCGAAAACATACATCACGAATTTTGACTTACCTGAATTTGAAGTGCAGTACCAAAATCACCATTGTTTAACGCTTAACAAAGCTGAAGGAGCTTATCCGAAGCATTTTTGGAGATGTCCCCACTGCTCAACTTAGCAAACAACCCACCAAGTCTCTTTGAGTTGTCTTCTATTTCCCGCCTCTTTGCTGGGTTTGCACGTGAACCTCCGAGTGCTTCTGATGTCTTATTGAAAAGTCTTGTCAATGTTGTTACAATAGGCATTTGGTGTGCTGAAATAGTAAAAGCAAGAGTTAAAACCAAAATAGAATAAGACAAGGAACACGTGATAAGTGAAATACATATTATTGTTTAAGACAAATGCTTTCCGACTCATAAAATAAACATCAGTACATTTAGCTAGTATTTTCATTCAAAGAAAAATCCAAAGTCGCTGAAAAATTAAAGAAATATTACCAGGTACTTTTGAAGTATCAGCAGTCTACACAGTAGGTGGTGGAGCTGCCGGTGCAGCAGCAGGTTGCATAGATTGCAGTTGCGAGGGACTGGGAGGCTGAATTGATCCCACACCAGGTCTTTGAATGCCAGCAGGACTGAGGATTGGCATGAACCCCATTGGATTCGAGGTAGGTGCAAAAACTTGTGGTGGTCATCATCAATTGGCCGCACGTTTGAACATTCTGCTTCTTCAATTTTTCCTGTAAAACATGACCCACTCCTGGAAGTGCATTAATTGGCAGTTGACGTAAATGATCTTCAACCTGGAAAAGTTAACTATATAAGAGGGCAAGGCAAAAATATTGACATATTCCACACCAACTATTATATCAAATTCTATTAGACAGAAAACATGTAATATATATTCGTTTTCGGCTAGTTCCTTCTACATGTAATATATATTCGTTTT
This sequence comes from Lathyrus sativus, assembly GCA_963859935.3. Taxonomy (NCBI): domain Eukaryota; kingdom Viridiplantae; phylum Streptophyta; class Magnoliopsida; order Fabales; family Fabaceae; genus Lathyrus; species Lathyrus sativus. Next base: position 169,350,110 of record OZ012735.1, on the reverse strand, counting down.
CGGCTAGTTCCACACCAGTTGGAATTGCCTGTTTCTGCAAATGTCTTATGCACCTATGGAATCATGAATTTGAAAATAAAGGATAGTAAGCTTGTTGGCCTCAACCTGAAGTTATGTTAATGTATTAATTTTTTGAATTCAAGATAATTATCTGCTATCAGATCAAAGCATTACTTGCTCATCTCTTTCAAGAACATGTCATATGCTGGAAAATGCAGTCAAAATTGTATGCCTCATACCTGATCTCTTATGTCCATCTTGTCAAACTCATCAATGCAGCAAATACCATTGTCAGCAAGCATCAAAGCACCAACCTGAAAAATAGGTCTTACATTAGAAAACAAGACATGTTTCTTAATACCCACTCCTTCGGAAATTGTTTATAACTCAGAAAACTCCTCAAGTCATGTTTGATAAATAGTTTTAATGCTACGCTTATAGGGGTTTCTAGATGAAAAATTCTAATTACAACATGCAAATATTTCATAATATTCATTTATCAAATAACTAATTTCCAGCAAGTACTTTCAACCTAAACCAGCTATAATCATATTATTGTACTTTGTCAAGTAATTGGGACAAACAGTAGCATTAGTTTAATCTAATTTAAACTAGGATATGGTATGTGCCAATTTAAATTTGCCAAACCGAAGACACAACTCCAATAACAGATGTTTGTGAATGGTATAAATTTTCAATCTTTTTCCTAGATTATTCTATCTAGCTGCTAATATTAAGAGTGAAGATATTTCAAAACTTCTAGTAAGTACAAGACAGATTATTGACCTCAATACAAAACTCTCCAGTTTCTGGTTCCTTGGCAACAGTTGCAGTCAAACCAGCAGCTGGCAATGAACAGGAAAACAAAATGTGACCAGAA